>OV816031.1:70975145-71575145 GCA_929113105.1 Agrypnus murinus | reverse complement strand
GGATACATGTCAATAATCAAACTCTAAAGCATAAAATCTAGATCAGGATATTCAAACTCTACACAAATATCCCCAAAGATGCTGTCTGGAAGAATCAAGATAACCAGAAACATCCTTTGAAAACTCTTAAGGTTAGGAAACATGCCTGAAGTTAGAAGAATCTGTTTGCCAAGTTTCATTGAAATCTATCAACTCAATTAAGTCTTCAAGACCATGTTGAAGTCTCTTACTCAAAGATTTTTAACTTACCTTAACACCATAGAGTCTGTTCGTTTGTGGTTCTTTTATAATTGTTTCTTCTTGTTCTCCTGTCAACTTATCAAGTTTAATTATAGCATCCAGTCTCCAATCTGTTATATACATAAATTGCTGAAAGATTACTATGCTAAATGGATGTCGAATAAGTCTAGAATTTACTGTTTTAACATCTGTTCCATCCAAAGTAGAATGCTGAACATGATCCAGAAGTGCATCACACCAATACAATCTATCTGCATCAAAATCTATTGCTAAGCCATTTGGCCATCCGAGTGTAACGTTCTTGAAAACTATTAGATTGCTACCATCACTATAAGCTCTAGAGATATTTGCTGGGCGGTCCCATTCAGAGAAGAATATATAACCTTTATTTGGATGTACAACAATCGCTCTTGGTCGTTTTAAATTTCTTAACAGTGTTCTACGATATGTAACATTCCGTGTAGATAAAATATTCAATGTTCCTTTTCGACTGTCTATATAATATAAATTTTTCGATATCCAATCAACAGCTAGTCCTTCAACACCTTCGTTTTGTGATGCTAACACTATCTCTCTAGAAGTACCGTTTCGATGAACGCGATAAATTACGTCTTGTAATACATCAGAATAATAAATGTGTTGATCCCTTGCATCGAAATCCAATCCGACAAATCTGGCACGTCTTGAAACTACTGGTAGCATTGCGTCGCTAAATCCTTCAATAACTGGGTCTAATACTTTGCCCTTAATAAATCTTTGCTGAGAGTACATTAAGAAAACATCCACTAAATCGCAATTTCGTTCATCGGACAATAATTTCCATCCTATGTGACAGGCACAACGATAGCCTAATCCAGAAATAGTATAAGTCACTATACACATGTGATGACATCCTCCATTGTTAGTACCACAAGGATTACCTGCATGTGGTTGAGATAATCCATGGACAGCTTTTAATGCTCTAGGATCTCTAATATCGCGCATGCGATAAATCGATTGAATGCTCAAACTGCTTTCGTATTTATCAACAGACATTATTCCTTGTTTAGTACCATCAGTCCAATAAATTCGATTTTCAAACAGTGCCAATCGTGAAGGGCTAGGAACTGCTTGTCCACGAACTACCAGAAATCGACTTTGTCCTTCATAATCGACAGTTTCTATGTAATCCAATAATGAATCGCACCAAAAGACTCGTTTAGCAATAATATCGACGGTTATTCCTGAAGCTTTATACGCTGCTTCTGATACGACCGCATGTGCGTTTGTACCGTCCATATTGGCACGTAAAACTTGAGAACCGTCAGCTACGAACATGTAGCCAACGAGAGGGTCGAGCGCTATATCAGCAGGATTTGTTAAATTTGACCCTAAAACGACTGCATGCCATCGACCGGTTAATTCGAATACGTCTACTTTTTGTCCCACTGAATCTACTACGTAAAGCTTATCTCCAACCCAATCCACTGCCAGAGCGACTGGTGACCAAGTACCAGGTAACATAATGTCGAGTTCATGTACCATGTTTATTCCAATCGTTGGTTCTTTTAATTGTTGGGAATGTATCTAAAAAAAAGAGAATTATCATAAGTGTATGGTGTATTATGAAACGCGAATTGTTTTTTCTGGGCGCCATAGAATCTAAGTCGAAATACCAACATTATGTTTTGAGACATTAACTTTAAAGACTAATCGGGCATATCAAACTGTACTCTACGGATTTTGTAGTCTAGAAAATTCGATATCAAGGCATTTAATAGTCCACGGTCAAAGCAGATGATAGTGGCTACATCGTCACATGCGGGTGTTATTTGTTACGTATCTAAATGCGATGCAAAAATGAACAATTATTTACAAGACTGAACCGTGTTATAATTAGAACAAACAAATACTTTAAAGATTTTCACAAATTGTATGAGCGGGGCAATATTGTTGAGTTAGTTAATTTGTTCTCAATATAACAAGAGCCAAAACCGAAAATCGTTGTTTTTCCAACTTTAGCCGTGAAAGTATGTTCCGTATTTATCTTGTTTAAGTCAAAGTGAGTATCATATCAGAAGGTAGCAACTTTAACTGTTAGTCAGAGATTAAATATTCAAGTGGTCCTTTTTGATACATTGTTCTATGTCAGCGGGGGTTCGTTCGTACCCTTTTGGATGTTCTGTGAACAAGCAGTAAGCATATTACAACGCATGATATAACGTTTGCCGCTCGCTAACAGAACATCCAAAAGGGTATGTTGTAACTGCCGCTGCTCTATAATGCAAAAGAACAATGGATAACGTGCTCCATACTATTTCGATATTAACGCAACTTGTTAAAGGCTACAACTTTTCCTTTGCGTATTTCTAATCTCTACTCTAGTAGTTCAATAAAGGTGACATATATTACGACTTTGATCGCTTCTACTGGGTTAAAGAAAAATCTAAACAGAGAAAAATTGCAAAGGAGAAGGGTTGGCCTTGAGCAAAAACTATAGATGGGTAGGATCAAGAGGAGATTTACAATTCGAAATGCAACGAAAAGATGTTTATTCGGAATCATATGGTAATATGTGCATTCCTAACCGCCTCAGAGGGTGGGAAATTAACCATTCCTAACTTACTTTTAATTCCCTCTCTTGGTCAGGAATGTAATCATTCCCTACCTGTTATCCCTCTCTTGGTCAGGAATGTGATCATTCCCGACCTGTTGTAAGTTCGTAGTTTGCTCGGTAGAGGGCGGGTGCATTATTAGGTCAAGTTTGTCACTTCAGTTGTCAGTTGTAAATAATTATTATTTGTTAAAAAATATGATGATTCCGAATAAAATAGTATACAAACCTCGGCGGGACGTTTCCTCCTGTCTCGAGCATTAGCTCACCTCGGGCCTGGGCCCTCGGTGAGCTATCTTAGCTCTCGACAGGAATGAAACACTTCCCGCCTCGGTATGTAATCTACTATTATCGACTAGACCAATATATCGAACAGTATTTTTACTTACCTTTCTAGTTTTAATATCTGACCAAAACAGTAAGTTCTTCGTATAATGAAAATCAAGTCCACTTGCTCCTGTGGTGTTTGCTATTATTTTAACATCTTCCCCTCTAGGATTCATTCTATACACATTTCTATCATGTGCAAAGAATAATATCATGGAACTAGCGTTTGGTGCGGCACACTTGCTCCTATCGTGCAGTATATATCCAGGTGAACAGGAACATACATAACTTCCCTCAGTATTTGTACATAATTGATCACAGAATCCCCATTCGGTACATTCATTTCTATCTATACAGGTTCGATTGTCGTTTGATATTTTTCTACCATCAGGACAGGAACATACACCGCCGGTTAATGAGGCTTGACATTTGTATTCGCAACTTAATGATGGACAAGATAATGTTGCTGAAAGAAAAATATACATTAGTTTCTTATGTATGTTTACTCTTCGAGATATTTAATATCTTACAACAGGCTGTTTCCTCATCGGCACCATCAGCACAATCGCGTTTACCATCACAAAGCTGCGATTTGGCTATACATTTAGCATTACCACTAGAATCTCCTTTAGGACATAGGAATTTATTATCGGGGCACGCAATTGCCGTGCAGTTGTGTTCATCTGATCCGTCAGAACAATCCTGATAACCGTCACAATGGAATCCCATTGGAATGCAGAGTTGATTCGCACATCTAAATTGACCCCCATGGCACAAAGGGAAATCTATAAACATTATCATTGTTAGAAGCTGAGACGGAGCGGCGTTTCGACAATTTTTTTAATATTCATCAGGTAAAAAAGTTTAAAAAAGTCGGAAAGATATTGGTTTAAAGCATTCCGAATTCCATTTACAAATGCTTTTCCCCAACGTGAGGAACGATGAAAGTATAAAAAAGCATTATATAAGAAAAACTTACTACATCCAACTTCGTCCGAATTATCTCCACAATCATTTTTATGATCGCACTTCTGCGTGGTCTCGATACATCTTTGACCGTTGGCACATCGAAATTGGTCAAGTCTACAGGCAACCCCTTGACACCCTAATTCATCTTTTCCCGAACGACAGTCTAGATATCCATCACATCGTTTTTCTTTAGGAATGCAAGGATCGACAGCTCTACCAGTATTTCCTTCCGATCCGCAATGAAAGTCGTCCGGCTGGCATTTTCTGTACGCTGTTGAATAAGAAAGAAAATTAGTTGAACAGTGAATACGTGAAATGGAATTACGTATTTTACGAATGATAGATCCAATTTTTTAAATTTCCAAAACAGATATGCTATGAGTCTGCGTTTTGCTTGCTCTTGCTAAAGACCTAATATGCCGAAACATACATAAAAGAAACTTTTCAATTACTTAAAATTCTTAAAATGAGTTAACGTGACTACAATTTATGTCTACTTGTATCCATATAATTTAAATCTTTTGGCTAAATAGGATAACCAGCGACCATTATTTGTGTATTAATAGCCCCGCAGTAATCTGTGACCTGGGAAATGAATACACAGACCTCAACCAACATCCATCTATTTCCCGATTGTGTTTTATTATAGCGGGCGCAACTATCCCCGAAGCTTTGTGATAGAATACTTTTCATTATAAATTAAATGCAATAGTTATTTAATAAATTAGTTTGTTAATGAAAGCGATTAATGATCGAAACTGTTTAAAGCACGAACGAGCGATAGGGAGTGAGTGCCTTTAATAGTTGAGATCATTAGTTGCTCATTAACAAACGAATTGATTACAACAGTTTTTCGTTGACCGTAAAATTCTTCGATTTTAAGATAGAAAATTTCAAATAATACCGAATCCAAACTTGTGCGTATATCTGGTTGCCCAAAGTAAAACATCATCAAAACGTCAAAATCACAAACGGGTTTATTAATGAAAAAGAGTGTATTAATGAGGTCCATTAATGCATCCTTTTTTCACAAAACAGTTACTTAATAAAAAAGAGTGTATTAATGACGTCCATTAATACATCCTTTTTTAGAAAAAATCATTCATTAATATTGACATTAACAAATGGTCAACGAAAAACCCTATTAATGCAAGTTTTAATGAGTCCTTCATAATAAATACAATAAAGGCGGTGGTTTTGTTTGTGCGTTCCATAATTAAACGGAAAATAATTTTCATTTTGGTTTGAAGCTCATAAAGTTACCCCATTATTCGTATATAAAGGACCGTGTAAATACTGTTGGGTGCATTTGCATATAGAAAGACAATCTAATTTGAAAATAACTGAGAAAGAACAAGGAAATTTAAAGTTAGAAGGCTATTATTCCCCATTCTTTCATATATCCCTTTATATAAGAATTAGAAAATGATGTTACAGACTTATTTAGATTTGCCTGAGTAATAGGTAACAGATTTTTTAATATTTGCTTTCCTAAGTGATTTTCTTCCATCAAAAACCTTTTCAACGAGAGATTTTACGAGCTCTTTGAGACCTCACGCTTGCTTAGGGAAATTGTGTAAGAAGGTACCTTTCGTTTTAATACGGATATATTGAAATACTACGAGGAAAAATTAAAATGAAATCTACCTAGCCATGAAACAAACGCGCTGTCATGACAATTGTTTACTTTCAAATGACTGCAACTTTTTAACGAGTATCTGTCAAGTTATGTGTAAATCAATTCAGTTTTGTGGTTTTTGTCTAAAGCTGTAAACGCGCGAAAATGAGTGATTTAGAACTAGAACATAGAAGCGTGATAAAGTTTTTGACAAAAGAAGGCAATCAGCCAAAAATTATTCGCGATGACCCTAAAAGTAGACGACCTGTAGAGCCAAGGACCGAAGACAACATCAAGAAAGTGGAAGAAATGGTGTTATAGCATTGACGAATCAAAGTTTCGATTATTGCCCATTAAATAGGAATTTGCATGAATATTTGGGGGATGAATAAATTGTCGGCGCGCTGCACACTGGTCTAGAATGCAAAAAACGTGATCGAAAATCAAAATTCCAACTTTCATGTACATGTTTCAAATTGTTATAGAGTGGAGTTAAATGTATGAACTACGATGTTTCATGTTCAAAATGCATTTTACTTTTTATAAAAAATCACAAAACGTACAACAAAGATGTACAAAAATAGCAAATTTTATGAAAATATTTTTTTCTCAAAAACTCGTATCTTTGAGTGTAAAGTATATACATAAAGAATAATTATTGTTCAGTATTTAAGCTACAAGATCACATGAATTCAATCGATTAGGGTTACAATAACATTTTTAAACAACCCTTACTTGAGAGTCTGCAATTCCATCCCCGCAACAGCAAATGTAGGACTACAAATCGGAGGAACGATCAGGAATAAATTAACTAGACGTTTTCATAATTTACAAACATTGTGGAAAATAATCATCTTTGAATTTCTTGCAACTACTTGCAACTTATTCCTCAAGATTGATTTATGCGTTGTAATTAGTAAGACTGGTATTTGAGATATGGGCGTCTTTAGCAAGCAAAAGTCTAATGTAGGACATACACGGTCTTCCCCGACGACGTCGGCGAAAACGTCGGCGACGACGTCGGGGACAAGGTCGAGATAATGAGGTAATGTTTACATTTACTGTATTTTATAGCTGTACTGAATATAATAAAATTATGAGTATCGTATTTCTTTAAAACATCAAAATGAAAAAAGTATTATTGATAATAATCATTCATAATAAAATATGTACTGAATCTCTTTCTTTATTTAGACGTATTTCGAAATAGCTTATGCAATTAACAAAAGTCTTCATAAACGTAATAACCTTGACGTCACCCATCGGTGGAATTACAAATCAATCTTTTATTATGAAACGAAGACTTTAGTTTTTTTTTATTTCGTTGTTAATTTAGTTCAAAAATGGATATAATTAATTAACGCAGGATTTAGGATTCCGAGTTCCAGTGTGCAAACGATGTACAATTTTCCGAAACCAAAAAGAAGATTATCACTTACCAAAGGACAATGTTAAAAATCTGCTGATTTTTATCATATCTGTCATCATTTATTAATAGTAGTAAAAGCATTTGCTACATTTTATTCACATGAATCATAATGCTGATTCTGGTAAAATAAATGTTTTGTCACATCTATTAAATACGTCCGTTTACTAAATTGAACCGAATTTGATATAAACTGATTCACCGAATGAAAAACTGTTGAACATTTAAGTTGGCTAAATAATACCTACTGTAGTTTCAACAAATATAAAATATTGTACATAAATAAAATTAATCTTTCAAAAAGTATAAAATTCTCAGTACTTATTTCCTATTATACAAGAAAATAGATGGCATCAAGTGTTCAGGTGACAATTATTAGTAGTACAGTTTGTAATTATCTTCCAAGGTTATCAGGTTATGACCCATATTGTAAACATGATTTGTAAAATTAGGAATCAGTTTACATCAAATTCGGTTGAATTTATTAAACGGTCTCTACAAATGCAACAAAATATTTATTTTACTAGAATCAGCACATTCTTGATGAACAACGAAAAAAATGATATTTGATACCTATGTATATAATAATTTGTCCATTGACCTCTCCTATACCAAAATCAGCAGATTTTTACCAGTGTTCTTTTACGGAAAGTTCTTTATAGGAAATGATTGTACATTGTTTGCGCACCAGAACTCAGAATCCTAAATCCTGCGTTAATTATATCCATTTTTAAACTAAATTAAGAATGAAATAAATAAAAAACAAGAGTTTTCGTTGCCTAATAAAGAGTTGATTTGTAATTCTACCGATGGATATCAATATTATTCCGCTTATGAAAAGTTTTGTTAATTGCATAAGCTATTTCGAAATACTTTAAAGAAAGAGATTCAGTACGCATTTTATTATGCTTAATACTGCTTTCTTTCATTTTGATGTTTTAAAGAAATACGATATTCATAATTTTATTATAAACAGTCCAGCTTGGAAGTAGAAGTTGTTTATGCATTAAATTACAGTAAATGTAAACATTACCTCATTATCTCGACCTTGTCCCCGACGTCGTCGACGACGTCTTCGCCGACGTTGTCGGGGAAGACCGTGTATGTCCTATTTAAGGTTCTTTTGTATTCATCGCAGTTTCGGTACATTTTGAAGATTTTTTCCAAAAAAATTAAATGCAGATGTTTTATTATATCTTTGTCCAATGCACTTAAGTGCTGTAAAACTAGAAATAAAAAATAAATGTTATGGATCAGCTCAGTTATCATCGTTATTTTAAATGCACTTCAATGTTGTACTGTGAATTGATTCATTTTTCTTCATTATTTCGTGCATTCTTTTAATTTTCTTGTAGTTCGTGTGTTATTGTATCTTGTTATTTCTTTGTCTTCGTTTTCATTATGAGTGTAAATATTACACGACTAAATCTTCATGAAAAAATTATAGGGCTTTGTAAAGCACCTCGTGAAGCTAAAAAACAGCATATCATTAACTTTGTACATAATACCTTTAAAATTAAGGGTGACCAGCAAGCATCCAAAGCTTTAACAATATGTATCAGAGAAAGGTGTTTTCGCCTTATTTTACATTTTGGGATTCCTGTAAACGAAGAAATTGAAGAAATGGAACGTGGTTGAAAAATGGTTTTGCTATATCGAGTTTAGGTAAATGAATGATGTTAACAACATATTGGTACTTCGTATGAAAATGTTGTTGGAATTTTCAGTTAAGGCAGAAGAAGGCAGAATTTTCAGTTTAAGGCGCTTAAATATACCTACTTTACAGCAATATTTATGATATAATTACTGTTGAATTTCCTACACATTTCTCAAGTTTGATAATCATATTTGATATGGTATTTCCATGATAGGCTTTCACGTGCACAGCGTATTACATTACAATACAGTTAACTGCGAATACGCTTGGAATTATACACACTTTAGAGCATTAATTCGAATATAAAACTTAAAAATACTATCATATTCGGATTTAGTCCATTAGTCCAATAATTATTCTGCTATGATTTTCGATCACGTTTTTTGCATTCTAGACCAGTGTGCGCTGGATTCCAAAAATCCGCACTCCTGATCAAAAGTTGTGCAGGTAATAAATTTACGAAGAAAACTTGGCGGCTCTAATTCGTGACCACGACCTTTTTTCCAAAATTGTAACGGGCAATGAAACGTGGGTGTTCCACTGGGATCCCCCAACAAAACAAAAATCAATGCAGTGGTTGCACAAAGGATCCCCACCACCCAAAAAACCAAAGACGCAAGCATCTGCAGGGAAGCTGATGGCGGCAGTTTTTTCTTGAGATAATGAGGGCATTCTTTTGATTGACTATATGCAGAAGGAGTCTACAATAACTGCAGATAAAACAATTAAAAATTTAAAAGTTGCTATTCGCCAAAAGGGACCCTCTAATTTTGACTAAAAAGCTTTATTGCTGCACGACAACTGCCGAATTCATAAGGCTCACAAAGTTCAGGAAGAAACAACATCTGCGGGTTTGTTGAATTACGACACCTCCCTTACAGCCATGACTTAACTCCTTCGGACTATCACTTCTTTCCTAAGCTGAAGAAACACTTGTGAGGACGTGGATTTTCTTCAAATGAAGAACTAAAAGTGGTGATTTCCGAGTTTTTTGAGGAGTTACCAAAAGAATTTTTTTTGGAGGGTATCGCGTTATTGGAGAAGCGTTGGACTATGTGCGTAACAGTTAAAGGTTCAAATGACAAAAAATAAAATTTTTTCTCTAAATCTTTTCTTTAATGGTTAGGTAGATTTCATTTTAACCTTCCTTCGTATATAATGCTAAGATGCCCTACTATATTTCAAATATTTCGAAAAAGCCTAATTCCTAACCACAAATAGCATTTGGAAAATCTAATTCTATATCTCAAATTCCAATTTTTAAAAATTCAATTCCTAATCCCAAAAAATATTTTAATCCAAATTCTGTGTCAAAAATTTAGGGATTACTCAACCCTGGATTAAGTTTGCAGAATGTGTACTATTGCATAGGCGCCCGCAGACATTTGTCCAGGGGGGGGGGCAAGACTAGAATGGACGGCATGCTAGGGCGGGCAAGCCTAGAATAATTAACATGCTAGGGGGGGCAAGCCTAGAAAAAAAACGGCATATTATACAAAATTATCAATAAAATTCAAATTGTTCAACTTCCAGGGGGGGCAAGTACCCTTCCTTGCCCCCCTTTCCGGGCGCCTATGTACTATTGTTTTATGTTCCAAGACTAAACAGGCACAATATGTCACAAATGATTTAGCTTGCCCTTCCAAAAGAACGTCTTATACATAATAGCTTCCCTCCTTCAACTTCACCTTCATCCTTTACAGCTTTATGCATCTGAACGAATTACTATTAGCTCAAATTCTCAAGATAAATGAATGCGAATAGGTATTTGAAGGCTACTACAATTATAATAGAACTTTTAGCAATTAAATCCCGAATCACTACAAACAAATATTTTAAAAATCTAATCCTCAATCCCTAATCCCTACAAATATTTTTAAGAAATTCAATCCCTAATCCCAAAAAATATTTTAATCCAAATTGTGTGTCAAAAATTTAGGGATTACTCAACCCTGGATTAAGTTTGCAGAATGTGTACTATTGCATAGGCGCCCGCAGACATTTGTCCAGGGAGGGGGCAAGCCTAGAATGGACGGCATGCTAGGGCGGGCAAGCCTAGAATAATTAACATGCTAGGGGGGCAAGCCTAGAAAAAAACGGCATATTATACAAAAAAATCAATAAAATCCAAATTGTTCAACTTCCAAGGGGGGGGGGCAAGTACCGTTCCTTGCCCCCCTTTCCGGGCGCCTATGTACTATTGGTTTATGTTTCAACACTAAACTTTTAGCTTAGATTTAGCTTGCCCTTCCAAAAGAACGTCTTATACATAATAGCTTTCCTCCTTCACCTTCACCTTCATCCTTTACAGCTTTATGCATCTGAACGAATTACTATTAGCTCAAATTCTCAAGATAAATGAATGCGAATAGGTATTTGAAGGCTACTACAATTACATAAGAACTCGTAGCAATTAAATCCCGAATCACTACAACCAAATATTTTAAAAATCTAATCCTCAATCCCTAATCCCTACAAATATTTTTAAGAAATTCAATCCGTAATCTCAAAAAGTATTTTTAAAAATTCAATCCCCAATCCCAAAAATATTTTGAAAAATTCAATCTCCAATCCATAATCTCAAAAAATATTTTAGAGAAATTGAAACCACAATCTGCAATCTCAAAGATATATTTTAAAAAATTAATCTTTAATCCCTAATCCTAAAAATATTTTTAAAAGCAATAATATTTTCATAATATTATAATATACATAGGCGCCCGGAAGGGGGGGCAAATAGGGGCAATTGCACCCCCCCTGGAAGTTGAACAATTTGAATTTTATTGAAAATTTTGTATAATATGCCGTTTTTTTCTAGGCTTGCCCCCCCTATCATGTCGTTTATTCTAGGTTTACCACTCCTAGAATGTCTTTCAGTCTAGGTTTGCCCCCCCCCCTAGACAAATTTCTGCGGGCGCCAATGATAATATAATATCTAATAATATAATCTTGTATTTCTAATCCCACAAAATACTTTTAAAAATCCAATCCCTAATCCCAAAAAATATGTTGTAAAATCCCAATCCTAATCCTTGTGTCAAAAATCTGGGAATAACCCAAACGTGCATTAAGTTCATATAATGTGTACTGCTTTATGTTTCAAGACTAAATAAGCATATTACGTCACAAACGACTTAGGTTACCCCTTAGCCCTTACAAAAACATCCTATACCTAATAGCTTTACATCATTTACAGGAGCCGTCGGCAACCTTCTTTAACTGCGGGTCAAACTCAACCAAAATGTGACTATTTAGAAAACGTTTCGGGTAAATGGGAATTTTCATTTTGGATAATGTTGCTATATTCCACCTATGTTCATTTCTGCCAATTCCGAATCCCAAAAAATATTTTTAAAAATCCAAACCTCAATCTCCAATCTCAAATCTATATTTTAAAAAATTTAGCCTCAATCGCTAATCCTAAAAATATTTAAAAAATCCAATCCCTAATTCCATAGTCATTTTTTTTAATTCAATTCTCATTCCCTAATCCTAAAGAATATCTGAAAAACTTTATACCTAGTCCCTAATCATTGTCAAAAATTCGATTATTATCCAACCTTGTCGGGCACTATGGTGTGATGCAATACTAAAATCCTTCATTCATTAGCAAAACTTCAGTTAATAGCTTCATTGCATCCAGTTTAGTCCTACAAGCTTCTAGATAAGGCTGCTAGAGATATATTAGAATAGTATGGATTTTCAGGTAAAGAAGGATCAACAAATAGATGATCAAACGAAAATCAATGGTGTCTCCAAAATAAGCAAAACGAAATAACGTTATTAACGAAATTAATCTCTCTAAGGCATCAACAGTCAGAACTCAAAATATGTAATCTAACCTGTAAGATAATACCTAAATATTTTCAACCAAACCAATTTTTGAACTTTATTATAAGATCGACTCTTAGTCTGAGGTTGTTAAAAACCAAAAAATCTTAGCAACGCACCACGCGATTCATTATTTTAAGCCTCGAGAATTTTCAAATTGTTAGTTTGTCTTTGTGCCTGATGCAATTCACAGCCTTGCAAGATTACGGGTATGTTACTAGGATTTATCAACCTCACCAATAGATTTCTGTCATTTGTGCTATTCGTAAACTGATTTCGATGCATTTTTCTAAGTTCGATCACATAATTCAGTTTTGTGAGACATAAAGTCTTATGATGTCGAAGAGTGGTCTTTTATACATCAAAATCACTTTTTATGGAGAGCAACAAGGGCGTCTTTAGGGGGGTGCTTTTGGAGCAAAAGCACCCCCCAAGACTTTATATTAGTATTTTTAAGTTTTATTCAGATAATGAAGAGAATAAATATTAAGAAAAACCATATCCTATCATTCATAATTCTTCTAACTCCTTTTTACAGTTTTACCTATAAAAATGGTGAGAAACTTCAGATGTCGGTAATCCCTTTTTGAATATAATTGAATAGTACTTTACTTAAGAAATAGCAGGTAGGTATGTAATCCCCTATACAATGCCTTATGTGCTCATTTAACCTAAACCCTTTATAGTATTTATGGACAAGTTGTAAATTATTGGTGTTGCATGAATACCTGTACTCTCTCTTTGCCAGTTTTCCAGTTATTTCTAATGTAGCCCTGGGAATCTTCTAAGAATTTTAAATTTGCAAATTTGAAGTTTGAGAGAGTAAAGTTGAGTTCACTTTCACTTCATTCATAAAATGTGGTGGTGATAATAGTGGCACTGTTCATAAAATAGTAGACATAGTGAGAAGTTTTCTTGTTATCTAATGTTATTGTGTGGTCAGTGGTACCCCTTAAAGTGGATTTATGTAAAAGACAAAACGCTAAGTGCATACTGAAGGTTATCTTCGAATATCTTGCTACATACCATTTCTGGATCAGGTCACTGCTCAAATGAATGATCGCTTTATAAAATATAAAGACATTTTAAAATCATTCTCATGCCTTATTTCTTCTAATATAGAGGACAATAATTATAATTCTCAACTTTAGAAATTTCTGCCCCTGTCAGAATTTTATAGAACAGATATTGATTTTAATGAGAAAATTCTTAAATCGGAATATAAGCTATGGGTAAAAAATATCAAGATTTAGAAACGAAACCTACAACAGTCATTGATACTTTATCAATATGTGATCCTATCCTTTATAAAAACGTCAAAACTCTTCTTTGGATTTTAGCAACATTGCCTGTAACATCTTGCACTCTAGATCGACCATTTTCATCTCTTAAATATGTCAAATCATATTTAAGGAACTCTATAAAGGAAGAAAGATTAAATGGATCGGCTTTATTGTATATCCATTAGGGCGTTCCTGTTAATCCTAAAGAAATTCTTGATGAATTACAGAAGAAAAGTAGACGAATGATATCGTGTTGTAATTAGTGTATTTCAATGCGTGTATGTATTTTAATTTTTATATATTGGTATGTGTATTTTATTATATATCTATTTTATTATTATATATCTTTATAAATAAATTAGCCAGTACCACACGAAGATCATACTGAAAAAATGATGGGAAATGATTAGTAAAGTTTGTAACGTTAATCTTGCACAAAATTTTATTTTGAGAATATCTGTTTGACTTAAATCAAATTGTCGTGGAAATTTATAACTGTATTCTATGTACGTACCATCAGATATTTTTGGTACTTATTATTTATTTTATAAAAAAAGATCCTCAGCAATTTGCAGTATGGTTTTTGAATGTTGTTTAGCCATTCATTGTAGTAAATTGAAAAATAATAAATATTAAATCGTTACAAGAAAGTCAGTGTGAACAATTTAAGTTAAAAAGTATCCTTCATCAAATACTGAAAACAGTAAGCAACCCCCAAGTTAAATTTCTGGATACGCCACTGGAGAGCAAAGAATACTCTTCATATGAAATTGTGAATTTCTGAACGAAAAACAGTGAAAATAGCCAAAACTAAAAAAAACAACGAAGAGTCATGTCAAACCAAACGAAATATTCAATTGAAAAGTGGAAGTAGAGAGTTATGTAGTACCTGTCCCCGGCATAGTCCTTTCATATGTAGCTCTTTCAGATTCTCACTTTGTTGGTTGCTTTAAAAAATCATCGTAGGAAAAAGTCTAAGACGGAAAGATGTTGAAGAGTACAGTTTTGCTGTATTTCATTAATCTTAGCCCACAGTTTGGTTTACGAACCAACGATTAGGGGTTGCCCATCTGACAAGTTGTGGACGCAAAGAAATGGTAAACGAATAAAAATACTTTTAGGTACATGAAATTCCTAAATTGCTGATGAGTGACAATGGTTTTCAAACTATTTCGCTGTTGAAATATTCATCGTCCTTGACCTGAGTGAGCTGGGTTGGAATCCAGGTCAGCTCAGCAAACAAATTAAAAAACAGTTAAATTAGTTATATTAAAATATTAAGACTGTCCATCAAACGCCGGTCACGTTTGTGGGTTTCTAATGCCACTCGAGAACCATTCTGGGTTATGGAACAGCCGCGACCGCGGTGGTTCGAAATGCACATTAAACTGTAGGACTCCTTTGCCCATTATATTCTATGATAATTATTCCAAAAAGACAAGGTGCCCACCTAGAAAAATACTCAGAAACAGTCACTGATATGCAAATAATACCCTTATCAATTTAATGGGTTAATTTAGCTCGATGTTTTACATACTTTTAACAAACAAATGATTTACGAGCGCTTAATCGACTTCTAAACAATCACAAATTAAATTTCTTGATTAAAATTGCTTTTTATATTTTCGAATAAACCGTTATTGAAAACGCATAAAAATTTATTCCGTATTTTATACGCTATTCACATTTTATCACAACAAATGACTGTTAATCCGCAAGATAAACGAACTTGGAATTAATGCAGGTGTAAAAGCGACGGATAAAAGTGAGACGGTGGAATCAACAGGTGGTTATAAAAGACTAGAAGGAAAGAGAGAGAGAGAGAGGGAGAAAGTCGCGACTTCTCCAAGTTTAGTGCAACTTCTGAAATCCGTCCGGCTCTGGTCTCCCCTGGATATTCGAAAAAGGAGAGACGTTATTTCCTCCCTGTGCGAAGAAATTTAAATTGGGGATTTTCTTATTTTTAAAATTATCTTTTTGTTAGTAAACACGTTCAAAACAAAATGTGTCAAGTGTTTGTAATAAATATGATGATATTGAATTCCGAGACGGTCTGCGACCCTAAAGTTGACAAATTGACCTTCATCAACTAGTATGGGACTGCCACTGATCTTCACCCGGAAATTCAATTATTGCTCCTTCGGATGATGCCTTTTCAATCGGAAAATGGAAAAATTTAGCCATAAGAGCGCCATTGCATACGAGTAAATTGTCGAATTCTTTTTATTGTTGGAGGTTTCCTTTTTGATCTATATTTTAGAACTTTATTTTTGGGTTTACGATTTTTATATACTTGTAAACATTGTAACAGCCAGTGGCGTAGCAGACAAAAATTTAAATATTTATTTTATTTATATTTTAATTATTTGGACATCATAAACTCTGATTAATACATATTTATGCATTGTAATCGTTCAAAAAATTGGTTTTACGAGCATTTAGGCTTTAATGGATTTGAGATGGACTCAGATGGACAAAAGACGATTAAATCGCCAAAAATAAAATAACAATAATTGGTAACATTGATTGGTTTACCACAATAGAAAAATTCTAGAACGCAAGGTACTTGTTAGCACAAACACATTTTTTTATAAGACGACCGATTATTATGCATACGTACGCAGGTTCGGTTCCAGCGTTCAAGTCTTTTTTATGTGCAGTCAACCAAACACTATGTACTATTGTATTTTTTTATTTATGAGAACTTCTATACAAAAATAGCAACTGCAAAATCAAGAAAACCTTAAGTAATCGTAAAAACTTTTATGATTAAATGAAAAGTGGAGGAGTATATATAAAGAAATGGAACGTGCTTTATTATCAACGACAATAATGCTATTTCAACCTCCTAAAGCCATTACAGTATTAATAAATCTTCACTTACTGCACTCAGCTTCATCACTGCCATCAACACAGTCTATCGTCATATCACAGCGATAATGGGGTGGAATACAATATGTCTTGTTCCAGACATATTGACCGCAAGTTAACTGCCCTGGGTCACAATCAGGTGGCGCTGTAAAAGAAAGATAAATTGCAAATTAGTTTTCAATTGGCCCATTTATAAATGAATTCACCTATATCTATGCATTTGATTTCAATCAACTACAAACTGTATTTTTTATCCTTTACTAATTTTCTACATTTCAGTTGCATTGTCAGCATGTTGAATAACATAAAACGATTTTATTTTAATAAATATCAAAACAGGAACAGAACGGAACATTGTTCAGTAAGTTGACATTTTGATTTGAATCCCTCCGGCAAATATCTCCCTATCTATAACCGACAGGAAATAGCAAACATTGTTTCCCCTTTGTTTTACATTTATCAAAATGTCTAACAAGTTCCATTTTATTCATAAATGTAAGGAAATTACAACAACACCAAATTCAAAATACTGCGCCGTTTAGCGGTTTAAAATATCTGGGAATCAAACATTTCTAGTCCTATCAACTTTTGACGAAAAAACAATCCAAAATATATCATTTAATATTAATTCCAGATACAGAGACACCCCTTGTTTATAAAGGAAGTTAATAGTAGCATAAAAAGCTTTTTACCCTTATGCGACGAATGTTAATGTGCAATATTTCGATTTCATTCCTTATAAGGCTTTAACTAAATCTTTCTCTGGAAGCTACGCATGCCTTTTATCTAAAAAAGAAACCCGGCCATGTGGAATAATATTTCAAATATAAACATAAAATATGATTTGGAATCTTAAAAAGATAGTTATAATTTGGAAATAAACATACGTAGCATATAGATCAGACTTTCCTCTTCCTATATGAAAAATTTGAAAATAATCGATGGCAATTATGACCTGTTTTCATTCTTCATAGAATGTGTCTGTTTTTGCCGTCTACACGATGGTTCTTATATAATTCTGAAAAGGTGGGGTTCAGCAATTTGTAACTCTATTAGTAAATCCATGCCAATTACTTTCATATCATCTATCAATCGATTAATCGACTATTTTGTCTCCAGGAAACCTGAATTAAAATTAATATTACTATCAGAAGTATTTTAACTCAATTCTCCACAGCTTGGACGCTGTGATCAGTGGTGAGAAATATATAGGTTGTCGTTCAAAACAGTGTACAGCCAAAAGATTGACCATCCGAAAGAGATCAAATTACAAAAGTTAAGAAACTACTGTTCTCCAAGTCAAGTAAGCCAACAACCCTTTAGAACTAAAAGCTTCTAAGCTTGCGTTCTGCTTGTTTTACTCTTGCTGTTTTATCCTCACCTTCTTTCATCACCGTCAAGAAAAGATATCGGCGGACTTCTTCAGTAGTCTTTTTTTTCCAGTCTATTCTTATAAGAAGAATAATTCTTCAGTACTGAAATCTATTTTCTCTGTATATTATTAATTAACTTTATATTGATTGAATATTTAATCTAATAGTATTCTACTTTAAAAGTATAACAAAAGCCACTCTAATTTTAATTTTTATAAGCGAGGGAAATCCGTTAAAAAGTGATCTAAATTGGTAAAAAATGTTTGTAGTGTTCATGTTACTCCAGTTAGAGTAAATAAAACGAATTGGCACCAATATACACTTGACAGTTTATTTGACAAGAGAAGCGTGTGCGCAATAACGACACTAACAAAAAATTGCCACAATTAGCTGTCGACTGTATTTGACTTCAACTGGTTATAACTGTTGAAAAGTTTGTTTTAATAATTTATACAAGGTAACTTAAAAACAATTTTCAACATTTTATTAATACATGTATTATTTTATAATTTTAGTAATTAGTGTTACTTATGATGAGTAAGATAAGACCACTTGGAAACTTACAAGACATGTTCAACAGTAGACTATTTAATATTGATATCCAACGGAGTTGTACTTTTTTCAATAATTCATATTCAGTGTTTTATTTCCAAACAATAAACAGAGATATTAAGAAATTAGGTAAGTAAAAGCAATAATTATAATTATATTTAATTCGCAGAACAGAGTAATTTTGAACTTTAGCGGAGTTAACGGAGTGCTGCAAGGAAATCTCCTAAAAGAGATTTCATGAAAGTTGGCATGGAGCACGAGCAGCAGTTCACCCTAGCAACAATTAACAACCATATTATGGACCAAGAAAAATAATTTCAAAGTTCCGGGGTGTTCTTTAACCAAAATAGAAATGTCCCAACTGGGCTCGTATATATTTTTTTCAATACGTGCTTATGTTTTAATTGGATATATATACTTTTTATGTATGTTTGCATTGCAATAAATAAATACATCACTTATTTTATTATTGACCTTAACCCACTATTTTAACTCTAAATTTTAATCTAAATAGAAAACAAATTATACAAAAGTATTATAACAATCCACTCTAAATAGGTAATATTTTTTCGATGTATAGTAAAAGATTCAAAAGTCAAGAGTAAAATCTTACTCCGAAACGATTAGAAATTTGACTGTTTTAGTGTATAAAAGTTATCATAACTGATTCAAGATACAGTCTACACGACGGTACAGATTAGATATTTTACTCTAAACGTATTGGATCTAAACACTTTTTCGAGTGGTTTAGTGTTCAAATTTTACACAAAATCTTGTATTGTGTAGCCATTCTTTTAGATCAGGATTGGAATTCGTCGTGGTATTTAAAGCTTTTTTGTTAGCTTCAATCTAATCCAATCAAGATTCCACGCTCTTTTCTAAAGTATAGTATCCTACAATGGACAAATTTGATATAAAACAATTTTTCTATTAAATTTAATTATGGGCTTATTATTGGGAATGATCTGTTCTAAGCTTTAGATACTGTCGATGACTTCGACTGTTTGAGTATTGAGCAAACGTCCTCTGCAGATTATAGACTACTAACGATTTTTACAGTCCAAAATCTTATCAGCTGTTTCGAATTGGTACTGAGACATCTAGGTACGAATTGCTAATTTCTGTTTGAATCTTTGGGTAAAAATAGATTTAAAACAATGCATCACTTTTCTGAAATCTATGACAAACTGGCAAAGTCATGGAGGGGCTTAAAGAAATGAAGGGAACAAAGGAATCAATTATGGCGTCAATTTTTCGAAAAGTATCAGTTGTTTTGTTGAAGGTCACCTTTTTCGCAAAACCTGGTCCAATACAACAATATGATATGATCCGCTTTTAGACAAGCTGAAGGATGCCATAAAAAAAAGAAAATCTGAAAAGCATATTCCTCGTAGTGACCAGCTGTAGCTCTATCGGGATGCATATTCCTGAATTCCATATCATTTTCGTCGCAGTCTAATTCTGGCCAGATTACGGTGTCATGGTTGTCATAGTCTATGTGTAGATGGAGAACTGGACACAGTACTACATGAAAGTTAAGACGGAATTGTAAAAAAACAACCTGTACCCCTCCTGTCCATCCTCCCGTTGCCCAACACTAAACATGTAACTTGTATCAATCTTAGATCATCAGAATATAAGAAATCAAATAACAAAAATTAAGATTCAGAGGATTAGTGGTTAATATTTGTTCCATTCTTCTCGGAAAAGGAAGCAAAATCGTAAGCTCCGTCACAGTTTTCTTCTTATGTTTTCTTAATCTTCTATGAAGTGTGTTTACTGATTACATTGCAGGTTCTGCAACCAATTCAGCGGATAAGTTTTAAAAATTGAGAATTACCTAGTTTGGAGATGGGATGGAGGAGTTGGCTTGAGTGTATCTATTAATTTTCAATCGAATTTCATGCAACACATACAGTAAATCTACGTGTACATATAACTACATAATACGTATAAGATAGATAAACCGGCGCTTCAAATTTCCAGCTTTACGTTATGGTTGCCTTTAACACAGACTGACCCAAAATATCCCCATTTTTCTAATATGTGTAGGTATACTACTGGAACCTATCTGATCGATCCCAAGATTACAACGAAAATAATTTATTCGTAAATTAAATATCAAGCTCATGATACTCATATAGGTTACGTATTCAACTTCAGGTCTGGAGAACGATCCGTACTCGCCACATTTAACTAGCACTATTCACTACTACTCTGCTTGTACTCTTCTCCAATTTATATTTTGGTTAACTTATATTGGCAATTAAAGGATTCTTTTTTTTTAATATTTAAAAACCCATCCTGGCATATTTTACTCAGCTAATGCACTTTTAAACTTCAAGTATACTTTAAAAGACATTTATAGTTAGTTTTAGTTTGATCTACATTTTTAATTAATTTAATAAGACCCCCATAAAAAACCTTCAAGCCACCCGTTTAATTAAAACTTGCAAACTCATTAAATACTAACGAGGAGACGATATGGTAACGTATAATCACGCTTGAATGTAAACTCAGGTGAATAATTAAAAAACTTAATTTTTGAAAAAGGTTAATTTTATAAAAATAGAGCAGATAAAAGTATAACAAGGATGTACCGTTAGCCTTGCACTTTGGTTATAATATGTAGGTGGGGCATAAAATAAAATAAAATAAATAAGTAAATTGGGTGAAAACAGTAAATCATTGTTTATTATAAGCTGTTGCGACAACACAAGCGAGACGGTCACCGATGTCATATTTCGTTTTGTCATATTGATTTTCAACATTAATATTTTTGATGCGCTGTCATATCACAGCTGAAGCAATAAAACCTTTTTCAATCCGTCTATTTTGCAATGAGGAAGCAGCGAGTAGCGGCGAATGAATGTAGTCTGATTTTTTATTATTCGGTTCTGCTTCAACGATATGTCGAGATATAGAAAAATATCAGGAGATAGATTTACTTAGATATATCGAATTGAATTAACCTTTTGAATATTCCATCATTCCATTCAATTTAGTCTCTAGGAAAACCAGTTTATTATAAAAATCTTATAATGTTATCAAAAGGAGTTTTTAGCTTTGAATCTAATGCCTTTATCGCCGTTTAAAGTAGTTGAGGGCGGCATCACGTATTGAAGCAATTACAAATTTAGGAGGAAAATGATAAAATTCCATTGGATTTCCTTTACTATCGTTTAGAAAAATTTGTATAAATATGTGTACCTAATTTCAACAGCTGAGTGAATCCTGAGACCTAAATGATTCCTAAAAATTGATTATTATTATGGTGGGGTGGGTGATCGAACCCAGTACCACGAGTGCGGAGTCCAGTACACTTAAGGCGACCATTCGTACTGGTTTCAGCAGAACAGTACCCTTTTTAAACACCTCTCTACTGGATAAGCCATGTATTAGTTTTTGTCCTGGTTTTTCATGTTGACAGAAATTATTCACATACATATTGTTGTGATATAGGCATCCCGCATAACAAGTATGCACGATGTTGCCTATCTTCCAGGCAAAAGGATTTTATAATTTTTTTTATTTTAAAAACAATAAAATTTTGCATTAAATATGTTGAAGATACACACTACAACACTGTGAGATGGAAGGCAATAAATTTTAACAGATTCTTTGCTTGAATTTCACAAATTCAATTTTAAGATGAACGATTTTCTGTCGTTGGTTAATTTTTCACACTTGATATTTTGAAGCCATTTTATGGTATGTTTTCACCTGAAAATTATTAAAGGCGTAGGTGAGAAGGTATACACAAGTATTTATTACTTTACTTACAGTCTTTATTAATGAATTTCAAGAAAATGTTCTATTTATTTCGACGATTCATAATTTTCCATAGTAAATGGATATTTTTCAATGTTATTTGAATTTCTAAGTAAAATATTTTACTGCAATATTGTTAACCATGTTCTAGGGTGCATTTGACACTAGAATGTTAAAGTGGGGAACTTTTTATAGCGAAGGTTTAGGCCTTTGAAATCGCAAAATTGTTACGTTTCAGCAGGGTCTGCTAGAATGTTAAGATTTAGTTTATATTTAAATTTTGGTGTGAAAATTTATGTAAGTTTTGTTTGATAGGATCTTAGGATTAATGTCATGATAAGGATAAGGATGTAGCAAGATGTTAAAATGTTTTTATTTGAATTTTTGTGAAGTAATGTTTGTGAGAAAATTCAAGCCATTTTTATAGCCATGTTAGGTATCAAAATGAAGGAAGAATTCTCATCTTTCGTTTTATAACATTTATTTAAACAATTAATTTAATCTTTTATCAACAATTTGGTTAGAAAGGTTTTTGGTAGGAAGGATGTTGTTTTGTTTCTAGTTAGAAACCAGACTAATTTAGTTCCGAACTAGGAAAATCTCTAACAATTCGCAATTGTTTTCCAATTATTATAAAAACAGCACGAAAATCTGGTTACTTTCTCTTGAATTTCCATACAGAGCAGAAGTCATGTCAGTTTGTATGTTATTTTGATAAAATTTCGAGGTTATGTTAGTGAATTTTACGTCACTTTAACTGTCAACAAAGTGAGGTTATGACAAATGTCATCTTGTTTTTTTAATTTTTTTATAAGTTCTTAATAATTTAATTAATAATAATTATAATGAACAATCAAAGTGAAATAAAACAAAAGTGCAGTGTTTAAATTAGGCGTTCAGACTGTTATTATTATTTGGAGAAATTTCTGGAATTTTATTTTGAATGGAACGAATTAAAGGAAGGTAATGGAATCTTGTTGCAAATAACCGAATTAATTTATGTACTCACGCCATGAAAGATACATGTTGCACCTTTAATAATTATAATTATCTTCATAAATCACAAATAAAATCAATTTGAAGAATGGTATGGAAATGTGCTCATCATGCCAACAAATAAGCAGGTAGTTTTACTATATCAGAAAACTGCTAACCAACATAATGTGTTTAAAATTTTGTGTGGCGCAAATATTTTAAATTTAAAATAATTTTCAATTTTCATTTTTTTTATAATTTAAGATTGATGGATTGATCAGATAAGAATTAAAAAGGACAAAGAGAATTAGAATGTCTCTTAATTCTTATTTTGCTAAATCTATTTGACACCAAAAATTTAATTGATTTTATTTCACGTGTATTTAATTATTAATGATTGTTTTGGTTTCTCTCCAATAAATTTTAAATTTTTATTTCTTTTGTGTGTTCATAAATAAAACTATCCATTTAAATGTAAAAAAAATGTATTTGTGTATTTATGTCTGGTCCATTAACAATGTTTTACAGATATAATTTAAATAGTTTCCTAATTAATTAGCGACCGCCTGATTTCGTCTCATGCATTTATAGAACTTGTTTTCCAGTTTAGAAATTATAGCCGGAGAATTTTTTTTTATGATAAAGGTAAGTGATATCTAAATATCACAACTAATTGTGTATATTTTCAGACCGTTTTACCATGATTTTGTGTTTGTGAATTTCAACAATAACAGATTTATTTTGGAATTTATAACCTTTCATCTTTTATCAAGTGTTGGGGGGTTTATTATTCCCTACAATAAAAATGTTTTTCTTATTGACATTATATAACAGTACCAACCCCATCTCATCTATATCTTAACAATATGTATGTATAGGTATGAAGCACAGCTATTACTATCAGACGTAAAAAGGAGGGTAATTCCTTCGCATTATGGGAGAGGGAGTATTAGAGTTACCTCGAAGGTGGTTTAATATAAGAAGTAATGTTTGTTAAAAGTTTTAAATTAAATTGGAGGATTTAATTTGATTTAATCTTAAAGAAAGTTTATTTTAAAACTTTTACCAAATGTTGTTTCTAATATTCAATGCGTAATTATAAGCTTTTATTTACTTTGCTTATTCCGATTTATTTCAATTGGTCTTAAGTGTACCTAGTAGAGAAAACTATATGGATGTAGAAAAACCATTAACATTATTTTAGATTAGGATTGAGTGGTACCTAAATAAAATAATAATAATTTCGTTACGAATAGTTGATGTAATCAACCTACTAGAACCATCGAGGATATATATGTATTGTATTATATTTCATTCTTAACTTTCATCCCACTCCCACGATGTGAAGGAATTATACTCTTTCATATATCACATATATTCTGTACTTTTCATTTGAAGGAGTTGCACTTAACATACTTCGATACTATTTTTGCCAGATAGGATGTTAAGGACACCATCTGAGACACATGAACAGTACAAGACATTCTAAGGGGTAGGGACTGAAATCCCTTTGTTGGAGCCTACATTAACATTTTCTTCATAAGGCGGAGTGGTTATCTTTGATAAGAGTATATCACTCTCTCAACACAAATACTATACAAATCTCAATTCAAGTATTCAACATTTTTTTTAGGGGCGGTTTTGATATACAGGATGCCTCAAACATAGCGAACAATAACGCAGAGGGTTAAAGAACGTTAGAGGTAGAATCTAAAACTGAAGAAGAAACTCTAGCTTGCTAATAATAAGCTTTTGCTAATACTGTCCTGTCATATTTTGCATCAGTTTGTTAGTATTAGTTAATAAATAATAAGTCAGTCAAGTCAGCATTGGGACAGCCAAAACATTGTAAAGTGATATGTATTAGCTTGCAGAGTTGGTAGGAAATTCGGAGAACGTCGAGTTAAAAAGACTAATATTGGTCGAAGTCTTTTATAAACTGTGACATATCACCGTAATAAGCGTTTTTCGCGATCAATGGCAAAAATTGCTCATATTTAATAAATCGTCCTTTAATTTAATATTAATTTACCTAATTTTAACAATCTTTATAAAAATATTCAAAATATCTTCTGAACTTATTCGTTATTCCAGGAAGAGTGGAATTTAAGTTAAAATTGAGCTGTCCAAAACTTCAAAAGAAATAACCATTTAGTTCCGTTATTGGTGGTTGAGTAAACAGCAGACTGGCCGTTTGTTTTTTATTACAGCACAAGTTTGATTTGTCTTCTGTTTATTTTCATGTTATTAAAGAACGTAAAAATGTATTCATGTTGTGTATTCGTTGTTTCGTTATCAGGATCGTTTTCGTAAAATTCTACAACTTTAATGCTGATTCCATAATGGTTTTAGTTTTACTGAAAAGGATTACTATTAGAATCAAGTAATTCTTCACGTTCTAGTAAAATGATTAGCATCGCAGATTAGAACACGTAATGTAATTTTCTTATAAAGGCATGTGTTTTATTTACAAATTTATTCAAGATCAACTATGTATCTGATTCGGAGTATTTTGCGGCATAGAAAAAAAATGCTTTATTGACAAATTATTTCAAGTTCAACAAACTGCAACCCTCAGCATTATGCGATATAAGGAGAATGTCGAGCAGGACGTGCAAAATCGGACTCAAAACCTGAACCTTATGTAACTTGGAAAGTAAACATTAAAAAAAATTTATGGAAAAAGTTTTCTATGCACATCTCGTATTCAAATATTGTTCGTTATGTTGGAGATACCCTGTAGAAAGGGTAAAAAAAGTAAACCATCGTGACCAAATTACTTACTTTACTTTTGTGAGCATGGAGCCAAAGCAGAGAAAATGTATTTTTAATGATGAATTACAAATATCCATTTTTAAGATCTAGACATTGACGCTGAATATTTTTAATAAGTTTGTGTCCTGGTTTTGGCAAATAAAAGTTAACTCACTCTCCACACTAGACTACGCGTCTCTACACTGCCTAACTACTGCCTCTAAATTCTAATTAATAGAACAGATAATCTGGGTACATTTTTAACATCTGAAATATAATTTATGCGTAACTGTCATTACTGAAGAGACAGAGTTTTTATTTTGCGAATATGAAAATCGATCACTTCAGGACAAAACAGGTTGATGACTTTAAAAATGGACATCTCAGAAGATATTCTTGAAACCGATACTTATAAATCCAAATCTATCATTGCAATATACTCCATTATTAATCTAATGTTACACTTACTAAACAAAGTTCCGGTTAAACATGGCAGTTGTAATTGTAGATGTGGCGTTGAACTTTAACCTACGGAAATACTGCCATGTAGAATATCTTTGGCGATTGTGGTATTGGTATCGCGTATGATATCGATAGCCCTGCATCTCGAACATTAGAAACTAAGCCGAACAACAAATCTGCATTCCAATTGGCCCATCAATAACAGATATACAAAGGAAAATAGCTCTACCGTAAGATGGTGAAGTCTTTATCATCCCTTTATTATTTGTTCAACTTTTTTTCAATCAACTTCGATGCAATTTGTTGTATTCGTTTATTAAAGCAAGGAAAAAAGGTTGTATTAGATCGCACCTCTAACGACCGATTGGATAGTTAAATGAAATCACATGTATAATGCAATCGGCCCATAAATAAAGGACGTAATGGATTGATTATTCTCTCCATTTGATAACCGAATTTCTTATATTCGTAATATCGATTCGGTTTTACAATCAATTAAATACAAGACTAGTGTAATTGAATATATTAAATTCATAATGATACATTAAAATCGTTAGATGTTAAGTGAGCAGTTCTTGTGGTAATTTTGAGTATCTGGGGGTTAAACTTGATACGGAACTTTTCCTTAGCTACGTCAACTGTTTACTTCCGCAAAACCTCTTATTTTGGCTTATAATTTCTGTAAATATTTCGGTTTCCATTTTAAGTTTCTCACACACTATTAGAAATGGAAATTTTACTTTCAACACTGTCTAATAAAATTTGTTAAGATCGGTTTGCGCAGTTTACTGAGTTTTAGGCTGAATGTAAAAAATAATTAACAAAAATAAAGTAGCAATAGTGTGCATAGAACAGCCAATTTGAAAGTGTTGATAATCTAAAAAACAAGGAAGATGAGTTATTATATTGTCTGATAAAAAGTGCTCTTTCAAACTTTGACTATGTCTTTCGGAGAAGAGTTGCATTTTAAGAAGATTCAGATTCAACGCTCTTGTTAAGTCAGACTACGAATTTACATATAATCTTTGTACTGATGCTGGAGATTATATGTCTTTCCTGATTCAGAAATAAGAAAATCGTAGATATTGTCCGATATCTTAAGCTTGTAGCATACGAATAAAGATGTGCAATAAGGTATTATTGTGTAGTAAAACTTATGACATGAGTATCTGAGTGGCAGGATAATCTTGTGGGTATAACTTTCCGCCAAACGGGGCACACTTGGATGATAATGATCATGGTGGACGTAATCATCCGAATCCAACCCAAAAATGTAAATATAAGATAGTGCTCAATTCGTAGGACCAAATCCGCCCCAAACAGAACGGACGACAGCGGACACTACGCCGACCTACGGTTTTGGACACTTTGCCGACCGTGGATTCTACACCAACCGATCGATGGACACTTTGGCAACCGTGGACACTACGGCGATCATAGTTACAATTCGTATGGGAATGTTCACGTAAAGTTCCAAAGCTAAAACGAATTAACCTGTTGATCGATTTTGATAGATAGATTTTCACAAATATGATCTCTGTAATGTTTTCTACAATATGACCTTATGTTAGGTTAGTGTCCGCGGTCTGCAAAGCGTTCACTGGTTGCGGTCGGTGTAGTGTCCACGGTCGGCAAAGTGTCCACCGCTTGCGATCGGCGTAGTGTCTACGATCAGCAAAGTTTCTACTGGTTGCAGCCGGCAAAGTGTTCACCGCTTGCGGTCGACGTAGTGTATACGGTCAGCAAAACATCCACTGGTTGCGGTCGGCCTAGTGTGCACGGTCAGCAAAGCGTCCACTGGTTGATTGTTGTATAGAAAAGGCGACCTGAAGGTTTCGAACAGTTTGACAATGACGAGAAATCTTCACGAACAATATCTTCAGATTTTAATGTAGGAGACTCAATAAACAGACTGCGCGAAGAAACAGAAGCATTTCTGTCTTGAATCCTCTGATTAGGGTAACATTCTTTCAAAATTAAGTGGCCTTTTTAAATTTGGAATAAAGGCACCGCATTTATGGTTATATTGATCACTCCATATTTAATAAACATCAATATTCCGTAAGAGATCACTTAAAAACCACTTACCTACTATCAGAAAAGAAGGACAGGGTACAAGTTCATAGAAAGTTATTCAATACTTTTTTAACATCTTACGATAAGGGATTTAAGAACCTTGAGTTAACAGAATCATGATATGGGAAGAGTAGTTCATCTTTCAAAGAAATTTGAAGATTTGTTCTTTATTCAAAAGAATTAAATAGAAGGTACATTAAGAAGTTCTAAGTATGAAAATCATAAGAATTACAGCAGCGCCTGGACAGTGAGTCGTCTCCTCTCTCCAGCGTCAAATAAAATGCAATCGTTTGGTGGATAGATTACCTAGTTGGAAATACAAATTCCAAAAATTGTATCCCAATGTAAAAATTCTTT
The DNA here is from genome assembly GCA_929113105.1 of Agrypnus murinus. Classification (NCBI taxonomy): domain Eukaryota; kingdom Metazoa; phylum Arthropoda; class Insecta; order Coleoptera; family Elateridae; genus Agrypnus; species Agrypnus murinus. The sequence continues at coordinate 71,546,010 of OV816031.1, read as the reverse complement.
GAATCAAAATTATTTCTCTGACGATTTTTCTAACACAAAGATATTACTTCAGGCTGACAACCGATAGCGGATATTTGACATAACTGATTAAGGAATGTTTAGGTTGAATAATGTGATTACTTAGCAGCAAAAATAACTAAATAACTTTGGAGAAAAGCATCGTATACTTTGAACATAGCCTGATACACTGTTGGCCAGTGGTACGTGATGTCGATGAAACCTGTATACGGTCTGACAAATTCTGTAAGAGTAACTACAGCCATATAGTGCTTTAGAGCAAATTCCCTTTCTAGGCTTTATCAGAGGCACTCTTAATATTGATTGTGAGACTAGATACGTAATTTGTAGCATAACGGGCCAAGTTTCTTTATTAAGCTCATAGGATTACTTTTCCAAGCTAAATTGGTACGTAAGAAGATGAACTTGATGTAGGTTCCTTGTAGATACAGATAGAGATCATTAGCAGAAAATACCATTTAGAAGAAAGACGCGTTAATAACCTTAGGCTCGTGAATTAAGGTAGTGGCCAATCACCAATTGGAAGAGTTCTTCTAGTGAAAGCGTCATATCTTATACATTGCGGTTATATATTATTCGATTTAAAGCGGTTTGTACCTGCTATAGTGTGACAAAATCTTATATAGATAGTGAATTGTTGAATTTTGCACAACTATATCTGATACTGAAAGTAGGTATGGCGACACCTGGCCCAGACGTTTTTGGGGAGTTTTTTGTTTACGGTTGGTACCCCTGCTATCTCTATCTCGCACATTATAGCACATATACGCACATTATAACGTATATACACGTAATACAGGCACTATGACGTATATACACGCACATATACGCACATTATAGCGTATATACGTCCCTTTGCGAGAAGTATTTGCTTGAATCCGCGCACTCGTGATGGCTTTTTGTTGTTGTGATATAATGTGCGTGTATATACGTTATAATGTGCGTGTATGTGCTATAATGTGCGAGAGAGAGAGATAGCAGGGGTACCAATAATAATAACACTATTGCCCATAAGCTGGAATCCAGGCCCCAGAAGCTATATGAAGGATGTGCGGGAGGGACGGGAGGGACGGGCGATTACTATTATTATTATTATGCAGGCTCATCGTGCGGCTGCAGCCGACTTATACATGTTATAGCGCAAATCCCGCAGAAAACCTTAACCAGATTTGCCGGCACCGGGAGTCGGTGAGAGACCTTTGAAGGCGGAAAAGTTATAAATAAACCTATCTGTGAGATCAAGACCCTTAAAGGCTAAAAAAATTTGAAATGCCTTAGTGGGTAAAATTGCAACATAACATGTACTGTGGCAGCAAGATATTAAATGAACTAAAGAGGTTCGGCGAAAGACGCCAATCAGCATCTTTGTTAACGCACCGACAAACATACACTCTTATTCTAAATTTAGAGATGTTTTATTCAATATATATATATATATATATATATATATATATATATATATATATATATATATATATATATATATATATATATATATATATCAATGATTAGAAGTAATAATGCGCGTAGAGATATACAAGAAAGTGCGATATCCCATTATTATAACACTTTCTTGTATATATATATATATATATATATATATATATATATATATAGTTTAATGATTTAGAAATATCGTGTTTTAGCACCAAGATTAATGTATATTAATGAAGACATAATTTGAATTATGAAAAATTATTTTTTTTTTTTTTTAATTTATTTAACGGCATCAACAGCTTAGGTTATTAGCCGTATTTCTACTTTAGGAAGATCCTATCGCCTATTTGCAAGGTAAGATATGTAATTGTGTGAAGTTACACAATACACATACAGTACGCATAGATAATACATTTCATATCACACGTAGTACATTTTAAAAGGAGAAACAAAAGACGATACAAACAAGATATTGGAAATAAAATTACTATAAAACGAATCTAAACCTACTAGCAATTGTATAAATAAAATATGTGTATAAATAAAATATGTGTAAAAATATAACTATATAAATGTGTGTATAAATAAATATAAAATATAATAGAAAAATAAATATTAAATAAATAAATGTAAAATATAACTATCAAATAATCTTATATCTTGGAGAATAACCCAGTTTGTTTTAAATAAATCAATAATTTAGATGTGGCTTGTGGGTTAATCGCCAGTACATCTGCGATATGAGGGACCAGTCCTATTTGATTCCGTATCTGGTTATACAACGGACATTCCAGTATTACATGTGGGATCGTGAGTTCGACCCCACAATGGCATCTCGGTCTGTGGCGTTCTGTAGTTCTTAATAAGTACCCTGTTGTTAACCTTGTATGCCCTATTCGAAGTCTCGTTAGGACTGTCTGGTCTTTTCTATCGCAATTTGCGGGATACATAATTTTTTGGACCGATGGCTTTATTAGCTTTAACTTTGACTCTCCCTCTGTCCAAACTTGCTGCCATTTATGCTCGACTTTTTCTTTAATTATGAAACGTAGATCATCTGACCGAATTCGTGATTCGTCTACGTTCAAATTATTTGCAGCTTCGCGTGCTATTAAATCAGCACGTTCGTTCCCTATAATACCAACATGACCAGGTACCCATATCAAAACTATATGGTAGCTCTTAGCAGTCAGCTCAGCTAATAAAGACTGGATTTCCCTAACAAGGTCATCTTTATTATAATAATTTGATATAGCTTCAATTGAGCTATTAGAGTCTGTGCAAATAACAAACTTCTTGCTAGTCTGACTATAGCAGTATAGCATGGCGTATTTGATAGCTGTGAGTTCCGCCGTATAAATACTCACGTATTCAGGAAGAGACAGAGGATACGAACTTTGGTTAACGACAAACGAGCTACCTACCCCCGTTGGGATTTTAGATCCATCGGTATATATGAACTGGTACTGTTCATATTTATGTTCTACTTCTCTAAAACATGTGAGGTATTCTGTCTTTAAGATTTCTTTTTTGTTTGTATCTGGTATTAAACTTAACGGTTTAGGGAATTGTGAGGAAACCCACGGAGGAATTTCGCTTATGCGCATGCCGAATAAGTGATAGGGCGACAGAGAATATAATGACCTAGCTTCTCTAATTCTTACTGCTGCCGGTCTAGTGATGGATGGGCGATCTCGAAACAGATCCGTTATCGTATGATCAAAAAATAATTCGTTCACCGGATGATCCGGCTGAGTACTAATACGGGCTACAGAATTTAGCAACGCCTTATCGAAGATAAACTTTAGTGGTAGAATACCAGCTTCGCAGCAAACTGAAAGGTAAGGACTTGTACGAAAGCCTCCTATTGCAAGTTTTAAGCCTGTATAATGGATCCTTTCTAAGGGTGCTAACCATGATTTACGAGCCGCTGAAAATACTATTGATCCATACTGTAGCTTAGATAGGACTAAAGATCGATAAATAGTAAGTAAGACTTCTCTGCTACTACCCCATCTAATATTTGCTAAAGCCCGAATGATATTTAGAGATTTCTTGCATTTCGTATCTAGGTATGAAATATGATCCTTCCAGTTAAGCTTAGCATCAAATAGCACTCCCAGAAAGCGTACTGATGTTGATACGCGAATTGTAACCTGATGTAAGTTAACATTAGGGATTATGATGCATGACCTGAGACGACAAAAATGAACACATATTGTTTTGGTGGCTGAAAATGTAAAACCTAAACTTTTAGCTTTTTCAGATACTTGATCAACAGCTAGTTGCAGATCGTTTGTTTCATCATTGGGATGGGATGACATAAAAAGGCAGAGATCATCGACATACATGATTTTGTTCACCGAAGGTGTTTCAATTTCTAACAGTTTATTAATTGCTATGAGGAATAAGGTGACGCTCAAGGTTGATCCCTGAGGAACTCCATTTTGAATTGTGCCCAACGATGAAATGGTGTTGCCTAGTCGGACTTGTAACATTCGATCTGCAAGAAAGCTAACTATGAAACAGGCTAATTCCCCTCTGATACCCCATTCATAAATAGTTTTCATAATATTGTATCTCCAAGTCATATCAAAGGCCTTCTCGATATCAAAAAATATGGCCGTTGTATGACTTCGTTGGGCAAATGATTTTTGAATCGTGTGTTCTAGCATAAAAAGACTGTCTTCTGTGCTTCTGCGACTACGAAAACCAAATTGGCAAGCAGAAAGCAAGTTCGATCTCTCGATAAACCACATCAATCTCTGGTTGACCATTTTCTCAAGAACTTTCCCCATACAACAGGTTAACGAAATGGGGCGGTAGCTTGAGGGTAGTTCTAGTTTCTTTTCGGGTTTTATTATGGGGATTACAGTGGCAATTTTCCATTTTGCTGGATAATACCCCGTTCTCCAAATGGTGTTATAAAGCTGTACCAGATATTCTTTGGCGTGCATTGGTAGTTGACGTAACATTTCATATGTAATCTTATCTTGACCTGGAGCAGAGGTACCACAGGATCTAAGAGTATGTTCGAATTCGTCTAGAGAGAAATTTTCATTGTAGACCATATAGTCGTTTGTATGGAAATTTAACGGTGTTTCTAGAGAATTTTTAATTTCCCTAAATTCATCTGAATAGTTGTCGTCGCTGCTAACTCTCCTGAAATGATCTAGAAATGTTTCAACTATTTCAGATGGAATGCTGGTATAGTTGCCATTTCGCACTATTTGTTTTGGAGGGGTTCTTGAAATGTTACCTGATATATTTTTAATTCTGCGCCATACTTCCCCAATGGGGGTTTCATTATTCATTGTAGACACATAACTTTCCCAAGATTTCCGCTTGCTGGCAACAATTAATCTCCTTACCTCTGCTCGACATCTTTTAAATTGAATACAATTCTCCATTGTAGGATTACGTTTAAACATGTTAAATGCCCTTTTTTTTCTTTTAACACTTTCGGCGATTTCCTCATTCCACCACGGGACTATTCGTCTTCTATGATTTCCAGTTACTACCGGAATGCTGGCATTTGCTGCATCATTTATATTTGTAGTGATATCCTCTACACATACATCTACATCATCTTGAATTGTCATAACTCTTACAGTTGAAGAGAATTTTTCCCAATCTGCTCGCTTTGTATTCCAGCGTGGATAATATCCAAAATTACTAGGTGTAACCGTGTTCATTTCAAGATGAATAGGTATGTGATCAGTAAACACCTCGCCCGGTAGTGCGGACCAATTTATTCGTGTACTGATCATAGGTGAGCACAGAGTTAGATCGATTGAGGAGAACGAATTTGATCTGGAGTTTATATATGTGTGTTCACCTGTATTTAATAATATTAAATTTTCCTCCTCTATTAGTTGTTCTACTAGCCGCCCGCGTGCGTCAATGTTTTCTGATCCCCACAGAGGATTATGAGAGTTAAAATCGCCTACTAATATAAAAGGTGGAGGTAATTGGTGGACTAATTCTTGGAGATCTTCAAGATGCCAATGAAAGTCAGGTAAGTATAAATTACATACAGTAACCTTAAAAGGGAAAGTAGAAACAACGGCTACTGCTTGCAGATTTGTATGTAGTCGAATCTGTTGGCTTGACACATCGTTTTTAATATAAATGGCTACCCCACCTTTCGCTCTCCTATTTGGTGGATCATCTTTTCGAAAAATGTTATAACCCCTCAGATTAAATATTTGCCCGGGTTTTAGATGTGTCTCTTGAATACAAAGTATAAACGGAGAGTATTTAGTTAAAAGTACCTTAATTTCTGGGTAATGATGTTTTAGACCGTTACAGTTATATTGTATTATGTTTTGTGTGTTATAATCCATTGGTAGATTGTTTATAAATGATTACCTAAGTATTGATTTTTTTTCTAAATATATAAGGTACTTATAATATTAACTTATTTGGGTAGCTATAATAAGAATAGATAAAACAAAAGTAAAAGGGTTTTAGCGAAAGAAGTGTTAAATTTCGCTCGACCGGGAAGTGGTTCTTGGGCCTCTTGGTTTGCCTTTAGGCCATCCTTTCTTTTTCGTTTTTACTGTGATAAATCTTCTGGCCGCTTCAGATGAAGCTTCGGAGTCGGAGCATACTTTTGGGGATAGAATATTATCAACATTAACGGTTTGGGAAATAGGGAAGCAAAGGGAGGGTTTATCAGGAGGTGGTAGGTCCTCTGAATCTATGTTAGGGTGGGATTGTGTGGGAGATAAAGGGAAAAGTTGGGTTGTTAATTCTAGTGGCGACTTAAAAGTAGATGTAGAGGGCAATTGTTTGAAAGGATCATCTTGTAATAGTGCAACTGACGCTGCTTTACTGTGCTTTGAACCCATTCTTGACATACGGAGAGTTTCAGTGAGAGTTTCACTAAAGGATTTAACGAAGTCGTCGAACAACTTCCTGATCTCCGGTATAATAGCATTGACATTTTCAGATCTCGGAGCACTGCTTACAGCTTTTGCGTACGAGACGCTCGGGGGGTTCATTCCAACGACTTCTCTCTTTGCGTCAGCATAAGATAATTTTTTCATTGTCTTAGTTTTCTGAATCGCCAATTCTTCTTTAAACACTGGGCAATTCTGCGATCTAGCCGAATGTTCGCCACTACAGTTTACGCAGAGAATTGGTGCTTGGCACGCTTGACCCTCATGCAGTGGCTTCCCACAAACACAAACTTGCTCCTTTGAACATCTGGCAGCCGAATGACCAAAACGTTGGCATCGAAAACACCTCAGTGGTGCTGGGATGTAAGCCCTAACTGGAAGAGAATAAAAAGCGACTTTTATCTTCTCTGGCAAGACAGTACCGGCGAAGGTTAGTAGCAAGGACCCTGAATTTTGCAAAACACCATCTTTTCTGAAAGTCATTCTTTTCACCTCAGTGACGTTAAATTTCTTAAGTGAATCTAAGATTTCTTCCGTGGAAGAGTTCACAAGCTCATTACATGATACGACTCCTTTGCAATAGTTTAAGGACTGATGCGGTCGTACTGTAACGTTAAAATCTCCAAAGGTAGATAACTGGAGCAATCTTTTAGACTGTTTGGTAGACGCAGTCTCTACTAACAAACCTTCTCGAACCTTTCGGATACTTTTCACCTCACCAACGTTCGATTGAATAACTTTGTTAATGAGGAAAGGATTGATTTTCGAAAAATCACCATCTTCTTTTACGATTACAAGGAATCTAGGCACAACTTCTGAAATATTCACAGACTCATCTGAACCAAATGGAACAGTTTTCCTTTTCTTTACTAATTTTTCTTTCTCTAAACCAACATTTGGTGGGTCATTGACCAAAGATGGACATAGGGGAGGGGTTGGAATAAAGGATGTAGAGGAGTTGGGTGTATTAGAAAGGGTGGAGCCGGGAAGCTCCGTTTGACCAAGGGGCACTTTTAAAACGTCGTCCATATTATCATTCATCATCATAAAATTTTTAAATTTTGTTTAAGTGTGAGTGAGTGTAGGACTAATGTATTTATGTTCTTCATTCCTTTTTGTGTTTGACAACTTGAGCAACCAGCAACAGCCAAAGGATTCCTGTGAACCCGACTCTGGTGGCCTCGACGGAGCCCCCCGCATTATACCGCAAGGTTCCCGGACCAGGCGCCACCTGGCATTACGGCATAAGCGAGATTTTCGCAAGTTGATAGGGCAGCCAGGTCATGTTGGCTAGACCGACCCGGGCCCCTGTACTACCTTGCAGCCTGGGAGTGCACACCTCGGAACCCAGTTTTATCCGCTGTACCCTCCAGCAGGCGAGCCCAAGGGTCCCAGACTGCTAATAGTTCCCCACGCTGTCAAACAAGGAATGAGTGTTCGTGTTGGTGACCTGCCCGTATGCAGTGTATATGTGTGTAGTGTATGTGTGTTTGGGTTAAAGTAGAAAGACTGTGTGTTTATGTGGTTGTGTGTACGGGCAGGTATGTATGTTGGAACGAGGTGTACTGAGCTGGTACCCGTAGGGGCGCTACTCCCCAATGGCTGCCCGCTTTCAGCCACCCTGCGGGTTGAAAAATTATTATATATATATATATATATATATATATATATATATATATATATATATATATATACCTTATGGGAACGCCCGCTTTTATAAACCTGCACCTTCGTCCTTTAGGGTCGATCTGTGTCATTGTAACTAGTAGATTGCATGTAGCTAATAATGACGTATATGTATATGTAATTGGTTCATAATTAACACGTCATTCATTAGAATAATTAATTAAATCATTGTATGACAAATATCGAATATTACACATCGCCATTTTCGACTGGGACAATAAGATCTCTCAATAGAGTCATAATTAATGGCTTTTATACAAATGAAATTCTGTATTCGAAGAATGCAAGAATTTGAATATTCTTGTAAATATGCGAGCTCGTATAGTTATAGTTCTTTTCATTTCTCGTCGACTTAACATGTATTATGAGCAAATGAGGGTCTCATTATATCGATTACGAATTTATTTCCTTGACAAGAGTGTATTGTTCTCTCATTACTGTTCTTAAATCCAAAACTACAAGTAATTGGCCATTAGAAGTAAAGCCAACAAAAAAGGTCATACTTTTTTGAATCTTTACTGCAACTATTTTTTTTGGAAATTTATTAGCTCAATTGCCAAATATTGAAATCTTTGCTTGTAGAGATATTTTGATACAACAAAATCTAAGGCCATCTTATGTTTTTAGTATAAAACGAATCAATCCTTTGCTTACATCAACGTTTTTCCAAAACCATTCGTGTCTTATTTTATTTCCAGCTTTTGTACAGCAGGGATATTTTTGTGATAGAACAAAATCTCACGTCTTCCCTGTTTCATCACGAGGGGATTTGCTTCATTGCCTTTAGACAAAACCTCACTTTTCTTTTTCTTAGAAAAAAAAGAATTGCAGCATTATAAAATTACGTTTTCCCCTTTTTCCTTTCAAGACAAAAAAATCTGCTAATTTTTAATTAAAAAGAAAAAGTGCTCATTAATTCTAATTCTTTTGCCGCTCAAAAAGAAGCAAAGCAATTACCTATGTAGTAATTACACCAAAAAATTATATTTACCATAAAAGGAATTAAACCTGCAAAGTGTAGTCAGTCGTCTCTTCTACTGGTTTACTTTAGCTTTGGAAAAGTTTCCACGGCAACTTAATTTCCTCATTTAAATTGTTTCGTGCCCTTTGGAAGTTATATCATTAAAGGAAGTTGAAAACATCTCGTTCACCACCACGTCATTTCGGCAAAACCGACGTTGTGCACCAAAAAAACTCTTTCATCAGTTTTATTGGGGAACTTATCAAGCGAGTTCACACTTAAAGGCGATAGACGGACACGTAGCGAGAAAAGCACATTGGCAAAATGTCCTTTTCAGACGTTGTTTCTTTGAGTAACGGCCCGTTTCATTCGAATTGGATTGGATTGCTGAATATTTGCGGACTTTCATTTCTCAAAAGGAATTTTTACCTTTTACAAGGAGGACGTATCCTTCTTAATCCCTACCTATCTTCTCTTTTATTACAAAAATGAAATAGTTTTCCTTAACGGTTAGAAATTCCAGTGGAGGATACGTTTTGAGATGATCCAAAATGGAACGATTGGGTCAACTTCAAAAGTGCAAATGGTGGAGGCGCCAATTATTAATTGTAGTTGTTTCAAACATTTATTTGATTTTTATCGGAAAGTCTGAAATAGGAATAATGTACTGAATTATAAAATGCTCTTCGACTGTTTCCAATAACAAAACTTCTGTATTCATCGGTAATATTCAATTGAAATATGTATTATTTATAAACCTTATTTGAGAACCAGCAGATGTTATTTATTGATTTAATGTTTGACGGTTGCTCTTCGATGTTTTTGTTTATTGAATTCTTTGGGGTTTTGTTCCGAGTTTTTCTCTTGCAGTGTTTATTTTTTTATACACGTGTGTTTCCGATTGTTAAAAACTGAGCTTATAAAGTTTTAATCCTGGACGTGTTTTTCAGGAAAATAACTGATGTTGAAAATTGTTATTCTGAATCAAAAAAACAGCGAACCAGACCTTCAGGAATATTTCAACCAATTTTTATAAATGTAAAAATAGCGTCGGTGATTTGTAGAACAGCCTTTAATTATGTATGAAATCTTGAAGCTTGCATAGAAAGCGATAAATTAAAAATATATACCTACTTTATAGGAACAACTGAGGGAAGAAACATGAATCTGGTGTTCCAAATACAACGTTCCTACAAGAACTATTGTGAAATAAATATTTTTAAAAGCATATTATCAATGCATCCATATAGAAAAATCTCCACCCTGAGTAGGGATCGAACCCAGGTTTCCCGCTCTCCGAGCGGCTGCTCTATCAAGTGAACTACCAGCGCAACTTACAGAAGGATGATAATTTTTTACACGAACTAGATATTTGCCAACTGGATATAATTGCTTTATTATATTAAACGTTAATTAATAATCAACATTTACCTTAAATTAAATATTTTTAATTTCTGATTGTATACAGTTCTTAAGTTGTGGATCTTAAAATATATACAGTCCCGTTATCTGAATTTTAAAAAAACTTTCTAAGTAAAAGTGAAGCATGGACATTCCACTGGTCATTTTTAACATACCGTATTTGTAAACAGCAAGAATTGTTTTAACCTTGGTGTGAACATAAGTGCTACTACCGCTCTCAGAAATAACTGCTCGCGAATACTGTCACAAACGAAATTATTTCGACTCGAATAATTTTATAAGTTCTACATCTTGCATTCCGTTTGTGACAAATATCGTGCAAGGTTACACTCAGTTGCCCACGTTAGTCAAGCAGCCGCGGCCTGATTCAGCTGCACACTCATTCGAAGAAACGCAACCACAGCTGCTGCCGCGTCAACCACGTCTGGCCATTCCAATGCATTTTATCTACTAAGGTTGCTCTCATCTATGCTGAACAACCCATGTTCGTCCACATGCAGTCAAGCGGGCTACGCTAGTCGAGCAGCTGCGCATTCCTTCAAAGTATTTCCGATCCATCCTACGGCAACCCACGAGCCTGCAACCAGGAAACCGTGCGCTTGCATTTGCAGGAAACTCCTACCATACTTAGAACATCAACTTACGGGCTCCCACTATTATGCTAATCTCTTCCGCATCGAGCAGTATATAAACCGCTTGCTTAGAAGTTAGTCAGTGAAAATGACTCCAACACGACATCTCCAAGCAAGCGGGTAAGTCCCTTTATATTTATTTTATGGTTAGGGGTTGGAATCTGATGCAAAGCGGCATTGGTTAACCGTTCCCCTCACCTCGTTTAGTGCTGCTTAGTTAATAGGGAGTGGTGCCAAGGCTTCCTATGTGTAGACGCTTAGTTTGTAGATCTAGTGCTATACCTAAACCATAAATACAAGAAATGAGTCATCATAAATCACCTGGGTAACAGCGGGGGACTCCCAACACTTTAGTGCATTCCATCTCTCTCTATTGTTTACTTTTTTATTTTCATATATTCGTCACAAAATAGAGAGAGATGAAATACAATAATGCGTTGGAAGCAACCCGCTGTCGCCTAGGTGATTTGTGATGACTCATTTCTTGTATTTATGGTTTAGGTATAGTGTAGGGTGGTTCCGACCACCCTCATGATTATGTTAGTTTTAGGAGAACTTGTACGTCCTCATACTGTATAACCTATGTGTGTAACCCTTTTGTATTCTATTGTTTTATTCTTAGTATACAGTTGTTTTTATGACTTGTGTTTACTTTTCTTTCTACCTCTGACTACGTCCTCCAGTCACGGAAACCCCACGTGACAATATGTCGAACAGTAACTCCTTAACTCGACAGCCGTGCAGATGCAAAACTCAGAAATTCGGTAACCAAAACATCCTCGCTCCAGTAGTGTAATAACATTTCATTTTTACGCATGGTATTCATCATCCTGGTTTAGAAGAGCCTATAAACCACATCCATTTAAAAAAGTAGAGCTTGGTTTAATGTCAATAACTAAACCACAAGTTGCCATTATTCCGGTAGAAGCTTGTTTATTTAACCTATGTAGATGCGAGCTGCCTGATTTATCTATCTGTAAAACCAAATGATATTTTACCACTGGTAAAAGAAATCCGATTGGTAGCCTATGCTGGTCGGTACTGTACTTCCAGATAGACTATCTTTAATGACAGCTACGTTGATCGTTGACTGGGTACCGTTCTTGTGAAATCATGTAGGGATATGAAGGTAAACGTGTTAGTTGTTCGGGCATCTGACGGCCGATACTTCAAACAATAAGATACCCTATCAGCAGTACTTCTTCGACGACACTCAATTCCTATGAGCTCTCTATTACCCTAATTTAGAAGCTATAAGACACCGTCGCCCTACACCGCCACTATGGTTATTCTAGTCTTGTTGAATAGCAATCTACAACGCTCCTCACGTCAACGGTTTTCCAACAAGGACCAAAGACACACCAACAAATAATTTTCCATTAAATAAATATGATTCGCTAAGGATTATAACCAAAGAGGATATCCTTCTAGGAATGTAACGCTAGTTCTAGTAGCTCTTTCGAATTTTCAAAGTGAAAACCAAAGACTCTCATGGTTCCATACAAAGTCTTTCGTAGCTCTGGAGTCGTCCTTCGTATGATCGTCTTGGTGTAGATGGCGTTCGTTTCTTATTCATGTAAGAGTAAAATGGACAAGTTCAAACCCTTAATTCGTATAATATTTAGCTATCTAATTTGCTTCTGTTTCTTCAATTTCCTTTTTCTAATTATGAGGTTTTTTTATGTAATGGTAATACTTAAAAAATGGATTGCTTTTTTTTTCCTTTGAAACGGAGATACCTACACTAGAGACCTAAAGCAACTTCCCGCTTTAACTACTTTTGCCAGCGATGCCTGGTGCATAAAAAATATAGTTTATGGTCCTTCGAGTCGATATTGGAGTTAAAAATTTTCATATTTATCAAGTTTTGTTTCGTTACGTATGCACCTCGTGATTATGTAAATTTTGACAAGATTTTTTCGATTCAAATTTCAATTTTTTCGATTGTCTTAAATACGGTTTTATTTTACTTTCGAGTCCTGTCAACCAATCGGCTTTTAACAAGTTGAGGACTAACTAAAAGAATTTTTCAATAACAAATGTTTACATTAAACTGTAATTTACGAATTATATCGAATTATATCATAAATAGTAAAGTGTTGACTTGATGATGTCTATTTGTTTTTCGCAAAAAAAAAACATTCAGTAATAATGCTACAAGTAACATGAAGATTTTCAGGAAATTTCTTCGAGTACATGAGTGCTTTTTTGTTATATAAATTGGGAAGAGGAGACGGCGAGTTGTAATGGACTAATTTTTATAATTACATTCTAGATAATTTAATCTAGGTCGAATCTTCATACTGAATCTCTCTTCGCGCTAACAAGATTTTATCCCTTTGGATACATACAAGTCCACTTCCGGACTGTTATTTCCAAGAGGTCTTAATTTATCGAATTTCTTCTATTAGAGAGATGTACTTAAAATTGTGATAGAATAGAATTATTGGCATCATTCCATTACGTCTCTTATTTTCCTGTTTGGATATTATTGTTGCTTAATTTTAATGAGGGGCCTCCTAAATTCATGGAATAAAACTAAAAAATATCAAATTTCAATCTTCCATATATGGTGCTAACGCTTTTCTGGCTCTTTGATTGGAGTTAAAATCGGATGTTTTACATCACGCTTGGAAAGATCTTTGAATAAAGCCAATTAGATTGAAGGGTTGTGAAAGATACGTCATATCCGCTAACGTTGATTTTGGTTTATATAGAAGCCGGATTGGACATATTGGTTTGGGTTTTCGTTGAGACAACATTACGTACTTTCTTTGTAAGGGAATGTTAGTTTTGGTGGATTTACATCCTTATGTGGAGATCTTGGGTCATTGGATTATCATAAATCGTCATTGATAAGGAACACAATTGTTAAATAAATGATTAGTTTATAAAGGTAAATCTGAATATTATTTAATACGAAGACCTTCCGTAATCAGCTGATGATCGTATTGCATAGTACCACTATCTTAACTTCTATTTTGATATTCTTTCTATTTTTTTTTTAATAAATAAATAAACAAATTGTTTGAATCGTTTTACGAAATAAGCTGGCGCCTTCTTCTATAGTTCTTAAAAAAAGATAATTTGATTAAAATAGAGTCACTGCCGCAGCTAAGCCGAGGCAATAATAGTAAGCTTCTGTAACGTAAGTATTAGTTGTCAGTATTTTTATTGTTTTTGGTAGTTTTAACGGTAGTTGGTAGTTACTTCTTTGGTGCCATTTTGTGGGGCGGGTAATTCTAGGGTTCCACTTTTAACTACCTGGCATCGCTTTTATGTTTAGATGTTTGATATTACAGTGAGTTCCGATTTCCTAATAACACAAAAGCTCGGATAAGTATGAAACAAGAAATTTCACATACCTACTACGCAAAAGTATTAGAATAGAGAATCGCATGGTTGTAAATATCATTTTGCTGTAAGTATACTTCATTAAATTGTAAAACAAAAAAGGGGGGGACTTCAGGGAATTTGAGGATGGTGACTGTTCCACTGTAATTTATTCATGCCAACTAAATCTTTAGTAAACCTGATACTGATTGGTTATCTATAATCTGAAAAATGGGAACAACGGTCACTACCAACTGCGCATGCCTTGACCAAGCGCCATCTGTACCGAAGCAGCATCTAAGTAGCAACAACTGAGATTGGAACTTTGAATAGTTGTTACGTAACTACAACTAAATTTATAACTTCAGTTTGGATTATTTTAGTAATTATGTAGTTGTTTCTACTATTTATTGGAACTATGTAGTTCCATTGCTCCTAAGTAACTTTTAAAGTATGTGGAACGATATTGCCACTTACTAGGGGACGTTAGAGTTGACGTGTCGGCGATTTCAAAATGTAAGTTTGCAGTTTTATAGTTTTTGATTCATTTTTCAGGAATAATTTAAAAAGAAATAAATACTAAACGTTATGTCAATTATTCGAATTCGAATATACCTATAAATAAATCATTTTATTATTCGTAGTTTCTTGTTCCATTTTTCTGCGTAATAATTAGAGAGAGCTACAATTACGACCTAGGATCTAGGCAATACCCGACGAATCGTAATAATTTTTATTGAATTATTTAAAAGTATAAGAAAAGCCCTACTGTAAACAGGGATGCATTTTTACTAAGAAAAACTAATTAAAAACTAGTGAGAATGCGCAGAGCTAGCATTGCCATGACGAACAAAAACAACTGTATACTTAGGGCCGGTATTATAAAACTTTTTACTTCCTAGATAAAATTTACTTTGAGAGTAAATTAATTTATTCTGTCAGAACAAATGAATTTACTCTCAAAGTAAATTTTACCTAGGAAGTAAAAAGCTTTATAATACCGGCCCTTAATAAACGAATTTATTTTTGAAAACTAATGTTGACGTAACACATTAGTCGTCATAAAAACTAAAATTCTGTCCTAAAATTTTTCGTTAAAAAAAAAGTTGCTAAAAATGTTTATTTTTTCGTAAATTTTTAAAAAATACAAAATTTCTCATTTTTCAAAAATTTACCGAAATTTTCGGTGGTCATTTTGACCACTTTCCCGAAGAGAAACAAAAAATGTTTTAACCAAAAGTTTCTTAGAATTTGATGTACTATAAGATTCCAGAAAGATAAATTCCAAAAAAGTCAACATGGAAAAAGGCGACAGACCGACAGACAGACTTCACGAATTCAGAAACGAACTTTTTGTTCGTCGAAAAGTAACGTAGTTAGTGGGAATCGAACAATAAGCCAACCGTATATAAGATCATTACTTTAGCCACGCGGCCACCGTATCTGTTGCGCTTAATGTTTTTATTCTAAGTAAATGTTTTGCGTCTTGTTTGTGTTAATTTGTTGTTTTTAAAATAAACCGCATTAGATTAAATGCAGAAACACGTATTTCCTTATTTTTTTACTTTTGATTAACTATTGATTTACTTATGATTTACTTTTATTTAAAAAAATAATTTTTAAAATGAGCGACACGTCAGCTGTAAGCTTCCATTGTTAGTATAATTACTTTACTGGTTGCAACTTCAAAGTAGTATTATGATTCTAGCAGTAATTTGCCCGAAGCTACTTTAAAGTTTTTAAAACTTTCAAGTTTTAAACTTTCAATACTACTAAAACTTCCTTCTACCAGTCTGAAGCCATTCCTTAGCCCTTTAAAGTAACGAAACCTTACAGTAGTATTGAAAGTAAAACTTACGTTTTTGCTACCCACGAGAATCACTTTAAAGTGATTTTTCGTAAACCACTCCATCTCCATATTTACTTGTCAAATATTAGAAGCCATTAATCAATTTGAAATTTGTTATAATTGTTAATAGATGTTTATTAAAGACATTTTTTATTGAAAAATATATTTAAAGAAGTTGTTATTTTTCGATCTATCATCATCACATTTAAAAGAAAAGTTGCAATGGTTTATAATTTTAGTATACTGGAATGATAAAATAATTAAACATTTCATCGCTCTTTGTATTATTAAGTATGTATTACAAATAAAATAGTAATCCATTTCGTGGCGTGATCGCAGAATTAGTATAGACAATAATAGAATATTTGCTAAGTTGCAAGAGTAAGGGAGAGCAACCACGCAACACGATGTGTTAAAGAGAATAAAAGTTCCACGAAAGTAGCAATTACTACGCCGCCACGTTCCCGCTGCATAGCTGGACAAGTTCCAGAGAAGTTACTGCAACGTATCTGCTACCTAAAAATTGTTTCCCATTTTGGTTCCAGGCACGTAATAAAACTGTAGCAATTACGTGCTTGTGACTAGTGGCAAAAACTTAATAGTTCTACCGGTAGTTGCTGGTACGTAGCGATGACTAAAAATGCTGCTTGGGCAGTTTAAAAAAAATATTAAAAGCAAAATTAGATACGGCTTTTATATTCAAACAATTGACGATCGGAGATCTAACAATAAGTGGGTACGATTATCTGTACATCCGCTCACGCTTACTCACGTTCTCCCAATTTTTAAAAATGTGTTGTTTCCGCGTTATTTTCTATAATGTAACATTATTATTTCGCGCAGCACCTAGATAGTAGGTCTCCAAGGTGTAGCATTGTTCCCCGGAACACTTGTTGAGAAACACTATGAGTTGTAATGATGATCCGATTTTTTTCATTGTGTGCATTTTATTTTTCTGTTAGCTGTTTTTTTGTTTAGCTACAACTCTTTGATTATCTCTGTCTTTAAAACATTAATTGCCAATTTCCGCTTGTTATAGTAGAACAGCGTTATTTATTATGCAATGTAATTACTCAGTATGATTGTGTATACCTATAATAAATAAAAAACAAAGCCAATGATTAGGATGGTATTCATTCGAATCTCCAAATAGCCTCAGGTTACATATATGAGCTTTTCCAATTTTGACTATCAGCAGGCAGTTTAAAATTTAAAACTTGAATTTTCAACACGTTAATGTAACTCGAAAACTGAAAATAAAACAATGTTCATGTTCTGTTCCCAAAGTTACAAAGAGTTTGTTAGATAAATAAGTAAGTAGCGTGAAACAGATAACTTACGGCAAGACTGAAATTCATCTTCTCCTTTCTCGCAGTCCTTCAAGTAATTACAAACCCACAAGGATGGTATACATTTTCCTTCGAGACAACGGAACATCCCCTGAGCACACATCCCGGTGGAATCTGTAACATTAAAACATTATCATCATCTAGCAGTAGCAGTAGCAGCAGCAAAGTTAGCTGTTAACAAACGCGACTTAAACGTCTGTTTGTAAAGTGTTCAACTACTCGTGAGGGTGTCATTAGCTTTAGGAATTGTTGTCGTTAGAATTTTTAATGTTCCCGTTGTTCTCGTTACGTCTGTATTTAATGACGTTATAATTACTACAGCTGCTTTGGTTTGAGTTTTATAATATACAGGAAGCAGATTTAATTACTACGCGAAGAGATTAAATTTGCTAAGAAGAGCTTTCGAACGGCGGAGTTTTTGTTTGGAGATTAATTTAGATAATAAAGTCACTAGTTAAAATCTTAAATAAAGTTTTAAATCACTTACTTATATTAAAGGTAATGACCAAAAAATTGATTTGGAAAATAATCATAGCCAAAGAGCACCATCTTCTACCTTTCGCAGTCCAGATAGCTAAACTTCAAATTCCCAAGTTGACCAGAGTATTCATAACTCTTCAATAATAGAAAGTTTTATAATTTATGCAAATAAAATTGTGCAATACGGTTTATTAAAATAAATTATGATATCAAAAACATGCATATTTAAAATGTCTTAAATTAAGGGGGCGTTGTTGGCGCAAAGTATTAGCGTCAAAATATGGCTCAAGCCTTTCATTCAGTTTTCTTTAAATAATCGTTTCTTTAGTAAGATAACGTTTGATGTCGATTGCTAAACTATTAAGGTAGTGTGGATCATAGTTTGTAAGGAGTAGATATCTAAAATAAATTTTATAATCGTAGTCGAATATCGCCAATTTTGTAGAATTAACGTGTTCTAAAAAATAACCAAACTAAACATAATACAGTCATTATAACACTGTTTAATAGCAAAATCTATGACAATGGATAAATGTTTTTGCTTACTTATTTAGTATTGATTGAAATAAGATAGATGTACACGGCGCGGAAATTTAAATATGGCAGCACGAAAATCAGTCATTTTTAGTTGAACGCTTTCTGCACCAGGAAGCGTTGGGTGGTAATATTCGCGGGACATTTAAAAGTAATTTAACTTTCCTAATCTTTTAACTATTATTTAATAAATTCCCGAAGTAAATGTTGTTTTTCTTTACTTAATAGCATGTGACGATTAATTTTTGAATAAACTATTTCACTCTTAATTAGTCCTGATTAATTTCTTAAAACGAATATATATTTTCAATATTTTAATATAGTAATACTTTTCTTTTTCTTTAAACCAGCAAGAACAACTAATATTTTTAAAGATATTTAGCAGTTTTATATTCCCCGTTTTGATTTCAACTACCTTAAATTATTCCTTGGCATTTAAAAATTAAAAATTTCAACTTAAACTTAAAATATTTTGAAAGTTCACGCATGTCTGGCAACACTGTGAGCAGAGAACTGCGACGCGATCAAATACTGTTTCTATTTACATTTTCAAATTTTAGTTTTAAAGAAATTAATTCCGTTTTGCGGACCGTGCGCCATCTTTAGGTGTTTATAGTTTCTGAAGCTTCCTATTATTAACACTGGCGGCGATAACGCGCCCTTAAACAGCACACAGTCATCATATGACTAAACCCCTACTATACCTATTGAATGATTACGCCAAAAGTGACACATAGATGTCTCTCATTTGAAAGAATCATTCGAGTCACTACATCTAGTCACCTAGGTCGCACTGTACGACCAGAGTACCGCAAAACGCCGCCATATTGGAGCAGAGTAGGGTGATTTTTAATAGTGGACAAATTAAAACCACGTTTTACGTATTTGACATATTAGAGGTTTGATCTTTCAGAATAAGAAAAACCTTTTAAAGTAAACGTGGATTTGATTAAATGCAATCAGATACAAATAATGAACAATTTCGTGCTTGTTTTGCTCCAATATGGCGGCGTTTTGCGGTACTCTGATCGACCAGCGCGACCTAGGTGACTAGATGTAGTGACTAAGAATCATAGCAGGATTATATAATAATAATAATAACTACTACAACCCATAACCTAAACCAAGGCCCCAGAAGCTATAAGCTTGTGCGGGAGGGAGGGGGCGATTATTATTATTATGTAGGCCCAATGTGCGGCTGCAGCCGACTTACAGATGGAACAGCGCAAATCCCACATTTGTGTCACAGCTAAGGAAAACTGCAGAAAACCTTAACCAGATCTGCCGGCGCCGGGAGTCGATCGCGGACCGCTTGGGTGAAAGTCCGGCACGCCAGACATTACACTACCAAGGCTGTCTAACTAAATTCTGATTCTAACTAAAAGTTAGCAGACTTAGCCTAAAATAAGTTTTTCCTCGAAATCCTACAGAATATATGTAAGGACATTCAATAATACGGGAGGAGCTTAAAAATGGATTCCTGAGATGCTATCGGTCAAATTTATAACACTTTGACAAAAATAAAGAATACAAGTAATATATTATACCCAAACGTAGAATCTCTAGCTTCTTGACCAACCACTAATGCCTCATTTGATTTACATATTCCAAAATATTAGTATGGAAAAAAAATTCCGTTCGCCCTGTTACAGATTATACCATATGAGGTAGAAATACTGCCGCCGCTCTGAATTTGGTGTGCGATAGAACTAGTGGTTTTTAACAGTTTTAGTTGGTAACTGCATTACTGTCGCGTTAGTATTCATATTGCCGTTCTGTGCCTTTATTTCCTTATGTATAATTTCAGGTTAACGCAATATCTTTGCCACAAAGTTGAGTGGTGCCAATGTTAGTATTTTATTGAATTTCTGGGAAATTCGAACAGGTGAAAGTACGAGGAATAAGGAATGCCAATAAAAAGAATAAATGTGATTCAAGTTGTATTTTATTTTTGAATGTTATAGCCTCGAACTTCTCGATTCCTTCTCGAAAGTCTTGTTCACCTCTTCATTTGACCAAAATCTCTTTCCAGCCAGGAATATTTTGAGTTTTGAGAATAAATGCAAATCCATAGGAGCCAAATCAAGCGAATAAGGCTGATACGAAATGATTCGAACGTCAATTCTTTTGAATGGGCCAATGCGTTGTTGCAGTGGAACGACACTTTTTTTCTTGATCATTTTGTGGCGTATTTCTTGTATTGCTACCTCCAGCTCGTGCAAAATCGGTTTCTTCGAAACTGATTCACCGTGTCTAATCAACTGGTTTCATTGTATTTTAGTTTCTGGTGTGTATTAATGAATCCTGGTCTCAACCTTGGACACAAACAGTCTCTTGAAAGCCTTTGCTTTCCTCTTAAACACTTCCAAATAACTGGTTGATGTTCGTGCCCGAATACCTTTTCAGTTTTTGGGCGTCCTGAACGTGATTAATTATTGTTTGTAGAACAAATTTGATATATTTGTGTACAATACATTTAATTAAGACGAAGCAAGTGAGGAAAATTAAAAAAATAATAGTACGCATGCAAAATATATTTTTATTATAAAAACCACTTATTTAATAGAGAAAAGTTACAATAAGAGTAATATCTATTACATTTATAATATATATTCTGGTTTAGGTTAGGTTAGGTTATATTTAAGTTTAGATTTAGGGTAGGTTAGGTTAGGTTAGATTTACGTTAGGTTAGGTTAGGTTATGTTTAAATTAGGTTAGGTTAGGTTAGATTTAGGTTAGGTTTAGGTTAGGTCATCTCAATATATATCAACTTTTTAACGATAGTGTTTTTAAACATTCTAACATCTTCAAAACTTAACGCGTCCATTTTGCGGGTCGTATCGGATACTAATAGATGCGATTGTTCTTACCAACTACCCTTTGATCTTTGCTAATAGGTTGTTAAAAAGCAATTTAACGGACTGTGCGCGACGACATAACACTTTCAGCTTTTTGTATTACAAGTTACGTATATTCCTCATTTTTTCTCTGTTAAGTTGTTTTATGATTCATAATAAATTATAATAATAATATGAATCAGATGGTACGGTTGCTTCAGGTGACATCTACTCTTCATTTGCCTCATTATCGACTAAGGGTATACAAATTTACCACATACGTTTCATTTCAGTAATCAAGAGCTTCGGCAGGGTTCTGAGCGTGAACCATCTTCACTTTTCAAGGATTACATGCAAATCTGACGATTGGTCATGGCGACATAAAGAATATTACATCGTTACTTAAACTCTTTATCACGCCCATACTCTATTTTTACTGTTTCTTGTCTTTCCTTCAGTTAAACCAAAAGTCTTCCAATCGAGTAATTATCGAGCCGCGGGGTGCTTCCGAAGACAATCAATCGTCTTTGTAGTGTTTCTTGTCACAACGGTTGATTATCCTTACCCGACGCGGTACCGGTACTGAGATCCTGCAGATTGCATGCGGTTAAGCATTCCTGGTTGTTGGACGTGTCATTTGCGGTGTCCTATGGATCAGGTCGTATGTGATCATCGGTGAGCCATTGCTCACCGTGGTGGTTGCTTTTTCGACTAATATCAATGAACTCAGAACTTGTTGTTTTTTGACAAGCACTTTTTTCGAAACGCCTAAAATATCATTGCCACACCTAGCTGAAGAGGTTTCTCTTATAACAGCCACTTCTTTTCTTGATTTAAAGGGTAGTGTTCGCCTGCTATGGACATGAAATTGATGACACAACAGACATTAACATAAGATCAGTACGCCCTAGAATTGCGACTACAAATAAATTTTGACATTATAGCTTGTTGCTTAGACAATCCCTTTGTGACATTAAAGGATTGTTAACAAAATTTAGAATATATTTTGTTTTCATTCCGTTAAAAGCGCAATTTAAATTGAAAAACGTCACACAAGGCCATGCGAATGGAATGCATTAGAAATTAGAGAAGAACAATTCACTACAAACATCTATCCGGCACCTCCACCAAGAATGTCATGTTAGAGGTGACATATTCTTAAGGTGTAGCATAAGAGAAATAGAAAATAAACATTCCATTCGATGGTCTTATATGAATCTACGGTTTGCGAATTATGTAGGTATAATTTGAACATCATATAACAGGCTTGTCACAAATTCTGGATTTCTTTGATATAACATGAACTGCTGAAAAAATATAATCAATCGATAGATTCACTATTAACTTTTGTAAAACTGAAAGATAATATTTGAGCACTCGATAGCTTTGAATTTTGAAATTTGTATAAGAAATGAGTTTGAGTAGTCTTTCGGTTTCCCTCCCTCTCTCTTCTAATATCCCTTTTAATCTCTTATAGATTCGAAAGTTCATCATCTACACGAATTATGGCTGCGTAAGAAAAGGCAAACAAGGATGTTTACTTTTAATATCGTTATAAAATTTCCTGTAAACACTTTGTCCATAAACTCGAGCGAGTAAACAAAGAAAGCTATTACGTTTTATTTCCAGTCGTAGTTATTTTTCTCCTTCTTCTACTTCTGCTTGCTAAAATTGACTATTCCAGTCAGCTTCTCAGCGACACTTGGGTTAGGTGTTGGAAATTAGGCTATGTGCGGTGAAGCAAATTGTGTTAGGGACTCCGGGGAATCGCGTAGAGACAGAACTAGGAGAGCATGCTGTTCCTTAAACTTTAGTAAAGCTTCAAGACAAGAAGAACCGCCTCTTAGTTTAGTAGTAATTCTCCGTTAACGCCGTAATTGAATGTGTCTCGGGTACTTAGATGAGAGACCATGTTAACCTGTAACAGGGTTAACAGGTTCATGTTTGCCGGGAGGGCTTAAGTTTCCATTTTGGTTGTATGTGTGGATGGATAACCTAGTCGTAGTGTATGTGTAGTAAATATCGGCTTTAATGGTAGTACTAATTAAAATGCAAGAGGGTGTTTGGATCGTATTTAAGAAAATTTTCCAGGAATACGTCTTGTATAATTAAGGATTAAATGTCTTAAAGCTCACGTACATACAACACTAATTATATTTGACGACCATAGACAGTACACCAACATAGCTTGATGTTGAACGTATAAAGGTTCGTTAGAAACTAATTAATGACATAGGTATCAAATTTATGCAAAGGCCTCTAAGTTCTCCGCAACGCAAGGCACAAGCTTCTAAAGTTCCATGGTTTTAAATTAATGGCTGAAACAATAATGGCGGAGACAGGCCCTGTTTAGGAATTCAAATAATTCTACAACACTTGTAAAACGAAATAATCAGTTAAAGTGCAGTTAATTGAGTTCATTTCGAGCCAGTCTCATACGAAACATCCGGCGTGGTTCAGATTAGCGGAAGTGACCCGCATTTAAACCATAATTGAATCTTTACAGCGATTTAAACAGCAGCCGCGTGTCTATCAATTTCAATTATCTCGGTCCCTGGTGTGACCCAGACGACCAATTTTGCCCATTAATATTGCATGTTTACGGGGTGCTCTCTCTCATCTATGTTATTATTGCGCTAGAAATACATCTTTAATGCCAAAAACTGACTTGATGAAGAATCAGCTTTATTTGACCCTGGGGATTGGAACAACAAAAAGAGTCTAACGAGAAAAAAAGATTTATCTCGTTGCAACTTTATTCTTTGCCGATAGTTGGCAAAAGCTGTTTTTGCTATAGACGAGTTTATCGAATTATAAATTTTAAAGTGTCTCGACTAATAGATTATCAATTAGTGTGTTGGAATGCTCTGTTATCCTTGTGGGCGTATCGATTTACAGATTACACCGACACTCCTAAGTTCGGACAGTTATAAAGCAAACATCTATATACGCATAAAATGGTCGTCACAAAATTCAAATGACTGTAATCCACCACTAGTAGTGTCCGCATTTGGCAGATCCTACAGAATTTAGTAAAGAAATCAATTATTACACTATACGAATTTCTCGCTTGTATTAAGTTAATAAAATTCTACAG
This sequence comes from Agrypnus murinus, assembly GCA_929113105.1. Classification (NCBI taxonomy): domain Eukaryota; kingdom Metazoa; phylum Arthropoda; class Insecta; order Coleoptera; family Elateridae; genus Agrypnus; species Agrypnus murinus. The sequence continues at coordinate 71,521,471 of OV816031.1, read as the reverse complement.
CACAATTATTAGTATTAGATATATGTACGAGTGGGTTTCCTGCGCATATAAATAAAGAGAGAGAGAGAGAGAGAGAGAGAGAGAGAGAGAGAGAGAGAGAGAGAGAGCACCAGAGATATAAGCAATCCTCGGGGCAGTAGTGTGTACAGTGTGTTTCATTATATTTTAACCAGTGGTTATCTCCGTTATTATTGGCCATACAAAAAAAATTAAATCAGCCAAGTTTCCCAAACCATCATAATGTGATGTAAAAAATAAATGACCAATAAAAGTTAAAAACTTTATCACAAGTTTCCTTTCTTAAATGAAACACCCTGTATATTTTTTCTAGTTGGATAGATATTTTCTTTTAAATTTAAAAATATATAGTGTCTGACCGTGTTTTACCGTTTCTGAGATATAACAATTCTGGCCTCTACGTTCAGGTGGCTATACATCGTGGTTATGCTTTAAAATGAGCAAAAGAAGAAATTGTCCTCAGGTGGGAAAAATAATTTAAAATTTGTTTTTGTATTATATTAAATTCTACGACATAATTACTGTGGGACATTTATTTTCTGTATGCATCTTTAGTAATTAATTAATAGTAAATGATAATAGGTAATGTAGGCAAAACTGAAACAAGTACAGTTTTCAATTAATTTGTAGAAACCTCAAATGTATTTTACGAAATACAATGGAATTTAAAAGCAATAAATTAGTCACCCCACTGACCCTACGTCTTAATATTTTTTGTCACAGTGTCTGAAACTGTAGAAACGCATATTCAAAAGTATACAAAATTGGGAGTATCGGTCGGCGAAATTATGTCAGAAGGAACAGTTGCATTATGGTGGTGAAAATGGGCGGTCGGTTTCGAACGTAAAAGGCCTTAGCGGTATCGAGTGTAGTGCGCGTTGAGACCGGCAAAAACTCAGATATGCGCAATGCTAATATTTACTGTGTTTGTGAAATGGAAATGGAACTTATATGTGTTGGTAACTGTTACCTGGCTGCTGTTAGGCAAACCAATGTGTTATATTGGCTTTATGTTGTTTGCAATTGGTGGAATTGCTGTTATTGTGGTTGTTGTTTTGATGTGTTGATTAAACTCTGTAAAATTAACCGCACAGTATACTGTTTGCTTGGAGACACAGCGATGGGCGTATCTCGAAGTCGACCTCGACCTGGGTGACTAGTTAAAGTGACACCAGGGGCCCCGGCCGATCACCGAGTAGTCTTGGGGCGCTTATTCCCCTGCAGGTTCCTGTATGTAAATCCTAACGAGGGGCGGTCTCGGGGGAGGTGAATATGTGACGGTACCTTCTGTGTGTACCTGGTCCTTTTAGCATTCGGCTAAAGGGCACCCGATGCGGCAAGCATCTGTTTCAGGTCATCATGGTCGTGATAGTGCACTGAAGGTCTTCACACCGGAAAGCTCCAATCATCCAGAAGCAACGTGTGACGGCACGGGGATCCCCAAATCCCCGTAAGTACCGCTAATTTCCATGTAAAGGGTAAGCGACTAATGTGTTGTAATTATCTTTTCATGTGTGCGTTAATCTGGCCCTGTGGTATTTCACGTTTTGGTCTCAACACATGAATTGTTGCAAGTTAAGCGTAACCGACTGTTTCCGCCCACTCAGGAGTAAGAAGTAACACGACCCGAAAGGACCTGTCAAATGTAACATTCAGACTGGGATTAACTTTGATTTGTGAGAATTAGAATTCTGTAAAATAAATGTACCAAAAGAATGTTTAACAAATTTAAATCATTATTGAATAATTACGCCCCCGGTCTACATTACAATATAATTATTATATAATTATAATATAATTATTATTAGGTAAGTGACAAGCAACATATCTTTGTTGCTATAGAAACCAAACAATATTGCTTTACTTATCCTTCAAAATTGCCAGTTTTGCTGACAGTGAGTTTTTCTGATGCAGAAATTGGATATTTGGCAATTAAAACAAGAGGCTGTTAACAAAATTGCTAATTTTAAAGAATAAATAAATCAATATTGTTTGGTTTCCCTAACAACAAAAATCTTCTGCTTGCCACTTTCCTAATACTTACTTAACTATCTAATATACAGGGTGTACTAATATAACTACAAACCTCGTAATGGGGGCTAGAAAATTGCATTTTAAATTTTAAAGTACGCCTCTTACATCACATTAAAAATACTAAACAAGTAAAACAAAAAATGTTTAATGTAATGTGAATATAAGGGGTGTACTTATACTAGTAGTTAAAAATATAAAATATTTATATATAAAAAATATATAAAATTTAAAATGCGATTTTCTCGAAAACTAACAGGAAGCGACCACAAGTTGATGAAGTATGTCCTAAATGATTACAGCTACCCCTATTACGAGATTTGTAGTTATATTAGTTACACCCTCTATAGGAGTATTTTTAATTTAGAAAAAATATCTATTCAACTAGAAAAAAGTGTAGGATGTTCCATTTAAATAACAGAGACTTGTGATAAAATCTTTAACTTCCGATGCTCATGCGTTTTCTGTCAGCAGATTTTGATGGTTTGGAAAAAAACTGTAAAACTTTGCTAATTTAAACTTTTTATACGGCCAATAATAACGGAGATAACCGCTGGCTAAACTATAATGAAACACTCTTACATCTAATTGTAACAAATTTGCTTTATTTTATTTAACTGTTTATTGGTGTAAGAATAAATAAGCTTATTATCCGTTGCAATCAATAGCCGATCGGATAAGTCGCCGACTAAAGCAAGAGCACGCGTCCCTTCCCGAAGTGCTTATTTGGCGTGCGCTGCTCCATTCTACTTCGACCACTTCCCACACGCTCTGCAAGCACCTATATAAAAGAGTGCGCTTTTGTTTTCAGAACTCGGCTCCAACAGGAACAGTAAGCAACCAAGCCGACGAACCGAACAGCCTACAAAAAATGTAAGAGTAAGGTCTCTTGACCGCAGTTCCAATTCCTTTTTCGCCCCTATTTCCATTCTCTTATCTGTATCTTATGCGAGAACTTGCTGTGCCTATAATAATTTCTACAACGCATCACCTGTCAACCAGGCCCCAGAAGCTATGAAGCTTACGCGTGTGTGAGGGGGCGATTAATATTATTATTACGCAAGCCCAACGTGCGACTGAAGCCGACTTACAGATGGAACAGCGCAAATCCTACATTTACCGGTACCAGGAGTCGAATATGGGCCGCTTGGGTGAAAGTCCAGCACGATAGATAATACACTAACAAGATTATGCATGGGGGTTTTATCCTTTTTCCATCCACTTATCCGTACCTTATCCGAGATTTCGCTATGCGTGTGCCTGAGGGACGTATTCCGCTTCCATCCTCTTCATCGTACTTCAACCGAGACCTCTCTGTGCGTGTGCCTGGGGGTCTCATCCAGCTTCCAACCTTTCTACCATACCTTATCCGAGACCTCGCTGTACGCGTACCTGGGTTCTCATTCTAACTTCCACCCCTTTACCGCTAACTAGCAACTTTTCCTATCCTTCCGCTATTCTACTCTACTGCACCTGCACGTCTATTTTGCAGCTTATGCTGACTTAATGCTTGTTGGAGCGCTGGTGATAATAAAACTATTATAGGTTTAAAGATTATGTGTTTTATTTGCTAGAGCTAAGAATTAGCACCCCTTTCTTTCCGTGCGAGCTTTAAGGAGACAGGTAGACGCCCACGAAGGTATCCAGTTCCCTGGATTACCTTTTTTCCACTAGCAGCTACACGGATCCGTGGAGCATACTACGTTAAAAAACTGGCGCCCGAGAATTACCGACGACAAACCGAAAAGTACCCAGCACCCTTCGTAAGCAACTTAGCGCCTAAACACTTACACATTTAACGATGCTTGCATACACCACGCTTACATTTAAACCCCGTCACCGCAAAGATTAGTACAAATATCGAATAATTTATAGAGGTAGATTCGGTTTTGTAAGTATGGCTTCTGCGTTCATTAGGCGCGGGGTAGCGAGAGAGAAGGTAAAAAGTTCAACATTGCCCGATGCAGAATTTTCCAATTCCGTGCAAAAAGTTCAATCTTGAAACCTAAAAAACCGTATGTAAACGTGTCGTTCAATAAAGATTCTTGCAGTCCGATGCTTCTGATGTCATTGGTAAACTTGATTTTTTTTACTTTAATCTGATGGGCTATGGTATGAATGGAAAAAGCAAGTTTTTATCAACCGTTCGACGTCCTATAATAATATTATCAGTTAGCAGCCATGGCAAAAGCAAAAATAGCAATTGGGCCCTTTTGCGTCATTATTGGAACTGTAGCACTGTAGCAGTTAGGGTTAGAAAGTCTCGCCATGGGCACGTTAGGCTTCTCAAACGGACAACGACGCCCTGATGCAGGCAGTTCACGATAATCCCCAATCAAGTGTTCGGGAATTATCAGCAAGAATTGGTCCTTCAAAATCCACAATTGGTCGCAATTTGAGTTTAGAAGAGAAACATAAGTTGAATTAACGAACAGCTCGAATGGATCACCATGGCTTGATCGAAACACAAGCTCAACTCAGGATTGACGATTGCGAAGAACTTCTTCAAAATTCTACAGACGATCACTTCTAGAGAAGGGTTGTAACTAGATGCGAAGTAAGATTTTCTACAAAGGTGCGTTGTGACAAGATATGTATTGTTTTAAATACCTGAATCTTTTTGTATCTCATTATACTTAGAATTCGTTTGGTTAGTCTATGCCTTTGACAATTTTAGTTTGAGTCTTCGTCAGTTTTCTGTCCCCCCCTGTAGAGCCTTAATATGTTCAAACTTTAGTGTAAGAGTGCTGTCATAGTCTGTTCTCTACCTTACTTCCCCGCTGACATTTTGCAATAACCGCAAGCTAATCTTTGTTCCATGTCACTATAGTCCTTACTGGTTTCTGGCAGTTTGCAAGACCTTTTCAAGTAGCACTTTCTGTACAGTTAGCATATCATACATTTTCGTTAGTTACCACTTATGTCATTGACGACGTCTTACAGAATATCCGTAGAGATAAGACACGAAGACACCGAACTAAATACTATAATGAAGTAAAACTCCTTTTAATATGAATGGTTACTCCCCAGTACCTTAAATAGCTCCATTTATCTTGATTTTTTCTGAATATGGATTTCTGTATATAATTGTTACAGGATTTTTCTTCCCCCACAACTTTAGATGGCTTTCTGCTAGGTTTTTAAAACTAATCAACTTCTTATTTTTATACTGCTTTTGTTATTGATAATCGATTGAGCAATCAACTAATTAACCTGTAACTCCTGAAGATCAGTCTCAACAACCTCCGGGAGATCTATATACATAGTTAAAGACAAGTTTGACACAAGTCTATCCATAAAATTTAATTGAGAATACAAGGTAGTAAGCTATTTTAAACCAAGGTAGGTTCCGGTCTATAGAACTTTGATACTTATTAAAGGAATATTGTAAAATTCAATATTTTCTTCCATTCCGTAAAGTTATGAGCTTTACAAAGTATAAATTCTGCTTTAGAACGTAACAGTAAATAACTCCTATGAAATTCTCATGGGTAGGTACAAAGTGCAACAAAGCTCTACGAATAAATGCAAGCTGTAGACAACACAGAAAGACATATTTATCCCAGTGACAGTCGGACGTCTTGAGATTTTCACAGGAGTTCTGAAACATTAAAGGCGAATTATTCTTTTGCATAAAAGAAAATTTTATGTTTAAAACAGGATTAATGTTTAGAAAAAGATTGCTTATCCCTTCTTTTCTTATAACAGAGATGACAAAAAAACGTGTTCATGAAAAATAGAAATAAATCTCCGGTTATAAATTTGTGCCAAAGAAATATCTTACGGCTACAATTTGCGCGAAGAAAAGGGTTCAAAATAAAGGATATTGAGGGAATGTGATGGATATCCCTCTACTTTATCTTCTTATACTCTATATAATACCTTACAACGACAGACTGCGGCTTGTGTTCGTTTGTGACAATATTTTCTTTGTATTACTACCTACCACTCTTCTCGTTTTATATCTCGTTATTATTAGCATTATTACTAGAGGAAGGAAAGTCGTTTAATTTAATAGAGTTTTCAAACTTCAGCCATTTAGTTTTAATACTTGCGTTTAAAGTACACTACTAATAATACCACCACGCCGAGGAGAGGCAACATGTTGCAAAATTGTAATTGTTTTCTGGAATCAGTTTCTCTTCTGTAAGCGCTGCCTTTGTGTGCATAAAATGGCAGGACGCAAGTAGATACCTATATTAAATTCGAATTTAAGCTGACAAGAACAGACAAATTTGCATAATATGTAATCGAGTCGCGTATGTGATTTTAACCCAAACCCGTCTCAAGTCAAGTTCGGGATACACTTTCTGAATAGTTGACGAGTTTGGGTAGGACAGGGTCGTTATTTCGTCCATTTTAAAGTTCACGATTCAATTTCTCAATACTAGAGCGATTGTTGGCTGCTTGTTTATCTAAACCAATCGAGCTCAAAACATGGATTATTAATTGTTTTTGGTTTTTTGTGTTGTAATGAATTGAATAACTGCTATAGAATTCATCATATTCAATATCAATCATATTCAACTCAAGACTTACTATTATAAAACATATTAAACTTTATGAGGAAAATCAAAAACTATTCAAAAAAATACTTAAAATGCGTATTGGTTTAATGGCTTCTGTAATAAGGTATAAGGAAAAGCTTAAAGTTGTACACCGAATTGGTCTAGCGGGTAATGTATCAGACTCGTAATCTGGAATTGTGAGTTCAAATCCCATCTTAGTATAAACTTTTTTTAATTGTTCTATAATTATATAATATATATTCTATTATACTCTATATAATAGTTTAATTAATCTATAGGGGTTTACCGTTAGTTTTAGTACAATTTTAACTATGAGAAATTATTAGTAATAATTGTAATAATAATTAAAATCAAATTATAAGAATAATAAATACTAAGTAATATAATTTAAAAAAAGTATATGAGGTTGGGATTTGAACCCACGATTTCTTATTACGAGTCTGATACATTAACCGCCAAACCAATTCGGTGAAAATTTTCAAGCTTTTCCTTATACCTTATTACCAAAACCATTAAACCAATATTTTAGTGTTTTTATGTGTTTTTCTGAATAGTTTTTGATTTTTTTCATAAAGTTTAAAATGTTTTCAACATAAAATAAATTCTTCTTTCGATTATTTGAAACTAAAATTTGTATTTACATTTGCAAGAGTACAAATTCAGGAGGAAAATAATAAAATTCCATTGAATTTCCTATATTATCGCTTACAAAAAAACACACTGTGTAGATATACAGTGATTAGATAATCAAATCAACAGAGTCGATAAATTGCTTCTAAGGACACGCGCACTTTTCTCATGGAGATCTGCTATAAATAAAGCAACACAATATACCATCCCTTTGAGGTTCTTTGGATGGTTGTTAAACTATAAGAAAACAAGACCGATTTTTTAATTAAACTTGGCTTGTATTGCATTACCTTTGCACAAGACGATATATCATTGAAAATCTTGATTCTGGTTACTTAGATTCACAAATTCAGGTATTTAGGGATTTTAATTTTCAAGTGTCTGAGTTTTGAAATTTAAACTTTTATACTTCTACTAATATTTTGAAAAATAAATCACCATTTTTGCAATTCTATGGCCTAAGTTTCACAGTTCAGCATTTCAAATTCTCAAAGACAAACATATAAAGTTTCAAAGTTTCTAAGATTTACAGCATCAATGCCTAAACGTTTCACGAACAGCGTTACAGAAAATACAGAGATTAGAGAAACAATACGTCATTCAGACCTGCTACACTTCCAGAACAGCTTCAGAATTGTAAACCTTAAAACTTTTTAAATTTAAAGGCATTCCCAAGTTTTCGAGATTTATGGGTTTCAAATTGGGATTTCAGGAATCTCAACTTTCTCTAAGTTTGAGTTCAGAGCTTTAATAGTTATTTATCTTACTAGTGAGATAAAGGCATCATTATACGAGTAGTATACAGCTTTCACACGAGTGCTATCAAGCCTTTATCTCATGTGTATCGTACAAAATTTTATCTACGACTGCCTTATTTATTGTCATTCGAGATAATGAATTCATTACATAACTCAGTTAATTAATAAATTGATTACCTCACTAGTGGTATAATGAACTTCATCACCTAACTCAAATGAATCCCATAAATATTTATGGAACACAATTTATCGAAACACATTCGATCGAATCACAATTGATCGAATTACAATTTACTGAATATTGGAAATTATTTCAACTCTTCAATTTTTATTGATTATATATTATTACAAGGCTTAACCAAGAGTCATTTTTATTTGAAACCTAACCTCATATATTCTAACCTAACCTAATCTAACCTAACAACTACATTTTGACAAATTGTGGGTTTGATAAACTGTAATTTCGATAAATTCAGAACTGAAAAGGCTTCTAATGTAAGGTTCCACGAATTTCTGGCTATGTAATATGACTTTCCGAGTTTCAGGATTGCAAAGTATCGGAGTTGATTCAGTCACATTTCTTAAGACTATTAGTGGTATCTATGTTTGAGATCTAGGAATATTTATGGAACACAATTTATCGAAACACATTCGATCAAATCATAATTGATCGAATTAAAATTTACTGAATATTGAAAATTATTTCGACTCTTTAATTTTTATTGATTATGGGAGATAGGGGAGCATTCAGCCACGGGGAGCATTCAGTCACCTAATCTAATGCAAAACTCATTTAAAACTACCGCGTAAATCAGACAAGACAGTGTTGCTAAGATACTTATTCATCATCTGAATTATATTATACACGTGATTAGTGCGATAACCGAATTTTATAGAAAAAAGCATAAAAACCAGCTTTAAGGTAAGATTTTTTCAACAGATGTATTCCTTATATTCTGTCCGAAATCAACTATCGTGAGATCAACGTTTTCAGTATAAAATATATAAAGTCATTGTAACTTTTTTTCAAAATTGTATCTAACCTATAAATAATAGTAGTTGATATTATGACGTTTCAAAATTATTTGGACTGTTGGTGAGCATTCGGTCACACATACCTAGGGAACATTCAGCCAGTGGCCGAATGCTCCCTGACCCTTTGAAATAGATTTTTATTTGAATTATTTTAGATGCCACGAAAACGGATTCTAAAAACTAATAGAAATTCTATAGATGAAAATCTCATACGACAAGCTGTCATAGATTATTTTAATGCGACTTACTCAGAAAGAGAATCGGCCAGAGCAAATGGAATGAAGACGTCTACATTGCAAAGCCGAGTCAAAAAGATTTTAACAAAGAAAACTAAAGAGCAGTATTTAAGGCAACATCTGCAAAACCACGACGACTCCGGAAACGACAGCAAGACGTCTGATAATTCACCTAAATACTCCAGCAAATATACCAATAGACAAGTGTTTAGTATGGAAGAGGAAAGGGAGTTGGAGAAGTATATTAAAAAGTGTTCGGACATAAACTATGGACTTACTTACATTCAGATACAAAAGTTAGCTTACGAATATGCTAATGCTTTGCCTCATTGTCGGATTCCTCAAGAATGGCACGAATCAAAACAGGCTAAAGAAGGATGGAGAAGGGGGTTTATCGCACGGCATATGACCCTATCTCTAAGAAAACCGGAAAGCACTAACTTAAGCAGAAGCACAGCTTTCAATAAGTATAAGGTGGATCAGTTTTTCGATAATCTTAAAAGAGTTTATGATCGTTATAAATTCCCTGCAGAAAGAATTTACAACCTCGATGAGACTGGCGTGACTACAGTGATGAAACCAGTAAAGGTTGTAACAACGGCTAAACAAGTATCTCAAGCTGCCTCTGCCGAGAGGGGCGAATTAGTTACATTTGTTGGTATCGTTAATGCTGCAGGCCAAAGTATCCCACCTGTGTATGTGTTTCCCGGGTTAAGAAACATTGATGAATTTATTTTTGGCGCCCCGGTTTCCAGTTTGCCATTAGGAAATAGAAGTGGTTGGATGACCGCGGAATTATCTCCCAGTGTCCTAAAGCATCATATAATAAATCATACCCATTGCACTATCGCTAATCCCATACTATTACTTGTAGACAATCATGAGTCACACGTTATTCTTACAAGTGTTAAGTACTGCAAAGACAATGGGATAGTCTTGGTAAGCTTTTCACCTCATACAACCTATAGGATGCAACCGTTAGATGTCGGAGTTTATGGGCCTTTCAAACATTTTTGCAGTGTACCATTTAATGATTGGTTGTCATCAAACCCAGGAAAAACTATTACCGTTAGAAATATTGCCGAGTTAACCAATCGGGCCTATTTAAGAGCTTTCACAGCCAGCAATATTATTAGTGGTTTTAAGAAACCCGGAATTTGGCCGTTCAAAAGATTGGCGTTTAGTGATGATGATTTTAGTTCAAGTTATGTTACAGATAGACCCTTACCCGAGAAAAATAGTAATCCTAAGATGCAATTTAAAGTAACACCTGAATCTATTAAGCCTTACCCTAAAGCAATAAGGAAACAACATAAAAGTAGTAGGAATCCTGGTCTTTCAAGAGTTTATACTGATGGTCCGGAAAAGGTCAGATTGGAAGAAATGGAACAAGAAAAAGAAAGGTACTAAGTGTTCAAAACGAAATTTGTTTAAAAAATTACCAAAAAAGCAATAAAACAAGTTTTTTTTTAGATTTGTACTAGTTTATGTTGACTTCTAATTAAAACCTTTAAGTTTCTGACGATTTTCGTGTTTCATTTCCATAAATTTAATGTATTAAGCTCTGCGGCTGAATCCTCCCCTTGTACTGGCCGAATGCTCCCTTGGTATGGGGAGCATACAGCCATTTACAATCGATTATAAAAAGTTTTTTTATTAATTAAAAAACTTGATATTTTAATTATTTTTTTCGTGTAATACTTAGCCAAGTGTTCATCATACATAATAAACTAATTTGTTTATCTGTTAAATATCTAATCAATCAGATTTTCAGAAAAAAATGCTTTGTGGACGAATGCTCCCCTATCTCTCCTATATATTTATTATTACAAGGCTTAACCAAAAGTCATTTTTATTTGCAACCTAACCTAACCTCATATATTCTAACCTAATCTAATCTAATCTAATCTAACCTAACCTAACCTAATCTAATCTAACCTAACCACTGCATTTGATAAATTGTGGGTTTGATAAATTGTAATTTCGATAAATTCAGAACTTAAAAGGCTTCTAATGTAAGGTTTCTGGCTATGTATTATGACTTTCCGAGTTTCAGAATTGCAAACTATCGGAGTTAACTAACCCAACCTCATATACTCTAACCTAATCTAACCTAACCACTACATTTTGATAAATTGTGGGTTTAATAAATTGTAATTTCGATAAATTCAGAGCTTAAAAGACTTTTAATATAAGGTTCCTGGCTATGTATTATGACTTTCCTAGTTTCAGGATTGCAAAGTATCGGAGTTAACTAACCTAACCTCATATACTCTAACCTAATCTAATCTAACCTAACCTAATCTAACCTAACCACTACATTACGATAAATTGTGGGTTTGATAAAGTGTAATTTCGATCAATTCAGAGCTTAAAAGGCTTCTAATGTAAGGTTTCTGGCTATGTATTATGACTTTCCGAGTTTCAGTATTGCAAAGTATCGGATTTGACTCCGATACTTTGAGTTTGAGATTAAAAACTTGTAAGCTAATATGTGAAGCTCATTGTTTTTCGACATATAGCACATTGATTCGTCAGTCTAATTTACGACTGATTGATGGACGGGAAAATACTTCAACAATATAGAAATCAGGTAAGAGTTTTCATAACAGATTACCAAGTGTTTTATTTCTACGTGTTTAAAAAAAAGATGAACAGATCTAGGTAATCTAGTTAGTCTAAGATAATATAACTACGTGTAGAACTAATCTACAAGAACACAGGAAAAAGATAAAATCAGACGTCTGGATTTTCTTAATTTCAAAAGAAAAATATGTTAACATTTAGTTAATATAGATCTGATACGTTCCCCTTGTTTTGGTTCTGGGGAGAGACGAAAGGAGAAACGAAAAACATTAAATGATATACTTAATTTCTGTCGAATATTAATATGTCTCAAAGAGTAGAACAAAACTTGAAGATTTTAACCTAGAAAAGTTCTGAAACAGGCGTTAAATTCACAATGAGCACAAGCTCTGTCAGAAAGCTGTTAGATTTGCAAATATATGATCAATAAGTGGCATGTCTCGTGTTATTCGAGTAAGAGTATTGATTAAGTGACAAGATGAGGTGATAGCAAGCTGGAGATGTAGTACATATTTGTTCGCTTAACCTTACACATTTTTTATAAAAACCGTCTACGAACATAATCTACGTTAGTTTAATGGGTTAAAACAGAAAAACCAATAACTCCTCTATTCAAAAATATTCCCAAGAACCTAATCGTGCAGAGCAAAACAAATTTTCCATTTCCTCGCATGTTCTCACGTTTTCTTTCGTTTCGATTCTACAATTTCTCTCCATAAATATATTAAATGAAAACAATGTATGTCGTTTCCCATCATCAAGGTTGTTTGTGTTTTCAGCCAGCAGAAGTGTTCAGCGATAAATTTAATAAATGGAGCGTGGAAATGTACAAACCCCTAGCATTAAAACCGTTGAAATCCTCTAAAATCAGCCTGACGCCTCGTGACAGGTATTAAGCAAATAAAAACATTTCAGGGATTACACGAAACTCAAGCCTAGGCAAACATGGAGGGGGGAGGGGAATTCTCCCGGTAGTAACCCATAAAAACAAAGCTAACGATATCGCGGATCGTCATTCATAATTTAAATGCTTTCACGTGAAGCGAGAGGAATGAATTATTAAAAAGGTAAAGTTAGGAGTAAGGTAGAGAAAAAATTGATGAATCTAAAAAAGAATTGACATTAGGATGAATGCGAAATGAAGATCTAAGTATAAATGTTGTTTGTGTTATCTTTTTCTTTCACTTTATCTTACTTTTCGGACAAAAAATGAAATATTTAAATGTGCTTATGTTGGATGTTACCCATTTCTTAGATGGCGTTATTCTTTGTTTTAAAGTCATTCTTTATACTCTTACATCAGAAAAATGTAGATGGCGTTAATATAGCTCCTATTATCAACTTGCCAAAACAAAATAAAAAAGATTAAAACAACACCAACACATTTTGTGATCATCTCTTTCTCATATACAGCGATTCTATTTTCATTTTTGGTACATTTATTAGGGTCTATTTTGTCCAGTTTGGAAATCCTTGTTTTTTTAAGTCTATGACTCTACATCATCCACTAATCCAGCATTATAAAAACTACCCTAAAAAGCTTGTTAAGTAGATCTTGGAAACCATTTTATACAGTATTTATGATCAAGTTACAATGGTGATCCATCCCTTTTTCCTACTCGACTAGCTCTAAAAGAAATAACCAAAGATAATTTTTCAAGATTAAATTGACAAATTTAATTGATTCTTCTTTAGCTCCATTGAAGAGAAAATTCTTCCTATAATAAGGGCGATGTAAGAGAAGTAGAACCACTTGGGTCTTCAAGCCTCAAGTTCGATCCGTGACCGAGCTGTTTTACCATGAACAAGAAATCTAAAAGCGGTTCTTCTCAAGCAAGTAAGAAGGGACCATTCTCAGGTGCCTCTTCTAAACGCTATTAGATTAGCAACCAGGCAGGTAGCAGATAGCACAGACAGACCAACTGTGTAGAACTAAGATCTCAACTTCCAAGTAAACTAAAACTCTAAAAAAATAGAAGAAACTCGATCCTTTTGCCGATTAGCGAGTGGAGAGAAGCTGAAGAAACGGATGTAGCTAAACTTTTAACAATTAGACCACCAAAAAAAAGCAGGTAAAGTGGCCGACGTGTCCAAGGACGAAAGGCATACAGAAATATCAATCAGTATATTACCGAAAGAGGTAGTTACTGTTACAGACATATTTTCTTGGAGATGGTTTCTGGAAAGGTTCAGATCACTGACAATCATAGGGACTGCTTTACATACAGTTTGGGCAACAGATGACTCGACTTCATGGTAGAGAAATCACGTTTGGTGTTGAATTAGCAGCAAAAAAATTAAGCTTGGAGAATTAAGACAAATTACTTTTGCTACTGCACCTATTAATTAATATGTCGTGAACTGTTATCTCTACATCTAACTTTTATTATTCTATTTCTTTGTTATCAGAGGCACAGTGAAGCGACTAGAGAAAGCCAGGTAGGTATCCTACGATAAATTGATAATAACCGAATGCGATGCGGTGGCTGGCCCAAAAGCTGTCTCTCCTTTAGCCTAATGGATTTCAATTGCTACGAGTTGTTGAAACACTGTCGGTTGCTACATCAAATCTATATTTCACGTAATGATTCACAAATGATATACGTCTGATTCTCGGCAAACGGAGAATTATGAGGATATAGGGTGTGAAGTTATTCGGTAGCGTTTGGAGGTGTAGACGTTGGTAGTGGAGTAACAATAATGGACGGGTATGGAGTAATGATTTGATTGCAGAACTAGAACGGTTGCAGTGATACTGAGTTCACATTCAAAAGAGCGTCCATACCGGAGCTGAATTAATGGCTTCGGCTGCTTACGTATGAAGACGAAGGATACGGCATTAACTCTGGTAACTGCCTCACAGCCACCTTTCTTGACATCAACGAGCTTTTGACAAAGTTTGGCACAACGGTCTTCTACAAAAATTGTTATTCGCCCTAGTCTCACACCAATTCGTAAGGTTCATAAAAAGCTTTCTGACCTGCCGCCAGCTTCAGGTGAAAGTACACCGAGAGTATTCCTTGGTGTACACTCCCCGAACTGGTGCTCCTCAAGAGTCCATCTTAGCACCATTGCTTTTCATATTTTATTGTCACGATATTCCCGAGAGCCCCGGTGCGCCTAGCACAATTTGCTGACGATACTGCACTATGGGTAGAATAGACCATCGTCGCCCGCGGTTCCAGGTCCCTAATGCGAGTCCTCGCTCGCTTAAAGGTCTGACTTCGACGATGGCGGGTCAACCCAACCCAACTAAAACCCAAACGGGATACTATTCTTTAACAGTAATTCCACGACGGATGCGCGTTTTAACAGGCGCAACTTCGACCTCACATTGTGGGGCATGCGCTTCCAACCATCTCCCACTATATTATATCTTGGAATAACCTTAAAAAATCATTTAACTTAGACCCCCAAACTTAAAAGATGCCTCACCATAGTTCAACATTCAAATATCATATCCATGATTCGTGGTGGCATACTGGGCTGCCAAGCATCCATCCGTGGAGGTCTGCGATCTAGCCGGCGTGCAGTTCGTAACCAGATCGGTAGATCGAAACAGAAAGGCATCACTTCAAACCCTTCGCACCCGCGCAGGACCTCGTACGAAAATTCCAAAAAATAAATTCAAACACCCCCCTTGGTACCACTTTTACAAAACGCCTTACAATTCCCACCTGAGCTGGAGGTTCACCGCACGCTGTTCTTTAGTCATTCTTACAGTCATTAGCTCCTTGTGTAACTGTTGAGGAATCAATCGAGGGGACCCATGAATGGGAGCGCTGTCGGTCCTACGAGACTTCGGCTTCCTCCCCATATATATGTAAACCCTCTACAAGAATCGTGTCACATGGGACTTCCCTGTGAGGTGGGATTAATGGATGTTCAGATGCCCGTAAGCCTCGACCAGACACAGAAAGCTGAAGGAGACGATCGATTAAAGACCTTTTGTTTTTTTAAATTTTTTTATTCTTTTGCTTTATATCAATTTATTCTCAAATGCAAATCTTACAGATGTCAACTTATTAACATTCTTACTTTTTATTCTTTTATTTATTTGTTGTCTTTATAATTAAATTCCACATGCTATTACTATACCTGCTATACCACAACTACTTCACTAATATTACCATACACTAGCATATGTTTTATTGTATTTTCTATTCTCTGATTTCCGTTTTCCTGTCTTTGTTGATTGTTTCAGGTGTACCAAGAGACCCCCACTGAGTGGCGTCCAAATCGCGGGGGGGGGCAATCTCGAAACAGCCGTTTTTTAAACTCTTTTAAACACTGACACTCAGGCGCACTTTCGGTGCGGCCTCTTCTGATCCGTTATGCCAGCTGCAACTAACATATCGGAAAGGATACTCAACATCAACCTGCCCCACCAACTACACCAGCCAACTGCTTGCCTGGTCACTTTGCTTCTGCCATAGATATCAAGTCCACAAACACGACGGTGCCGAGGTACGGAAAGCAGTGCAAACAAATCATTAACCAAACAATTTCCAAACGGATGAAGAGGCTACGGCCTATAACAACATGCTCCCTCCTCGGGGGTGCGAATCAATCAATCAAGGTTTGTTGCGCCGTTTGCAAACGTTCAAAGTGGATACAAACCAATATGGAGAGGTCGGGACTGATGGAGTAGTAAACAATAGGCGAGAGACGTATTTCTGGTAATGAAATCGTAATATAAGTAAGATTCATTCTAAAAGTCTTAGATCTACAAAATTAGTTACTATATCTATTATCTATAGTTGTAAGTATAAGCCGAGTGTCGAAGGCTCCAACAAGCCTTCGTTAAGGTAGGCCGGGGTGGCAAACTCCTAACATACCCTAGGCAGATCTAGTACTAAGGGTCGAGCATTATAAAGTCCGCATACTGAACTAGGAGTGGAAGGGACTCCGTTAAAAACGCGTCCCGACGTGTGAACACATCAATAGCCCGGCATTATCCTGAAGAGCCAGTCGCGGACGGAAAGGCAGCCTTACTCGCAGCAATGAAAACTGGTAGTGCTCACATAAGTAAGTGACGCACTAATTGAGCGTATCTCAATTCGTTGACTCCTTAGGAGGCCATGGTCAAAAACTCAAAATGCAGGTGTAACAAGTTGCAGTAAAACAAAATCTTAGATACGTCTATACTTGTATACGACCTTAATGTAAGTGTTTATCCCATCTCTTTAAAGACCAAAATCAATAACCATGTTAATGAAGTTTATTTTTTTAGTATGTTTACATAGCAGTTGTACACTCCAGTGTCGGTGCTGAAGCTATTTGTGCCGCACTGGAATGGTGAAGGGACGATTTTTACCAAAATTAATAGCGTGGAAGACGGAAGGAAACTAAGATAAAACATATCGGATTTCGACAGGAGGTACATCTGGGCAGCTACTGAAGACTCCGACTTCTGGTTTGATGTTCAGAAGCACACCACTACTATACAGCAGCTGACTGCCAATTCCGTCGAATAGGACACTCGGATGATGGCCATCCCTTGGAATGGTGGATTTATAAATATGACAAGTATAAGGCGTGCGTTCTTTTACTTCTAGTATAACCAGTCAGCATCGGTGGTCGTTGAGGTGGTCCCATCATCGGTTACGTGGATTATTTCGGACATTCTGATGTGTCCCCACCGCAATTTTGTTTATCAGGATTCGAGAGTGGCACTCGTGTTCACCCAATGAACAACACAACCGAATTAATAAAGGTAGATACAAGGCTTTAGAAAGCTCTTTATTATTATTTTGATGTCTTATTTTTCTCTTCAAAATAATAACTTTTTAACAAACGCCGCTACATTGCTGCTTCTAATCAGTTTTGAAAGGGTTCTCTTTTACGCTTCTTTGATTATTCCAGTCTAGTCTCTTGATAAAAGCAGTTCTCTGATACTATTAAGCACATCTTAATTACACCATTACTATGGATCCTGCACAATAAAACATAAAGATCATAAAAGCTATTATCGTATAAAGTTCTAGCACCGTGTGTAGTTACAGGGCTGCATACAAATAATGTAATATTCTCAAGAAACATAATATCCCTAAATCATCCACTTGATATAATAAAGTAGGTACAGCGAATTCCATTTGTAATACATTACATAAAACAGACGAGATTTTGGCTTTTATCAAAATCCTGCAGTAAAATAAATTTTGGAAGCATTCAACCTCCTAGTCGAGGGAAATCTAATATTTTTCATTATTGAAAAACCAGGTCGCTTAGTTGTCAAACATATAATAATCATTCACATTTTTCAAAAGCTAAGACTCGATTCTTCTGTCTGTTAAAAACTAAAGTGTAATAGAGTCACGCGTTGCGCCTGATTACCAGCTTAAAATGAATTGAAAAGCGTCGTCTTATCTGGTGATGGTGGTGGTGGAAGAAGAGGAGCTTATCATCAGAGAGATTCGCTACTTTAATAAATAGCTCCCAGGCTGAATCAGAATTTACGATGACTGACAAAAAGTTGACTCGACAATTGGTTTTCTGTCCAGATAAATGAGAAAATTACGTGTTAAGAATAATGTTGTGGCATCCCCTGTTCAAATGAAGAGGAATGACGCAATAATAAATAAAACAGGGAAAAGACGGGATTTATTTCCCTTTCTAGGGCAGTTTTAAAGGTTTGCGCGACTTACTTTTGAGATAAATATATGTTATATATATAAAAAAATAGAAAAAAGCAATACCATTTCCAAAAAGTGTTCTCTAGCGAGCTCCTTTTATCTTTTGGCACAAAATGAAACTGCTTTACTAATGCATATATGTATTTAAGGAATTGGATGGGACCCTTTCCTCACTTTCTAGAATTCATTTTATGTTTATGAAAGTATTTTAGATTTCAACGGTTTAGTTTTGTTTTGCTAGTACAGGAAAACCATTTCTATGAAATTTAATTGTAGATGCATCTAGACCCGCACGTCTGTTGCAGTATTATATCGATCGTGTCAAATTGCTTCACGGTTGGTAAACTGCTTGTGTTGTAACTGAATATAAAAGCTGCTCAAAATAGCAACACAATATTGGATTTTCATTTACACGACTAGTCGTTGACCATAAATACATTCCACCAAGAGCCATTTGGACCATCTTGGGCCCTTGTGACCAGTGGCATTAAATTATTTTGAGAATTATTCTACACAGTAAAAAATGCAGTGGTGGTGAAAAACATATTTGGTGTGGTGAAATATCTGAGTGTAAATTTCTACACTCATGTGAATGAAATTAACAACTAAAATTAACACGCAGCACCAGGTTTCTTATGAGTGTTATCTTAATTTAAAAACTGGGTAAAAATAATGTTTTTGGTGTACAAAAATCATTTGAATTTAGTAAATATACTCTCGTTAGTGTAAGAGTCATCTTTCAAAAAATGTATTTCACTATTCTAGCATGTTAACAACATTAACGAGTGTTAATAAGATCCAACAAAACCGATTTAACCCTCGCGAGTGTCATCCACCGAACATCCACCTCCAACACGAATAATCACGATTGGACGTGAGCACTTTTATTTACTGTTTGTGTTTGAATGTAGTTGGTTCTCTTTGAAAGTGACAACAATGATTTTTAAGATTCAACTAGCCAATAAAAGTAAATATGCTAAAATAGAAGAGGATGCATCTTTCTAACGATCTTGTGCAATTATGTAAGTAAGATTTTAAAACTATAATTTCCACTCCTGGTTGTGTCTATTCAGCTTTTTCTTATGTAAAAGTTTTAGCTGCCATGTTGATCCATTGTAATTTAAGTCATCATTATGCATAAATAAAAATAATTATTTTTACGTGAATTGTGGATAAATAATAGATAAAATTATTTTCAGATTTTTGGTTTACAAGGAACAATTTAAATGCAAAATCGTTTCTGATTCCTGCTATGTAGTACCTAACCCTAAGTATGTATGTAATGAAATTATACTTCCATAGTTTAATTATAGCCGCGCTCTACGCATTGGTATAGTAGGTATTGACGGCCGAACTCAGCTTACAAAGTTGGCGGCGATGGCGCACATGTGTTTATAAAATTCACGTGTGATTTTTAAGAACTGACATTATGATTAGTGACATTAAATGTCGTTTGTCTATTTCGCGTATACAAAGATTACTTTGTGACACTGTTTTTGCGAAAAACAGTTACACAAAGTGCTACTTTGTGCAACTGAAAGTAGTGATTTTTTTATTTGTAAGGCTGGCAGTAGTAAGTAAATTTTGCTGCCAGCCTACTCTGTCATGTCATTCTGTCAACGAAGTCCAGTGTCAGACGTAAATGCGTAATAAGCAATAACACAGCTATATTCTGATTTCAAGATCAAAATTAGATTAAAAAGCCAAAACGTATATCGCTTGTCGATATTGAGGTAAGTTTAATTGAGTTGAATGATGTACACCTCCATTTCATCAAATATTTTTTTCAGTTTTTACCTACTAATGGGAACATAACCAAGGTGTTAGGAAGAATATAAAAAGGAAAGGAATAATGCTCGACAACCAACCCGCGTAAGTATTTTGGGGGCACATTATCCAAAAGAAAAGCACTTTCCCGTGATAGGTACTAATAAGTATTCATTAACTGGCGCCGTTTTGAAAATTTGAATGTTATGATGCTCAGAAATAACAGCGAGAATAATGAAACATATTTCATTTTAAGAAGCTTTGAATTAAAACAAAGCGCGGTTAATAGCGGATTTCCTACGAAAATGCGCTGAAAAGCTTGTTGGTTTTCCGGATCAAGTTGATGGTCGTGAATCCCGTGTCCGTCCCTACTCAAATTTCATTTTCATTGTTTAGATTTAGAGGTTAGGTTAGTTATTTTCTATTGTTGTATGTTAAGCAGTTTTGATGTATTAAAATGTTTATTGTAATAGAAACAGTAAAACCTTGATTGAGTACATGATTGTCTTATCAAAATAATTATTTATAATAAAAATACATTTTTATCTTATATCAGAAGAAACAACTAACCTGTCACCTTTTTTTAAACTTGAATTTTTTCCTGCCTACGTGATTTTTTCAAAATGACAGTGGATGTCATTGTATGCGTTATCAGTTATTACCAACATTACCACATCAAAAATACCCGCGTGTACATTTTCCCATTTCTTTAAAGTAAATTGTAAATTAAGGCGAAATAGACAAAGTAGTATGTAAAACACGTGTTACAATTCCTTTTTGTAATACTCGTATATAGCTTAACTCGCCGCTTCGCGGCTCGTTAAGCAAACTTATACTCGTATTACAAACATCGTCATTGTAACACTAGTTGTACAATATACTGTTGTATAATTACAGGTAAGGTTTGTAATGTAAATTAGAATGTGTCAATAATAAATTTAATAAAACTTTAATTACAGAAACTCTGGTGGTCATGATGGTGATGGCTGGGTCATTTACCCTAATCATACAAAGGAGCTCATAGGTAATTGTTCAAAACTAATGTTGATTTCCTAGTAGTAAAGATTCACTTTTTTATTATTTTAATATTATCAGCCGTACTTATAGTAAGATTTACACGCGTGCAACATTAATAAACATTGTGTTGCACGCGTGTAATTTATCTATAGTACGGCTGTAAATAATAATATGTAAATAATATAATATACAAATTATAACATTTTGTCTATAAGGTATTCTATAATATTTAAATATTGTACCTATTATATTGTACATATTTTTATTTATTAATTCTGTATTTATAATTTAACCATTTATCTTTTTTAGGCCATAATGTTCTTTTAATTGGATTTATTTTTCTTTCTATGAGAAACACTAGATATGCTTTATATACACTTGTTTCTATTTCCACAAACCTTATTCTGTGATTCACTTTATTTTCTTTTGTAGCTGCATGCTGCTTGGTGTTATGCCCTTCAAGATTCTGCTGCTGTGGTACTCCCAAAACCGTTCTCTGGGCTGGATAGCTGTCAATACTGAAATGGTGAGCTCAATTTTCTTTTTATTTATTTACCTTTCTTAAATAGCATTTCTTGATTACTATTCAAGAAACATTATTGTTAACTTCTTCTTCACTTGTTGCTGGTTTCTTGAAAACAACCGTATGTAGGATACTACATAATTAATATTTTACGTTCTTCTCCTGTAGTTCTTTTTTAATTATTTTGACCAATAAACTATACACTATTAACCCAGGATAACTTCTTAAACTTTTATTTATTATTTTCTTTATAAATTATACATTTATTTACTGGACAAATTCATTTACAACCATTTTTATCATTTTATTAAATTCATCTTCCCCTTTTATTTACATCACTACCCCTTGGTAACTTAATATTGTTTTTCTCGCAATTATTTTCCATATATTTTGATAGTTTATAATTTTATTCAAAAAATAGCTTGACCTTGATCATTATTTCAGTAATTTGATTATTGTCTATAAAGCAATTGTATTATGTACCTACTAACTATATATGGTCGTCAAGACTATTTTTATATTGCTGTTAATAATGTTTGTACTGTTTTATAAACCTTTGTAACTAATACATTTTCTTTTTCAGATTTAACTGGAAGTGAAGATCCTGTAGACCCAAAATTGTTTTCCTGATCAAATTTTGTTACTATATACCTGTATCCAATAAATAAATTAACTCAAACTTGAATAGTTTTAACAATAAATCCTTTTAAATATTCAATTCATAATTACAAATGATAAACACGAACAGTCAACTTTGAACTTTTTTACATTGGGTAACAAAATTAAGAATTCATGATTTTCAAATAATGAAGGAAAATCATCACAATATGTGTTTACATTGGTTTATTTAGATTTAGAATGTATTTATATTTTGCATTTTGTTTTAAAATAAAACTAATATTTGTGTGCACTATTTTTTACCCTTTTCTGTTTTATCCTAAATTACAAAAAAATATCTGAACCAAAAAATAGAAGTATATAATTATACGAACAAAATAGTTATTTACACTCCAATAAATGATTGTAACCACTATAGTTGGTTCCTTTTCCATTAAAAAAATCTTCCTTACCATTATAAGCAATAATTTTTACACTAAAAGAATGGGAAATTAACACTCAGTTCGTGCATACTTTACACTCAACAATATGGTTGTCATTTTTACACTCAGTGTCCATGACTTTAACCTGCATTGAAGGTTAAAGTTGTTATATATTTTACCACTTTTAAGACCAATGTTATTTACACTCGTCAGTGTGGATAAATAGGAACCACTCTGGGTGTTATTTGAGTGTAAGACTTAACACTCCATTTTTTACTGTGTACTTAAATATTCTTTTGAAGGTGGTCACATTACTTGTGAAGCATTAAGGTTTCATGGACATTAGGGTGGTCCTTATTTGTATAAGGAAAAAAAGTAACAATTTCAAAATACGTACCCTCTATATTTTTTACATTACATGAAAGGAGATTACACTAAAAATCTCAAGTCGATTAAATCATGTTCACCCGTCCCGCATTGAGGTCATAGTTCAACCATTTTAGGCTGTTTTTCACAAAATGTGTATTTGCAGCAAAACAGTTGCAGTTACGAAAAAAAGCTATTCTCCCTTTTTTGTAGCAAATTGAAGCCTCTATCAATTTGGTTCATATATCACTTTCGAAAAATAATGCGTTTGAGAGTTATGAAAGAAAAATCCGGCTCGCAAATTAGAGCATCTGATTTTTCTTTCATAACTCTCAAACGCATTATTTCTCGAAAATGATGTATGAACCAAATTGATAGAGGCTTGAATTTGCTACAAAAAAGAAAGAATAACTTTTTTCTTAACTGCAACTGTTTTGCTGCAAATACACATTTTGTGAAAAACATCCTAAAATGGTTGAACTATGACCTCAATGCGGGACGTGTTAACATGATTTAATCGACTTGAGATTTTTAGGGTAATCTCCTTTCATGTAATGTAAAAAATATAGAGGGTATGTATTTTGAAATTGTAACTTTTTTTCCCCATGCAAATAAGGACCAGCCTAATGGACATCCAATAATTATCCCTTAGGATAGATTAGATTTTTACTACTTTTTTCTGATAGATACGAAGACAACCTCTCCGCAGCATGCTTCGGGTTGACCATTAGAATCAAACAAAAGGCAGCACTGTACATGTACTGTCTTATTTATTACTGATTTATAGCTGCTACACATAGTATAGCAATATACTACTTAGCACGGTTACACAAAGAAAGGCCTCTACGTAGAACTTACAGTTACTTGCAACCAATTGTTGTAAAGATTTTCAACCTTTTTCTGAACAGGTTTAGTAGGTTTTGCAGCAGACACTAGCGATTCAAGTGCAACACATGTATTTGCTTTCTTTATGATCTGCAAGTACAAAATCTTTACTTCTTCTGAAGCATGAATATTAACCATGCCATGGATGAGGCAGAACGGAAAATTAAGAATCAGATTCATCATGTAATGATCGAATCAAGACATCAGGTCAGGTATATTGGATGTAAGGATAATTTCCTACTTCTGGAGAAATACAGACAACGAATATCTATAAACATTTAATGACGAATCAAAGTTCTGTCTAGGAGTCAATAATGGACGTGTCGTTTGGAGAGGGCGCGACATAGGTTACGACAACGTTAATACCGCACAAACGCTTGGTATTATGGTATGGAGAGGCATTAGTTACAATGCCTCCCAGGCCATTCAAAACCCAGCTTTTCAACAAAGACAACGCGCGTCTTCAAACAGCACATGTTTCTTTGGATAGTTTACGTAATGTAGAATTACTCCCCTGACCTGCACGTTCTCCTGATCTCTCACCAATAAAGAAAGTCTGGGATTCAATAGTAAGTTCATACGGTCTAGACCTCACTCGCCGAGAAATCTTGCATAACTGAGATAATGTGTTCAAAATGCATATGAAAGTGTCAGCCAAGATGTAATTCGTCTTTTCTACGATCCACTATCACGATGCATAGCTGCTTGTATTTCCGCTCGCGGAGGACATACTGAATTTTAATCTATTCTTTACTTTAGTAAAAATCGTTTCCAATGCTTCAAAGTGTAATCATTATATCACTCATTCCATTCCCTATTATGCTGCCAACTGTAATGCATATAGCTCTATACTTCTTGCAGGTGGGTCAATTTCAATAAAGGGTAGTGTATGAATACATCAACAGAAATTTACGCCAGTATATTATTCGGAGGTTTAACTCGGATATTAACTGTGAGGTTTTAGAAGATAATAGTCCCATTTTAGTGAGTAAAATTAAGTGTGATAATGGGGGGTGGGCTGGGCCATTTAGAAAGAGCAGAGCGTAGAAAAAGTAGCAGGAAAAACTTCCAAGTAAGCAAGCCAAAGAAACGACCGCGGACACCTTTGGTTGGACACAGTAGGAGTGAATCTAAGGAAACAAGCGTCAGGAATCGAGAAGAATTAAGTCGCCAAGTTGTCACGAGGACATGGTGCTTTGACATGTTTTTCCATCTCTGAAATGCTTTGAGGTAATTTTCTTTAATCTAAAGTTATCCTCGGAGTATTTCCCGAAATCTTCTAAAAGGTTTATTTTGGTATATTGCCGACTATCATTTCGATGGATTTTTTAGAAATAAAAAATTGTAAGGCCTTCTGATACATAATAACATATTTGCCGCATATCTCTTAAATGATTCTTAAGATACTGCTGATGATAGCGATTATGATTTGATATTTTACAAGTTAGTTAAATTGGCAAGGAAATTATTTATTAATCAGGGTTCCATTCAAATTGACCCTGACAGCTTCTAATTAAAAATCTATGGCTCTTTAAAAAATCTGAAGTTTTGGAGAAGTCTAAGTGCTATCGATGAATCTAGTCGACCCTCAAACACTTAAGTTTTTATTTATTTTTACATTAAGTTATCATCATAGATGATTCTTATAACTGAGACTTATAGATCTCAAAATAAAGGGAAGAACTATACCAATTTCCAAGGCCGACGTAAGGGACATAAGATCAGTGATTCCACAAAATCCTCTCATTCCAGAAGTTCTTCTAAAACAATTTTATTGCAGGAGTTAATTCAATAAAAAAGATGCAGAAAGCGAGGAGTTGGCTATTCATTCGGATGCATTGTTGCATAGTTTTTGATAACAGAAACGAATCAACTAACAACATATTCCCGTTGTAACATTTACTATCAACACAAACAATCCTTCTCTGAAGGGCAAATATCGTTTTAGTTGATTAAGAAAACAATAACATCAATATATCGAATTTCATTTCTATGTATAAGAATGTAGTGCACTCCACCCGCTATCATTTTTATTCCCGTGTTGTTAATCAGAATTTTTTTAAATAATCTGATTGTAATCTAGTTCTTATTGTTACGTTGCTTACATTTTATTTTTATATTTGTTATTGTTCATATATAATACACAATAATACTTAATAAAGATTCTTTACCATGCTACAAAGATTTTTAATTAGACATTTACAATAGGATTGCAAGATGATTCTTAAATTAGTTTTTACGCCACTTATAATTTTTACTATAGAATTTATAACGACCTTCACAGGTAATTAGTTGGTATTTAATCCCGTGTTTTAATCTTCTCTGTATTTACTGGAAACTTTAGATCCATATTTGAAATTTGAATTTATATTAGTAAAGAATTATCTACACCGTCATTACCTCTGGTAGAAGCGAAAATTGCCTCTTTTAATCCAAAACTCTTACATAAATCAATAAATAAACTTTTCTGATATAAGTGTTCATTAAATGAATCTTATAATCACCTGTCATAATTATAGTTAGATGTATTCTTTTGTGTTATATAAAACAATATATTATTATGAAATAAATAAAACTGATAAGTAAAAAGTTTTACAAATTTATTATAATCTAAACGCAAATTGGACATTTTGAAGCTTTTGAGGTATACAAGTACAAATTCGAGAGTCTCTTTAATGAA
Source organism: Agrypnus murinus (assembly GCA_929113105.1). Lineage (NCBI taxonomy): Eukaryota > Metazoa > Arthropoda > Insecta > Coleoptera > Elateridae > Agrypnus > Agrypnus murinus. The sequence goes on along the minus strand of OV816031.1, from coordinate 71,494,735 downwards.
TGAATAGATTGAGCTCAGTAATTCTCCATGACTGGAACTGTCAGAGATTTATTTTTTTATTATTTTTGTCTAGTTATCTATTTTTTGTGTATAATACTATACTTATTGTTTGTTTATATTTATATTACTTTTGATAATGACCGCTTAGCTGTCGAAACAATTGTCAGGTAGATTATATTGAATTTATAAAACTTTTTACTAATCAGTTTTATTTATTTCATGAATATGGAGTTTTATCAAATAAGGTTCGAATCAATAAACAATAGGTAAATTATTGATTGTTGCTAAAAATATATCAAAATTCGCTAATGGGTAATGGTAAATATTTATTACACAAACATTAAAATTACATTAGCATGTAACACTAAATGCACAATCATCTTTTATAGCTATAACCTTCAAATTATTTATTAATAACTAAGAATATGATTTTTCTTACTGCTATATTTATTACCGTTGTGCCTCCTCCAGTTTTAATGTCTCTTGCATAGGAGGTTACTAAGGAGGTTGCTAAGCATAAATGTGAAAATCTCGGCTTCATTTACTTGCAGGTGCAGCCATTTAAACACAAGACATCTGCGTTGACAGACTTATCATCATGAGATGTCACTAAGGTAACTAAATACAAAAACTAGATAACTAGATAAAAATAATAATTCAAGTTCATGTGATTTATTTGTTATTAATTGCACATTATATCAAAATATTTTAAATTTATTTTTCTTCGTGGTTTATTCTTTTGCGAAAGAAAACTGGTTCTATGACTAAATTTCCCGACCAAGAGCTGGGTTTTATTACGTTTTTAACCAGTTGTAAATTTAATTCCATTTAATTATTTTTACTTTTGTTTGATTCGTGGTTAGGTAATTCTTCAATAGTGAAGTCACTATTTGGATATTTCGTTTTTAAAAATATTTCTAAATCTTTAACAGTTGTTATTGTCATCCTTTCTTTTCGGCAGTTTAATGTTACATCTTCAATTTTTGCCACTGCATAAAAATAACCAGCAGATCACCAACACTCACGCTAATATTTTCAGCCGCCGAATGTGATTTATGCTCAGACAGTTGTGTATAACATCCGCAGTGAACACATCGATTATTTTAGTGTTCCGTTGTTTAGTGACCCCGCAATAAGTGAGTTTTGTGATATATGTAAATATTTCGAGAACTACTTCCTTTTGTTTTTCAGATTTCCTTTGGATAATCACCGGTAAGTGTTATTTTGTGTTAATGTTTTCATTTCATAAAAATGATTTAAGAATTCACTTTTGTATACACCAATTTCTTACAAAATTCCCTTTAGTAAAAAATGTGTTTACATTGTAGGCTATAAACGAATTTTATCTTTAATTGCCGATCCTTGAAGTTGGGTGAATTAGGTACCTATTTGAGTTAATAGAAAATTAATTGTTGAAAAGCGTCGGCCATTTTTATTTTTAGACACAATTCTATTTTCTATATCATAGTACGAAGTACGTATCTGCTCGTTGTTACGATAACGAAACACATCGGCACAGTTCGGCTAACTATTCGTGTGTGTGCACGATAATTGAGACTGGCTGAAAAACATCATAGTGCCGACAACAGAGTTACCCTGTTGGTTATTTTTATGCTATAATTTTTGCAAATGTTTATTTTGTTGTCGGGCTTACTTTTAGTAACATTGGTATTCATTTTAATAACATTAGTATTAGGTTCCTGAAAATTATGTGCTTCGGTTACTGTATTTATTTTTGTCTTATTCTGATTATGATTCCTTTCTAGTTTGAATTGTTTTTATTTGATTGTATGACTGTATCATTTAGTGTAACAGCTGATATATATATCGATTGTATTTTTGTGTAAATTCTTTGTGGGAGTTTTGGCAAGCTAATACAGAAATTTTGTTTATTGTTTCCAGCCTTACTTTGTGGAACTCCATAATCATGAAATAAATAAAGATTATTAAAAGTTTCAGTTTTATTAAAATACAACCTGACAATATTGTATCGACAGCTATGCTGTCATTATCAAAGGTAAGTCCTCTATTAGCTAACATATTTATGGATAAGTTTGAAGATCGAATATTTGAATTAAACCTCTCTAAACACATTATCTTCTGGTTTCGTTATGTTGATGACATTTTAGCTTGTTTTGACAGATCTTTTGAGGTTATCAATGAATGTTTAATTCTTATTAATAGTATCCACCCTAATATAAAATTTACACTAGAAACAGAACAAAACAGGGCTATAAACTTTCTAGACTTAAATATCAAGATTAACGCAGACAATCTATTTGAATTTTCCATATACAGAAAACCAACACAAACAAACATAACAATACCAAATGAATCTTGTCACCATAATACACATAAAATAGCAGCCTACAGATCATTAGTACACAGAGCTTTAACTATTCCACTAACAAAATCAGATTTTAGCAAAGAGATATCAACCATTAAACAACTAGCACATGCAAATCATTACAATCCGAACATGATTGACACGTTAATTAAACAAAAAGATTATAGGTTAGCTATCAAAAGAATATATCCCATTGACAATCAAACAGAAGACACATATTACATATCTATACCATATTTTGGCAAAATATCAGAAAAAATTGCACATATACTAAGAAAAACCAACAATTATAAAATAACATTTAAAACCAACACTAACACTTTTTCATTTTTATTTAATGCTAAAGACAGAACACATGATATCATGAGATCGGGCATTTACCGTTTAAATTGTTCTTTTTGTAGTTCGGTATATATTGGACAAACACTTCGAAATTTTGACATAAGATATAAAGAACACGTACGTCATTACAAAAATAAACATCCTGAAAAATCTAATTACGCCAAACACCTTTTAGAACAAAATCACACAATGACTCCTCAAAATAATATTAAATTCCTACATTTTTGTAATAACAAACGCAAATTAGACATTTTAGAAGCCTTTGAGATATACAAACACAAACTCAGGGTACCTTTAATGAATGAACAACTTGAGCTCAGTAATTCTCCGTTACTGGAAGTATTAGATATTTAATTCTGATTATTATTATTATTATTTTATGTAGTTACCTATTTTTGTATCTACCTTAGCGACGTGTTTGTTTATAATTATATTACCTTTGATAATGACAGCATAGCTGTCGAAACAATATTGTCAGGTTGTATTTTAATAAAACTGTGAAACTTTTAATAATCTTTATTTATTTCATAATAAAGAAATTCTTTTTCTGGAGCTTTCTTCAAAAAAGTTTACAATTAACAGTAAATATTAATTATTTTAATTTTTCTGTCCCTTTACCAGAAGCGTTCATTAAGTTGTGCTCAACCTATTTTGGTTGAAATTTTAACGGAAAATGTGAAAGAACAAAAATACAAATAAAAAAATACTATGTATCTTTGAACAATTTATAAAAAAAACATTTCATTATCGTTTCGCTTAACTCATAACCTACAAGTCAAGGTTCAAATCGTATCGCAAACACAAACAAATAAGATTATACGCCATAAAAATGAACCAACCTTTCTCATAACTTAATTATAGCCGATAATCTCGTAATCATTTAAACAGAAATAACTACTTTTGGTGGGACTGTTTCAGCACTGTGTATATTTGGGTCATTTAAACAATGATTGTGCAAACTTTAACTATATTGCTATACATAACGTCAGTTTTGGCATCGACTTGCTTAAATCCAGTTCCGAATACCATAATAGGAAAGTCAGTCCGAATACCTGGTAAGTATCCCAAACAAAATAAGTTACGACGTTTCCGACGTATTCCTATTGCAGAGTATTATTGGAAAGACTATGTCGGAATAATACCAGATGACGCTATAGAAGGTGGTGCGGACGAATTCGGTAAACCTACTTACGTTGGGCAAGCCTACATACGAAACCTTGAACTATTGCCGGTTATTATTACTCCTAATTGCAAAACCGTAAGCACAACTGCTTACGCTACGGAAGTAACAACCGATGCCAACATAAAAGTAAGTGATCTTTACTAAATTGCAGGTCAATTATCTAGAGTTTTCTGATTCTAGATATTATGTGCTAAAGATAAAGAAAAGTTTGAATGGGTTTTTACAAAGAACGAAGAATCCCATATCTTAATCAACCGTCATTTAGTGGTAGGCGGTTCTGAAGTGGGACATACCCTCAATATTGGAAGAATTAGACACGGTGGTAAACTTATTATTGGGAAGGTCTTCAGTTATCCTTTGGCCAACAGCGGATTATGGATTCCTTACAATGGTGTACCAGCGAGATTTTTGGAATACGAGATTTTAACCTATAATTATAATAAAAAAAGTACAAATAGCGAAGAAAGAAATACTTCTACACTAACAATAAATATGTGGACTGAATATTGCACATAAGGTGCATAATAAAATAGTTTTTTTGATTGTTTTAAAAGGCTTTAATGTCAAAATGAACACTGACTGGTCTTGGTCTCTTACAAGTTAAAACGCTATTAGTTTTTATGTTGAATTTGCTTATCAAGAACTTTTGAAAGACTTCATATCAAGATCCTTGATTTTCTCTTGGTACGCATACTTACTAATGTTAATCTTAGTACATTCAATTGAAGTCTTAGTTTGTAGAATAATTTTCACCACTTCAAATATAGTAGACGACAGCTCTTGGTAAATCTGTGAATGAAGAGTTTTGATCGGGAAGCATTTTGTGCTCAAACGTCTGACAATGTCAAAGCTTATAGTAAGAGAAATGAGTGCAATTTTAGTACCAGTGTTTGACACGGGTGAAGTATAATTTTTTAGAAAGCTTACACCCTCCTCTACAAATTATTCTTGTGAGGGCGCTGGAGAGCGTCAGAAAATTTGCAAACAAAATGTGTCGAACATGGCAGAAAATGGGGGACTAAAAGTGACAAAAAAACCAATTGTCTACCAATTTGGTTCCCCGGGCAGTTTTGACAGAATTTCAAAAAATAAAAAAAAAATCAAAAAAGCGTCATGGTGATTTGAAGCTCAAATCATTAGTCTCGATGTGGAGAATGTGGGAATATAGTTTTCTGCCAAAATCGATCTATGGGAAGGGATAAAAACAACCTACAAAGTGCGCACCCCAGCCCCCTTGCGCGCGTCATATCATGGCTGTTAATGGCGGCTCAAATCTTACGACTCCTAAAACTATGTGTCCTGATAGTGGAGGTATGAAGTAGCTACTGTTTATAAATGAAGAGTCCCGGTGGCTAAATGTTAACGTGGTCCACCGTTGTAGGATACTTATACATTTAGACACAGGGAAGAGAGGGTAATAAATGCAGGGCTACGTTGACATTTAGACGCCTGGTAGTGAGAGAAAGAGATGGATAGATACAGCAGCTGCAACGCTGTACTAGTGATTATAGTTCAGCTGCTTCTGAATGTGAAATGTGAATATTTTAGGTATTTTGTTGTATATGCAGCGGTACATTGTTCTCTCCCTCTCTTTCTTCTAGGGGCGGATTAACCATTAAGGTACATAAGCTGCAGCTTGGGGCCTCGGGTTCCAGGGGGGCTCAAGAATTACAAACGACATTACAGATTTGCTAAATTACAATGGAAAAATGGTTATATGTTTATGTAATTATAAAATAAATATACCAACATAATTTTTAATGTGAAGCGACTGTATTTTATTTTAGATGTATTGAAAAAAATACCAAAGTGCCAAAGTATGTCCCCTTAAAAACAACGAAACTGTCATTATCGAGAAAAATTGTTAAAAGATGCTAAATGGCAGATCTAGCGCTACGGTTGGTCAATTTGGCAGAAAACTGGTTTTCCATGACCAGCGGGTCTCCACGGAGGCTACGGTAATTTTCTGTCAAGTCGCTGACTTGTTTTGAAATTTTCTTTTGCATTTTGATAAAATTCTAATAACAAAATGGGCAACCTTAGAGATACAAAATTATTTTTCCATTAATCTTGGGCATGTAACTAACCATCTTGCCAATTTTCGCCTTGAAATTTCAATTTTCTTTTTTTCATTGGTTTTAATTCTGTCGAAAATTGCCCGGAGGACCAAATTGACAGAAAATTGGAGTTTGGCCACTTTTAGGCCCTCTAAATGTTATCTTACCATTTCCTGTCATGTCAGATACATTTTTTTCAAGTTTTATTTTTTGACGCCCTCCAGCGCCCTTCCTGATGATCAGCGCTCTTTCACTTACAAGAATAATTTGTAGAGGAGGATGTAATTTTTCCAAAAAATCATCATTCACCCGTGTCAAACCATCATACCAATTCTTACCATGTACTGTTTGCAGTAGGTAGTTCAGTCTTGCATTATTTGCAATTTGTATTAATTTAAATTTTATTATTTATGTTTGTTAAGAGGATCTCAAAAATAGTTTATAAAATATTGCTACTTCTAAATAAAATATTTAATAAGGCCTTAAATGATTTAAAACAGTCCTAACATAGTTCTTAGAGCTTCCTTTCGTAACTGAAACGATTAGTGACAAAGAACTTTGAATATTCTGAATGTAAAAACTACATAGAAGACCCTGTATATTATCAATCATTATTAAGAATAAAGTCAAAGTTTAACTTGGCAAGTTCATTCCACCGGCCAAGTCAAGGTTCAACCTTATAAATACACGATGAGCACAATGAAATACAACATAAAGTGAATAGCAACATTTGCAATATGGATATCCACTTTTTGATATTTGGAATTATATTCCAACTTTGTTCTTTACATCTGAAGACTATTCTTAGTCAATCTTGCTTAGTTCCGACAACCATTTATAACCATTTAGATCCTGGTAAGTACTATATAAATTTAAATTAATTAAAATTCACAAAATCTTATTTCTAGAGTATTACTGGAAAGATTACACCGGGACAATACCATACGATGCAATAGAAGCTGGCACAAATGGACTTGGTAACCCCACTTACATTGGACAAGCTTACTTCGAACAATACGGACTCTTACCTGTAATTATTTTCATTGGTTGTAGAAACGCCAACGCTACAGCTCATACTTTCGAGATAAGCACCGACAAAAATATAAAAGTAACAATACTAACCTAATTACTTCTTATTCTGCCTTGATCTAAATGTAAATTTATTTTTGCAGATTTTATGTTCCCACTACAAACAGAGATTTGAATGGATTCCTACAAAAAATAACGTACTGGATCTGCAAGGTCGCCATTTGGTAGTAGGTGGTTACGAGATAGGACACACTATATACTTTGGAAGAGTTCAACATGACGGAAAGGTTGTTACTGGGAAGGTTTTTACCGCTTCTATACCTGGCCAAGGGTTATGGATACCTTATCAGGGTAAACCCATCAACTTTAAAACTTATGAAATATTAACATATAATTATTATAAACCAATTATTTCTTGGGATATTCATCAGCTTCCCCAATAATTTTGAGAAATATTACATATTGTTTGTAGAAAATATATATGAATAAACAGTAAATAAAATGGGTTTACTTATTTTCCCCGAAGTCAAAGATCACCATTTTATGGTTGTAATCATATCATTCGCCAATAGCAGTGCGAATTATTAACTAACGAATTATACTAAATCAAGCTGGTCAAATTTGATTATTATTATTATTTTTTTAAAAGTACCATATGTGAAAGTTTGGTTTCTTGTTTCAACTTCAACAATAAAATATTTTTTCTTTTAAAGTTTCATATCATAGAATTTTCCGCATTTTTTCAGATTCTTTAAATTTATTTGAAAGAGCATATAAAGAACATATTAAAATGTTATCAGTATTATACGAAGTATTAAAACTTTTGATTACTTGAACCAACGTAACCGTAGCCTACATGCAAAAGGTTTCTTTGGCAGCTTTTACTATGAATACAACAAATTGCAGATTTCGATCTCGTAGCGATGTAAAACCACTTTGTAAATGTAAATAAAGCTATAAATATTAAATGCAAAGACTACACTGGAACACCCTGTATATTATCATCACTACTAAAAACAAAGTTAAAGTCCTATTTGTCGTCACTTATCATTTTATTTTCAATGAGTAAAACGATCACGGCTTGCCGTAATTAAAGGCAACTGAGACTCGTAAATCTTAAAATAAGTGAAAACTATACAGGGTGCCCATTATGTATGGAATATAGTATATACATACATACATAATCCATTCCCCTTATACCGCATTTCGCAGTGTCGGGGTTCCACACAAACTCTTATGGGAGTGCAACGGAGGTAATGGAGCTATTGTAGCAAGTACACTACGCTCCCCCATACTTTATCACTCATCCAACTCTCATACCTTAAGCTAAGGAGCTCAAACACGATCGTACTAAATTTTTAAAATTCAGTCGCAACCGAGGTTTGAACCCCTGTCCCTCTGAACGAGAGGTAGGATCTTTACCACTCGACCACGGAGGGCCGGAATATAGTATATATCTCGGTAAATATTGATTTTATAAAAAAATTTGTTATATAAAAGTTGTTTAACATTTTATTTTCCATAATAAGATAGCATTCAATTGTTTTTATTTCAGAAAACAAATGAGTAATGAATAACACTTTAATTTTTTTTAATAGCAATGTACCTTTTCATTAGGCTCATTTAGATAGAGATTTCTTTTCTCTTTTCGATGACCTAAAATCTTACTACCCTTATATCAGGAAATTTTTGAAAAAAACGTAAAAAATGTTTATTAAGTTAATTTCACCAATAACATGAATCTAGATATCCGAGATCTCTTTCATTTGTCTTAACAATTGATTGTAGGCTTTTATTGTAACAGAAGTTTGTTTATTTAATTAAGTTGTTGGTACATGGAAAAATTAAAAATGGTTCATTTAACAGAAACTGAACGTATAGAAATTTTAATTATGGTCGGTTATGGGGATCGCAAACGAACACAATTAGAAGTATGTGACATTTTTAATGAGCGTTATCCACATCGAGAACCAATCACCCAGTCAGAGGTTAGCAAAACCTTGAAACGGTTTAGGGAAACTGGCAAATGTTAAAGATCTGGTGCCGTAAGTAAAGGTTCAATACAGAAAATATTACAATCAGAAAAATTACATCCGTACAAACCGACTTTATTGCAAGAATTATCCGAAGATGACTACGATCGAGGTCCGTGAAGCTAGCACAACCATTACAGCACAATCAAATAAAACCTTCGTAAATATTTAGTACTCATTAATTACTAATTAATTACTAAAAAGAAAAATTTATTACTGCTGCCTTTTTAAAAAAAACCGGGTTGTTCCAGCCTCACAGAGAAGCTAGCACATCCGCACCAAAAATAAACAACGATTGCAAAAAACTAACGTACCTATTAATTACTAATTAATTACTCAAAAATCAAATTTATTACTGTTGTGGTTTAAAAAAAAACATGGGGTTGTTCCAGCATCACAGTGAAGCTAGCACAACCACACTAAAAATACAACACAACTAAATAAAAACAATGTCAATATTTATTAATCATTGATTACTAACTAATGGCACAAAATACATATTTACTACTGCTCCAAAAAAAATGATATTAATCTTAAAACATCTACCAAAGTATCTAATCTGGAATTTTCCATTTTGAATAAAATTGAACGAGACTACAATTTATTACTCCAGCACAACAGACAGATTATCGTTTATATCAACAAGTATCATTAGTTAGAACCAGATTCTAGCGTATTTCGACATAATTACCCTGTCCAAATTCGTTAAAACACATACAATACACCTTAATAAGGAAATTTCCAATCTGAATGAAGTAGCATGAGACTACAATTTATTACTCCAGCACAACCGACAAATAATCGTTTATATCAACAAATATCATTAGTCAGAACCAGATTCTACCATATTTCGACATAATTACCGTGTCTAAATTCGTTAAAACACATGCAATACACCATAATAAGGGAGTTTCCAATCTGAATGAAGTAGGACGAGACAACAATTTATTACTCCAGCACAACCGGCAAATTATCGTTTATATCAACAAATATCATTAGTCAGAACCAGATTCTACAATATTTCGACATAATTACCGTGTCTAAATTCGTTAAAACACATGCAATATACCTTAATAAGGGAGTTTCCAATCTGAATGAAGTAGGACGAGACAACAATTTATTACTCCAGCACAACCGGCAAATTATCGTTTATATCAACAAATATCATTAGTCAGAACCAGATTCTACCATATTTCGACATAATTACCGTGTCTAAATTCGTTAAAACACATGCAATACACCTTAATAAGGAAATTTCCAATCTGAATAAAGTAGGATGAGACTACAATTTATTACTCCAGCACAACCGACAAATAATGGTTTATATCAACAAATATCATTAGTCAGAACCAGATTCTACCATATTTCGACATAATTACCGTGTCTAAATTCGTTAAAACACATGCAATACACCTTAATAAGAAAACTTCCAATCTGAATGAAGTAGGATGAGACTACAATTTATTACTCCAGCACAACCGACAAATTATCGTTTATATCAATAAATATCATTAGTCCGAACCGGAATCTACCATATTTCGACATAATTACCGTGTCTAAATTCGTTAAAGCACATGCAATACACCTTAATAATTGAGTTTCCAATCAGAATGAAGTAGGACGAGACAACAATTTATTACTCTAATACAACCGACAAATTATTGTTTATATCAACAAATCTGATTGCGTCATTTTATTATAAAATAAGCTTTTTTATATTAAATTAAATATTTTTATTCTAGAAAGTATTGATAGAATAAATTTATTAAAATAGTAATAAAAAAATAATTGACGGTAGAATATTTAGATTTCATTTAGTAATTATTTAGTTTTGTTTAGGTGAGGCTCATCCTGACCTGCCTCAACCGGCGAGCCGCGTTGACAAGGGAGCAAGCCGTTATAAGTAAATACCTTGTATGTACTAAAAAGGATTTACGGTAATTTTATTTGCAAGCATTCCCAGAAGATCTGAATGAAGAATGAAGAAGAGTGTCTGGACATTCATAAGTTCCTCTTTACGTTTTTAGTAAATAAGCCATAAAACGTAATGAGGAGCTTATGAATGACCAGATGAACATTCTTCATTCTGATATTTTGGAAATACTTGCAAATAAAACTACCGTTAATCCTTAGTACCTACCAGGTATTTAGTTATAACGGGTTGCTACCCTAGTCTATATATATTATTGTAATTTCTTTACCTAAACCATTTCTAAACCACGTCAAGTTCTTTTATTTATACCTTAGTATTCTATACCTTAATTAAAAGGTCTAATACGTGTGATATAAGTTTAGATGGGTGTAGTGGTGCTTTTGTAAACGCCAATAATTCTAAGAAAGTTGACTCTTGAATTTCCAATCCTACTTCATTCAGCTTGGAAATTCCCTTATTAAGGTGTATTGTATGTGTTTTAACGAATTTAGACACGGTAATTATGTCGAAATATGGTAGAATCTGGTTCTGACTAATGATATTTGTTGATATAAACGATAATTTGTCGGTTGTGCTGGAGTAATAAATTGTTGTCTCATCCTACTTCATTCAGATTGGAAGTTTCCTTATTAAGGTGTATTGCATGTGTTTTAACGAATTTAGACAAGGTAATTATGTCGAAATATGGTAGAATCCGGTTCTGACTAATGATATTTGTTGATATAAACGATAATTTGTCGGTTGTGCTGGAGTAATAAATTGTTGTCTCATCCTACTTCATTCAGATTGGAAGTTTCCTTATTAAGGTGTATTGCATGTGTTTTAACGAATTTAGACACGGTAATTATGTCGAAATATGGTAGAATCCGGTTCTGACTAATGATATTTGTTGATATAAACGATAATTTGTCGGTTGTGCTGGAGTAATAAATTGTTGTCTCATCCTACTTCATTCAGATTGGAAGTTTCCTTATTAAGGTGTATTGCATGTGTTTTAACGAATTTAGACACGGTAATTATGTCGAAATATGGTAGAATCCGGTTCTGACTAATGATATTTGTTGATATAAACGATAATTTGTCGGTTGTGCTGGAGTAATAAATTGTTGTCTCATCCTACTTCATTCAGATTGGAAGTTTCCTTATTAAGGTGTATTGCATGTGTTTTAACGAATTTAGACACGGTAATTATGTCGAAATATGGTAGAATCCGGTTCTGACTAATGATATTTGTTGATATAAACGATAATTTGTCGGTTGTGCTGGAGTAATAAATTGTTGTCTCATCCTACTTCATTCAGATTGGAAGTTTCCTTATTAAGGTGTATTGCATGTGTTTTAACGAATTTAGACACGGTAATTATGTCGAAATATGGTAGAATCCGGTTCTGACTAATGATATTTGTTGATATAAACGATAATTTGTCGGTTGTGCTGGAGTAATAAATTGTTGTCTCATCCTACTTCATTCAGATTGGAAGTTTCCTTATTAAGGTGTATTGCATGTGTTTTAACGAATTTAGACACGGTAATTATGTCGAAATATGGTAGAATCTGGTTCTGACTAATGATATTTGTTGATATAAACGATTATTTGTCGGTTGTGCTGGAGTAATAAATTGTAGTCTCATCCTACTTCATTCAGATTGGAAGTTTCCTTATTAAGGTGTATTGCATGTGTTTTAACGAATTTAGACACGGTAATTATGTCGAAATATGGTAGAATCTGGTTCTGACTAATGGTATTTGTTGATATAAACGATAATTTGTCGGTTGTGCTGGAGTAATAAATTGTTGTCTCGTCCTACTTCATTCAGATTGGAAGTTTCCTTATTAAGGTGTATTGCATGTGTTTTAACGAATTTAGACACGGTAATTATGTCGAAATATGGTAGAATCCGGTTCTGACTAATGATATTTGTTGATATAAACGATAATTTGTCGGTTGTGCTGGAGTAATAAATTGTTGTCTCGTCCTACTTCATTCAGATTGGAAGTTTCCTTATTAAGGTGTATTGCATGTGTTTTAACGAATTTAGACACGGTAATTATGTCGAAATATGGTAGAATCCGGTTCTGACTAATGATATTTGTTGATATAAACGATAATTTGTCGGTTGTGCTGGAGTAATAAATTGTTGTCTCATCCTACTTCATTCAGATTGGAAGTTTCCTTATTAAGGTGTATTGCATGTGTTTTAACGAATTTAGACACGGTAATTATGTCGAAATATGGTAGAATCCGGTTCTGACTAATGATATTTGTTGATATAAACGATAATTTGTCGGTTGTGCTGGAGTAATAAATTGTTGTCTCATCCTACTTCATTCAGATTGGAAGTTTCCTTATTAAGGTGTATTGCATGTGTTTTAACGAATTTAGACACGGTAATTATGTCGAAATATGGTAGAATCCGGTTCTGACTAATGATATTTGTTGATATAAACAATAATTTATCGGTTGTGCTAGAGTAATAAATTGTAGTCTCATCTTACATCATTCAGATTGGAAGTTTCCTTATTAAGGTGTATTGCATGTGTTTTAACGAATTTAGACACGGTAATTATGTCGAAATATGGTAGAATCCGGTTCTGACTAATGATATTTGTTGATATAAACGATTATTTGTCGGTTGTGCTGGAGTAATAAATTGTAGTCTCATCCTACTTCATTCAGATTGGAAGTTTCCTTATTAAGGTGTATTGCATGTGTTTTAACGAATTTAGACACGGTAATTATGTCGAAATATGGTAGAATCTGGTTCTGACTAATGGTATTTGTTGATATAAACGATAATTTGTCGGTTGTGCTGGAGTAATAAATTGTTGTCTCGTCCTACTTCATTCAGATTGGAAGTTTCCTTATTAAGGTGTATTGCATGTGTTTTAACGAATTTAGACACGGTAATTATGTCGAAATATGGTAGAATCCGGTTCTGACTAATGATATTTGTTGATATAAACGATAATTTGTCGGTTGTGCTGGAGTAATAAATTGTTGTCTCGTCCTACTTCATTCAGATTGGAAGTTTCCTTATTAAGGTGTATTGCATGTGTTTTAACGAATTTAGACACGGTAATTATGTCGAAATATGGTAGAATCCGGTTCTGACTAATGATATTTGTTGATATAAACGATAATTTGTCGGTTGTGCTGGAGTAATAAATTGTTGTCTCATCCTACTTCATTCAGATTGGAAGTTTCCTTATTAAGGTGTATTGCATGTGTTTTAACGAATTTAGACACGGTAATTATGTCGAAATATGGTAGAATCCGGTTCTGACTAATGATATTTGTTGATATAAACAATAATTTATCGGTTGTGCTAGAGTAATAAATTGTAGTCTCATCTTACATCATTCAGATTGGAAGTTTCCTTATTAAGGTGTATTGCATGTGTTTTAACGAATTTAGACACGGTAATTATGTCGAAATATGGTAGAATCTGGTTCTGACTAATGATATTTGTTGATATAAACGATTATTTGTCGGTTGTGCTGGAGTAATAAATTGTAGTCTCATCCTACTTTATTCAGATTGGAAATTTCCTTATTAAGGTGTATTGCATGTGTTTTAACGAATTTAGACACGGTAATTATGTCGAAATATGGTAGAATCTGGTTCTGACTAATGATATTTGTTGATATAAACGATAATTTGCCGGTTGTGCTGGAATAATAAATTGTTGTCTCGTCCTACTTCATTCAGATTGGAAACTCCCTTATTAAGGTGTATTGCATGTGTTTTAACGAATCTAGACACGGTAATTATGTCGAAATATGGTAGAATCCGGTTCTGACTAATGATATTTGTTTATATAAACGATAATTTGTCGGTTGTGCTTGAGTAATAAATTGTTGTCTCATCCTACTTCATTCAGATTGGAAGTTTCCTTATTAAGGTGTATTGCATGTGTTTTAACGAATTTAGACACGGTAATTATGTCGAAATATGGTAGAATCCGGTTCTGACTAATGATATTTGTTGATATAAACAATAATTTGTCGGTTGTGCTGGAGTAATAAATTGTTGTCTCATCCTACTTCATTCAGATTGGAAGTTTCCTTATTAAGGTGTATTGCATGTGTTTTAACGAATTTAGACACGGTAATTATGTCGAAATATGGTAGAATCCGGTTCTGACTAATGATATTTGTTGATATAAACGATAATTTATCGGTTGTGCTAGAGTAATAAATTGTAGTCTCATCTTACATCATTCAGATTGGAAGTTTCCTTATTAAGGTGTATTGCATGTGTTTTAACGAATTTAGACACGGTAATTATGTCGAAATATGGTAGAATCTGGTTCTGACTAATGATATTTGTTGATATAAACGATTATTTGTCGGTTGTGCTGGAGTAATAAATTGTAGTCTCATCCTACTTTATTCAGATTGGAAATTTCCTTATTAAGGTGTATTGCATGTGTTTTAACGAATTTAGACACGGTAATTATGTCGAAATATGGTAGAATCTGGTTCTGACTAATGATATTTGTTGATATAAACGATAATTTGCCGGTTGTGCTGGAATAATAAATTGTTGTCTCGTCCTACTTCATTCAGATTGGAAACTCCCTTATTAAGGTGTATTGCATGTGTTTTAACGAATTTAGACACGGTAATTATGTCGAAATATGGTAGAATCTGGTTCTAACTAATGATACTTGTTGATATAAACGATAATCTGTCGGTTGTGCTGGAGTAATAAATTGTAGTCTCGTTCAATTTTATTCAAAATGGAAAATTCCACGTTAGATACTTTGGTAGATGTTTTAAGATTAATATCTTTTTTTTTGGAGCAGTAGTAAATATGTATTTGGTGCCATTAGTTAGTAATCAATGAGTAATAAATATTGACATTGTTTTTATTTAGTTGTGCTGTATTTTTAGTGTGGTTGTGCTAGCTTCACTATGATGCTGGAACAACCCCATGTTTTTTTTTAAACCGCAACAGTAATAAATTTGATTTTTGAGTAATTAATTAGTAATTAATAGGTACGTTAGTTTTTTGCAATCGTTGTTTATTTTTGGTGCGGTTGTGCTAGCTTCACTGTGAGGCTGGAACATCGCGGTTTTTTTTTAAAAGGCAGCAGTAATAAATTTTTCTTTTTAGTAATTAATTAGTAATTAATGAGTACTAAATATTTACGAAGGTTTTATTTGATTGTGCTGTAATGGTTGTGCTAGCTTCACGGACCTCTACGATCGACGTGTTGAATTTTGTGAATTTATGATGGAGCGAATCAACAACAATCCAAATTTTCTTAATAATATTGTTTTTTCTGACGAGGCTACGTTTTGTTTAAATGGAAATGTAAATAGGCATAATTGTCGATATTGGGCCGCTGAAAATCCCCATTGGATGATCCAAAATCATACCCAAACACCACAAAAATTAAACGTATTGGTAGGAATTTGTGCAGATCACATAATTGGACCTTTCTTTATTCGTGGTACTCTAACTGGTGACCGTTATTTGCAATTATTGCAACAGCAAATTATTCCAGCTTGCCAAGCAACTCTTGATGATCTTTGGTTTCAACAAGATCATTTAGATGTACGCCGATATTTAAATGTGGTATTTCCGGCCCGTTGGATAGGCAGAAGAAGGTCTGTGGAGTGGCCTCCCCGATCTCCGGATCTTAGACCTTGCGATTTCTTCTTCTGGGTATATTTAAAATCAAAAGTGTATACAAACCGACCCCAGAATCTGGCCGAATTAGAGCAACGAATACAAAATGAAGCTGCAGCACTTTCTCCCAGATCGCTCAGAAATTCTTTTCAAGCTTTTCATGATAGGTTGGGCCACTGCCTTGCAGTTAATGGTGAACATTTTGAACACTTATTGCCATGAAAACCATTTTATTGCTAATTTCGTTTTGTCTTCAAGCTTTATAAGAGACGTACATAATTTTCTGTTCATTTGTTTTATTTTGTTTTTTGTTCATTTGTTTTGTTTTGTACATTATGTAGATGCACATCTGTTTATATTAAGGTAATAATTCGAGATACTTTACGATCTCGGATATCTAGATTCATGTTATTGGTGAAATTAACTTAATAAACATTTTTTACATTTTTTTCAAAAATTTTCTGTTATAAGGGTACTAAGATTTTAGGTCCTCGAAAAGAGAAAGAAAATCTCTATGAGAGCCTAATGAAAGGATACATTGCTATTTAAAAAAATTAAAGTGTTATTCATTACTCATTTGTTTTCTGGAATCAAAACAATTGAATGCTATCTTATTATGGAAAATAAAATGTTAAACAACTTTTATATAACAAATTTTTTTATAAAGTCGATATTTACCGAGATATATACTATATTCCATACATAATGGGCACCCTGTATATCAATTTTCAAGGCCAGCGCAAGGAACATATAATTAGTCATTCAACAACATGAGTTAGTCTAGAAGGCTCTCTCATTCCAGAAGTTCTTCTAGAATAATTCTATTGTAGGAGGTAATTCGAGAAAGACGATGCAGAATGCCAGAAGCTGGCTATTTATTCGGATGCATTGTTGCATAGGTTTTTAATAACAGAAACAAATCGAAACTAACAGAGTTCTGCAAAGTACTCTCCAAAAAATTACACAAACTACGTCAAGTGTACTGGACTAACACTTAAAGATAACCGCAGACTCTATATTTCTAAATATAATTATTGCAGATAACCCACAACAAATTTGCCAGTAATTTTGCTACAGTTTAAATACTGATTTTCTTTGTAGAATCCCTACCCTTAACTAATGAATATGGGATAAATTTAAACTAAAACAACTAGTTATCGAGGTAACTGATGCTTTTAATCAACTTCGACAGTTAAAAATCTAGTGATAGCCACGGACCTGATGCTATACCAGTACGGATTCTGAAAATTTGCTGATCCCCTCAGGATTTAGATCGGCTCCCTCCAGATCGGCTAGTTAATTTCTAATCTTTAACTACAGATATATTCCCTGCAATATGGAAAACTATTTAGTTTCGTTATTCCTATATTTAAATCAAGGATCGAATTGATATTTAGAATTATATAGGAACCCATTTCCAAAATTCTGGAAGCAATGCAATGGAAGGTTGCCGACAAAATTTTACCCAGCCGTAATTTTTATAAATGAACAACATGGTTTTATCAAAGGCCGTTCTACAATCACCAATCTTTTATCTTACCATCATCAAATTTTAAATGGTTTCGAAACAAAGTTGCAGGTTGATAATATACTGATATATGTTTTTCTGAATAAAACTAACGAACTTAAACTAATTTATTTATAGACTATTTATTTATTTAATTAACTAGAATATTTATTTTGAATACACAGTTATTTATTTTTAATAAAGGTAACTCTATTTCCATTGCCTGCCTCTAATTAACTGATCCCTTCTCATATGGTTGGCATTATACATATTTCGCGTGTTGCTACCACGAATGTTCCCGCGTCTGCGCTAGATGTCTGCTTCTGCCGCCAGCCTGGAATGAACGAGAAGCTTCGAAATGCATGGTGTTTTCCGTTCATTACAATATGAAAACTAAAGCCCTACAGACGTTGGGTTTTATAATCAGAAATACAAGAGACTTTTCGACGTTAAACTCTATTAAATGTATATATTTGCGCACTCGTTTGGTCTTCACTGGAGCACTGTGCACTAGCATGGCCTCTTTATAGTCAAATTCAGATTAATAAGTTGGAGAAGATTCAAAATAAAATTGATTACGAGTATCTTTTATCATGTAACACCTTTTTGGTACCACCAAGAGATACCAGATCTCGGTAATCGCTTAATGCTAATATCTACACTAATAATAACTATCCAGTGCCACGCATGATGAAATCTGGTAATGCTTGCTTTGATGTATCATTTAATAATTTTAAAAACATCTTAATAACTCTGTATTTTATACTGTATGTTTTCCTCTATAAATGGGATTTCCGTCAAAAAACTTTAAAATTATTAATAAATAATTATTAAAAGAACAATAAATTTAAACGCTTTCATGCAACTATGATCTGTAACACCGCTACCTTACTGATGATTATTGTTGAGCAACGAATGAAAAACCCGAAAGCCTAAAAAATGGCGGATACCGTGAATATATCAAAGAACCATCTTAATCCGAATGCGACCGGTTTACATCTTACTACATAGACAGAGAGAGACTATAGGTATAACCTTCAAATTATTTATTAACAACTGAGAACCTGATATCCTTTTTTACAATTTAGTATACTTGTGCGTCCTCCAGTGTCTCCAGTTGTAGTTGCAGCCAATGTTCATTTAAACACAAGGCATTTTCATTCACGGACTTATCAATAAGGTATGCTTCAAGATTATTTGATTTATTTCTTAATGAATGTACATTGTATCCAAATCTTTTTAATTAATTTTCTAACGAATTTTTTTCTTTAGCGAAAGGAAAACGGTTTTACCACTAAATTTTCTGGCCAGAAGCTGCCAAGCTGGAGTTGATTACATTTTTAAGCAGTTCAAAATTTAATTCCACTTATTTTTTAAAGACCTTTCTAAATCTTTAAGATTTGTTGTTGAATGCGATGTCCAACATTGTATGCATAACCATCGTTTCTTTTCGGCAGCCTTTAATGTACAACGACGGCCAAAAAAACGGGGACACCAATTTATTGATGTTTTTTTTGTGATCTGACGGCATTTGCTACCGCATGCTGTGTAAAGATTAAGATACCTTAAGGTATGGACAACTATCACATACCTACGTTTTCAGTTAAGGAGGCCAAAAATACTTTTAATAACACTGGTACTCATTTTAATAACACTAGTGTTAAGTTGCTGCAGATTATGTGTTGTGCTTGCTGTAATTCTTTCGCTTTTATTCTGATTATGATTCCTTTTGAGTTTGAATTGAATTTATTTGATTATATTTTGACTGCATCATTTATCGTAACAACGATGTCGGCTGTACTTTTCTGTAACTTCTTTGTGGAATTTTCGGCAAGCTAATGAAGATAATTCTTCTTCTAGATAATCTGAGGGTACATTGCTCGTAACCTATTCTTCAAAAGGTTTACAGTTAATAGTAAATATTATTTTATTTTTTCTGAAGGTCCTTTACCAAAAGCATTTACTGAGAGGTGCTCAACCTATTCTGCAGTTAGAAATACACGATCACAAATACTTTGATTTCTGAACATGAAAGATTTAAGGAGAAATTAAATCGAGTTCTGCGCGTGATTGAAAAAATTTTTGTGAGACTATTGTAACACTGAGTTTATTTGGGTCATTCAAACAATGATTGTGCAAACTTTAACTATTTTGCTATACATAACATTAGTTTCGGCATCAACTTGCTTAAATCCAGTTCCCAATACTACAATAAGAAAACATGTCCGAATACCTGGTAAGCATCCCAAATAAGATAAGTTAAGACATTTCTAACGTATTCTGATTGCAGAGTATTATTGGAAAGACTACGTCGGAATAATACCAGATGATGCTATAGAAGGTGGTTCGGACGAACTCGGTAAACCTACTTACGTTGGGCAAGCCTACATACAAAATATTGAACTATTGCCGGTTATTATTACCCCTAATTGCAAAACCGTAAGCACAACCGCTGACGTTAAGGAAGTAACTACTGATACCAATATAAAAGTAAGTGATCTTTACTAAATTGCAGGTCAATTATCTAGAGGTATCTGATTCTAGATATTATGTGCTAAAGATAAAGAAAAGTTTGAATGGGTTTTTACAAAGCATGATGAATCCCATATCTTCATCAACCGTCATTTAGTGGTAGGCGGTTCTGAGGTGGGACACACCCTCAATATTGGAAGAGTTAGACACGGTGGGAAACTTATTATTGGGAAGGTCTTCAGTTATCCTTTGGACAACAGCGGATTATGGATTCCTTACAATGGTGTACCAGTGAGATTTTTGGAATATGAGATTTTAACCTATAATTATAATAAAAAAAGTACAAATAATGAAGAAGAAAATTCTTCTACAGTAACAATAAATATGTGGAATTGTTCATGAGTGCATAAAAATAGTTATTTTCATTGTTTCGAAGGCTAGCGTTTAAATTATTGTAGTGCAACTGAAATTATTTAATATTATTAGTTTTTGTCTTGAATTTGTTCACCAAGAACCTTTGAAAGACTGTCTTCTCTTGGTTATGTGTATACAATATTAACTAGTGTATATAGTATTAACTAGAATATTAATCTTAGTACATTCAATTCAGGTCTTAGTTTGTAGAATAATCTGCCTAAATTCAAATATTGAAGACCACAGCCCTTGGTAAATCTGGGTATAAAAAGTTTTAATTGGAAAGCGTTTTGAGTTCAAAATTCTGTGCAATGTCATAGTTTATTGCAATTTTAGTCCAGTAGTTGTATAAGTTAGTTATTCTATTATTTGCAATTTGAATTAATTTAATTTTTTATTTATGTTTGTCATTAATGAAGATCTCAAAAATTGTTTAAATACAATATTGCTACTTCTCAATAAAATTTTAATGAGACCTTACATGATTTAAAAAGTTCTAACATAGTTCTTAGACCTTCCTTTCATAACAGAAGCTAGTAGTGGAAAAGATTCTTATATTATAATATACTAAAACGCTCAGAAACAGTTCAACAATGAGGTTTTGAGGGACTATGAGTCAAAAATGATTGTTTTAGTAGCCACTGTCACGGAAGGTATTTTTTATAAGGAGCCTTGAACTCTGAATGTAAAAACTACAATGGAATACCCTATATATTATCATCGCTATTAAAAGTTAAAGTTTTAGAGACTAGGAAACTGCCATTTTTCATACGTCGTGCGAAAATCTTACAACACGTGTATGGAAGGTTGCCCTTAAAACATGTCATGACCTCTGTCTTATGAAAATATTTATTTAAGTTTTGCAAACTTCTTTTCTAAATATATTGGTCTTTTATCGAGATAATGGCGTTTTTTTAATATTAAGTAAATGGTAATCTTGAAATTTAAAAACAAAAAAATATGAACACAATTTGCCTGATTTTACTGTTACATAACCTTACTTTACGTAAGACCAAGGTTATTACAAGTAACAGGTCTTTAAATTTTAGCGATGTTGCAACATTTTTTATTCTAAAACGTAGTGGCAATTCTTTGTTAAGCCAGAGATACACTTGTAATCAACATTATAACTGTGTCTCTATTCATTTAAATATAGTATAATATTTTCTCACCCTTACTAGGTTAAAAAAAGACCTGTTTTGTTCAAACACCTTGATGCAATCCCCTAGATGTTCCTATACATAAAATTCTCATTGGTTAAATATCAGTGTGAACAGGAATAATACTTTCGAAATTAAATTTGAAATTCTTTTTAATATTCCTAGTAAATTATAAATACTGGTATATAAAAATGCGTAAGTATAAAAACATTCGTAGGATCATATCAACAGCCTTGGTAGTGTAATGTCTAGCTTGCTGGACTTCCACCCAAGCGGGCCAGGTTCGACTCCTGTTGTCGGCAGATCTGGTTAAGGTTTTCTGCAGTTTTCCTAAGCTGTGACACAAATGTGGTATTTGACCAGTTCCATCAGTTTGGCACGCTGGGCCTACGTAATAATAATAATCGCCCCCTCCCTCCCACACAAGCTTATAGCTTCTGGGGCCTGGTTTCAGGTTATGGGTTGTAACAATTATTATTATTATATATAATTAACAAATTGTGATCCTAATAAACAAAAACTGTGTGAAGGATGTCGATATCGTATTATACCGATGAGTACTATACCGACGCTATAATAGTATATTAACTTGTATTAATTATCATAAAGCTTAATATTGTCGTTTTCTTGTGTTTTAGTGAAATAACATTGAACGAAACTAAAAATTTAAATTTCTTTCAAATTATATGCCACTTTCCACACGCGTTATGTAATATACTATTTTATGTTTTTTATTTACACCACTCTATGTGTCGTAGCAACAACTAGAGAAACCTATGCAAACAGTTTTTAAAGTACCATCATCTACAAGTTGTTTTTCTTGTTTTAACTCAACAATATTTTTTTCTTTTAAAGGTTCACATCTTAGGATTTTTAAATTTATTGTCAGCACTTATCATTTTATTTTCAGTGAGCAAAATGAGCACAGTTTGCAACACGAATATCCGAATTTTGACATATGGAACAATTTTCCACTTGCTTCATTTGCACGCGACACCCATTCTCGGCCAATCTTGCTTAATTCCTTCAATCAATGATAACCAATTAGATCCTGGTAAGTACACTTCAATTATAATTATTTAGAATTTAGGAAAATCTTATTTTTAGAATATTACTGGAAGGATTATACCGGGAAAATACCAAATGATGCCGTAGAAGGTGGCTCAGATAAAATTGGTAATCCCACTTACGTTGGTCAAGCATATTTTGAAAAATTCGAACTCCTCCCTGTGATTATTTTCGATGGTTGCAAGAATGCCAACACAACAGCGTATGGTAACGGGATAAGCACCGACAAAAACATAAAAGTAATAATGATAAGATAATTAATTACTTCATATTTTGGCTTAGCCTAAATTCGATTTTGCAGATTCTATGTTCCAAATACAAAGAGAGATTTGAATGGATTTTCACGAAAAATGAAGAAACGCAAAAGCTTCTGAAAGATCGCCATCTGGTAATAGGTGGTCATGAAGTAGGACAGACTTTAAACATTGGAAGGGTCCAACATGACGGAAAAGTTGTTACTGGGAAAGTTTTCAGTTATCCTTTAGGCAACCGAGGTTTGTGGGTACCTTATAAAAGTGGAGAAATCAACTTTCTATCTTATGAAATATTAACATATAATTACAACAAAAGAATCGCAAGAAGATGCATATAATCTACACCACCATCAAGTGCTTCGAAATACTAAAAATCGATTGTAGAAACCATAGCATACCTAAATAAACAATAAATAACGTAGATCTGTTTACTTTATTCATAAGTCAAAGATAGCCATTTTCTAATCATATCGTTAGCTAGATAACAATAACAAATATAAGAGCTGCTGCAGTACTGCTATCAAGCCCGTTATAAATGATTACTACTATTATCATTCTTGCCTTTTTTATTTACAACACTTCAAATATCGTAACAACAACAATAGCATACTGCCCAAAAACTTTTAAAGTACCACCACCATCAACTAGGCTTCCTGGTGAATATTTTTTCCTAATTTATTTCTATTTCGAACCAAATTAAATAAAATTTACTGAGAGGTGCAAAATAACTAGTTTTTGTAGGACTGTTGTAGCACTGTGCGTATTTGGGCCATTTAAGCAATAATTGTGCAAACTTTAACTAGTTTGCTACACATAACATCAGTTTCGGCATCGACTTACTTAAATCAAGTTCCCAATACTACAACTGGAAAATGAGTTCGAATGCTTGGTAAGTATCTCAAATCAGATAAGTTAAGACGTTTTCAACGTATTCCTATTGCAGAGTATAATTGGAAAGACTATGTCGGAATAACACCAGATGACGCTATAGAAGGTAGTTCAGACAAATTCGGTAATCCTACTTAGGTTGGGCAAGCCTACATAAAAGATGTTGTCTTAGTTTGCCGAATAATTTGCATAATTTGTAAATCACAGCTCTTGGTAAATCTGGGTATGAAAAATTTTGATCGGAAAGCGTTTTGTGTTTAAGATTCTGACAATGTCAATGACGATTACAATTCTTACCATGTACCATTTGTTTGGTACTTCAGTAGTTGTATAAGGTAGTTCTTGGTAGTTCTTTAATTTTGTATTTGTTTGTCATTAATGAAGATATAATAGTTTATACAAGATTGTTACTTCTAAATAAAATATTGACTAAGGCCTTAAATGACTTAAAACAGTCAAAGATTCATATATCATAAAGTACTAAAATGTTCAGAAACTGTTCAACAACGGTCTTGGGATTATGAGTCAAAAATTATCGCGTTATTCTTGTTTAATTAGCCCTGTAACCATTTCTAACCAATTAGATCCTGGTAAGTACTATATAAATTTCAATTATTTAAAACCTACGAAAATCGTGTGTCTAGATTATTACTAAAAAGATTATACCGGGACAATACCAAACGATGCCATAGAAATTGGTAACCCAACTTACGTTGGACAAGCTTACTTTGAAAAATATGAACTCTTACCAACAATTATTTTCGTTGGTTGCAAAAATGCCCTTTCGAAATAAGCACCGACAAAACATAAAAGTAATAACAATAACGTCTTTTTCTGCCTTGGTCTAAATCTAAACTTGTTTTTACAGATTTTATGCTCCAAATAGAAACAGAAATTTGAATGGATTGCTACGATGAATGAAAAACTGCATCTGCTGCAAGGTCGCTATTTGGTAGTAGGTAGTTAAGAGATAGAACATACTTATATACTTTGGAAGGATTGAGTTGAGTTTTGGAAAGGTTGTTACTGGGAAGGTTTTGCTGCTGCTTCTATACCTGGTCAATGGTTATGGATACTATATCAGGGTAAACCCATCAACTTTCAGACTTATTAAATATTAACATATAATTATTAGAAACCAATTATTTCTTTAGATGCCCACCAGCTTCCCCAATAATTTGGAGAAATATTACATATTGTTTGTAAAAAATATATCTAAATAAAAATTGAATTAAATGGATGTATTTATTTTCCCCGAAGTCAAATATCACCATTTTATATTTGTAATCATATCAGCTGGTAGATAAAGAAAAAACTATAAAAGCTGCTACAGTTTTGCTAATGAAGCTTCCAATCAACAAAGTTGCAAGTTGATGATATACAGATATATCGAAGGCTTTTGATAAGTCTGTGCTTGTAAGTGCTGTTAATGAAACTGCCAGTAATTGGATTTCTAAAAAACCATTTTTCTTCAGAAATATCTGTAACTTCTGGAGTACCGCAAGATAGCCATATATCTCCCTTACTATTTAATTGCTTTATCAATGATACTAACCTCTTGTTATTTCAGAATAGTAAATTTTTATTGTACACAGATAATCTAAAAATATTTTACATAGTGAGATCATACATGACTGTCTCGAAATTCAAAATGATTTAGACATATTTAACAAATAGTGCGAGCAAAACCAAATACCTCAACGCCAATCGCTATTTTGGCTGTTGTGATGGCAACTCATAGCCACAACGACCCCAATTCGACCCTTGACCATAACGGCCACCATGACCACAACGGTCACCTCAAAGTTCCGCCCCATCCACCAAATTGACCACAACGGCCAACTGTGGTATGTGACCACAACAGCCAAAATGAGTACAACGGTCAAATGTACTAATGGTAACCAGGTTTTTAAATCGCTATTCAATAAATATACACTTTTTTGTTTTACTATTCAAATTGAATTTTTAAAATTAATTATTAATTAAAATTAATTAATTAGAAATTAACTTAACAATAAGAATAATTTGTTAGGACAGATTTAGAATAATGTTAATTATTACCAATATTTATTATTCACTGCATGATGATGTATGATGAGGTACGTTCCCAACTTTAGTATAACACTAACTTTGGCTCGTTCCTAACCAACCATTTGATATTCTTGACCCTCATTGGTCAACATATAAATCTCATAATGCAACAACTTTTGCATATTATATAATAGTGGAATTAGAATACAGAAGTAGAAAAAATAAATTATGCCGAAAAACAATATCGGGATTTGAACCGGTGATCAGTTGCGCAGAAATACGGTGCTTTTACCAATAAACCAAACTGGCTTCGCCTTTATAATCAATCTTACTGGCATTTTCTTCTGATTACATCGTGTGCTTTTTGGTTTTTAATATTAATAAATAAAATTAGTAAATTTTTGTTGTACACAGATAATCTAAAAATATTTTACATAGTGAGATCATACATGACTATCTCGAAATTCAAAATGATTTAGACATATTTGACAAATAGTGCGAGCAAAACCAAATACCTCAAATACCGTTGTGATGACAACTCATAGCCACAACGACCCCAATTCGACCATTTCGACCCTTGACCATAACGGCCACCATGACCACAACGGTCACCTCAAAGTTCCGCCCCATCCACCAAATTGAATGTTTATTTAATTACAAACATATTATAATTATAATTTTTATTCAAATTATTCAACGGTTTTATTGATTGCGAGTGTATTTTATTATGTAACACCTTTTTGGTACCACCACGAGATACCAGATCACAGCAACCGTTTCATGTTAATATCTACACTGATAATAAATATTCAATGCCACGCATGTCGAGATCTGGTAATGCTTGCTTTGATGTATCATTTAATAATTTTTAAAACATCTTAATAACTGTATACTTTCCTCTATAAATGGATTTTCCGTAAAAAAGCTTTAAAATTATTAATTATTAAAACAACATTAAATTTAAACGCTTTCATGCAACTATGATCTGTAACACCGCTACCTTACTGATGATTATAGTCAAGCAACGAAGGCAAAACCCGAAAGCCTAAAAAATGGTGGATACCATGAATATTTCAAAGAACCATCTTAATCCGAAAGCGACCGGTTTACATTTTACTAGATAGACAGAGATAGACTATAGGCATAACCTTCAAATTATTTATTAACAACTGAGAACCTAAAATTCTTTTTTACAATTTAGTATCCTTGTGCGTCCTCCAGTGTCTTGTCTCCAGTTGTAGTTGCAGCCAATGTTCATTTAAACACAAGACATTTTCATTCACGGACTTGTCAATAAGGTATGTTTCAAGTTTATTTGATTTCTTTCTTACTGATTGCACATTAATATCCAAATCTTTTTAATTTATTTACTATTAAAATTTCTTCTTTGGCGAAAGGAAAACGGTTTTATCACTAAATTTTCTGGCCAGAAGCTGCCAAGCTGGAGTTTCTTACATATTCAAGCAGTTCAAAATTTAATTCCACTTTAAAAAGTTTATTTTATTTATGATTTTGTTTTGTTTGAAGTAGTTATTTGAATATTTATTTTTTAAAGACCTTTCTAAATCTTTAAATTTGTTGTTGAATGCGATGTCCCACATTGTATACATAACCATAGTTTCTTTTCGGCAGCCTCTAATGTACAACGACGGCCAAAAAAACGGTGACACCAATTATCGATGTATTCTTTTTGTGATTTTACCACATTTGCTATCGCATGCTGTGTAAAGATTAAGCTAAGGTAAACAACTGTTACATACCTACGTTCTCAGTTAAGAAGGCCAAAAATACTTTTAAGAACACTGGTACTCATTTTAATAACACTAGTGTTAAGTTCCTGCAGATTAACGTATGTCACATAAGTTTTGGGAAAAAATAAATAATGTATTGAAGATAATTGTAACATAATTTATTTAAATGGTCACTTTACGAACATTTTACCTTACATCTAAGTTAATTAAAACTACATTTAAAATAATGACAAAGGGCCATGGTCTTCAATGGTACGCAGTTTTTGTCTAACTTGCCCCATCATGTTTTGGACAATGTTTATATCGATTTCTCTTATCTTTTGGTATATTCTACGTCTTAATTGTGCTTCATTTTGAGCTTCCCACCCATTATCATATACTTTTCTGCTCAATAGTCCCCAAAAATTTTCGATGGGTCGAGCCTGTGGGACATTTGGCGGATTGTCAGCTTTTGGCACAAAAGGTATGTTTTGAGCTTCTAACCATATTCTAGTCGTTCTTGCATAATGGCAACTTGCCAAGTCTGGCCAAAACATTATTTCATCACGTGGATGAGTCGTAGTAATAAATTCGAGCAACTTCGGTAGACATCTCTCAGTATAAACGTTGGCATTGACTGCTTCACCCCTAACATGCCCAATATAAGGTCGTGAAAGTCCGCTCTCAGATATAGCACACCAAACTAGTATTTTGTCTTCAAATTTTTTTTTGGCTTTGTATTTTACATTATCTGGACAATTTTCTACATTATCGGTATAAAAACCATCATTGCCTTTTATTTCTGAGTGAGAAAATGTAAAATATTTTTCATCGTCCATTATGATCACTTTATTGTTTGCAAAATGAATTCGGCGTAATCTACGACAACAAATTGGAATTCTTCGTAACTGATCCTCTGTATAACGTGAACATTTACGTCTTTTACGGTACTTTAAGCTTTTTTTCTGCAATACTCTTCTTATAGTTCCATAAGAAACATTAAATCTTCTGGATAACTTTCGGTATAACGTTCCAACTCGATCTTTTGCACTTCCACAGATTCGGTTAACGCGATTTTCGGTCAGCAAATTCGGACGTCCACTTTTTGGTAAATTGAGGCATGGTATACCCTGTTCACATTCTGCAATTGTTCTATAAATGGTTGTTTTCGAAATATTTTGATTGCGAAAAATGTTTACAATTTCTCGCTTGGACACATGTCCAACCAGGTTGTAAATGCTTTTTCGGATTTCAAGCTTGTACGACATAACGGCACAAATTATTTGACATCTACGGAGTGTCATAACTAATTTGAGTATTAATGAATATTTGTTTAAAATGGTTACTAGATTGCAAGTTATTTACATTTATTTTTAAGCCCATGACAATTTTCCCAAAACTTATGTGACATACGTTATGTGTTGTCATTGCTGTAATTCTTTCGCTTTTATTCTGATTATGATTCCTTTCGAGTTTGAATTGAATTTATTTGATTATATTTTGACTTCATCATTTATCGTAACAACGATGTCGGTTGTACTTTTGTGTAACTTCTTTGTGAAATTTTTGGCAAGCTAATGAAGATAATTCTTCTTCTGGATAATCTGAGGGTACAATGCTCGTAACCTATTCTTCAAAAGGTTTACAATTTTAATAGTAAATATTATTTTATTTTTTCTGTCTTTACCAAAAGCATTTACTGAGAGGTGCTCAACATATTCTGGAGTTACACGATCACAAATACTTTGGGCTTCTGCACAGGAAAGATTTAAGAAGGAATTAAAGGCGGGGGACTGAAAGATTTTTTGTGGGACTATTGTAGCACTGTGCATATTTGGGTTATTTAAACAATGCTTGTGCAAACTTTAACTATTTTGCTATACGTAACAGTAGTTTCGGCATCGACTTGTTTAAATCCAGTTCCCAATACTACAATAGGAAAATCAGTCCGAATACCTGGTAAGTATACCAAATAAGATAAATTAAGACATTTCCAACGTATTGCTATTGCAGAGTATTATTGGAAAGACTATGTCGGAATCATACCGCATGACGCTATAGAAGGTGGTTCGGACGAACTCGGTAATCCTACTTATATTGGGCAAGCCTACATAAAAGATGTTGAACTATTGCCGGCTACTATTACTCTTGGTTGCAACACCGTAACCGCAAGCGCTTATGATAAGGAAGTAACAACCGATACCAACATAAAAGTAAGTAATCTTTACTGAATTGCAGGTCAATTAATTATTTACAGTTTTATGATTCTAGATATTATGTGCTAAAGATAAAGAAAAGTTTGAATGGGTTTTTACAAAAAACGAAGAGTCCCATATCTTCATCAACCGTCATTTAGTGGTAGGCGGTTCTGAAGTGGGACATACACTCAATATTGGAAGAATTAGGCACGGTGGAAAACTTACTATTGGAAAGGTCTTCAGTTATCCTTTGGACAACCGCGGATTATGGATTCCTTATAATGGTGTAGAAATGAGATTTTTGGAATACGAGATTTTAACCTATAATTATAATAAAAAAAGTACAAATAGTGAAGAAGCAGATACTTCTACAGTTACAATAAATATGTGGAATGAGAATTGCACATAAGGTGCATAAAAAATATTTATTTTTTGTTTAAATTAATATCAAAATGAATTCTGATTGTGCTTGATCCCTTAGTGCACAACTGGAATATCATTTGATACCTGATAGTCAAAATACTTTCTTTACCAGGAACCTTTGAAAACCTGCATATCTAGATCTAGCATTCTCGATTTTCTCTTAGTACCTGTATTCAGTATTAACTAGAATATTAATCTTAGTACATCCAATTCAGGTCTTAGTTTGTAGAATAATTTGCATAAGTTAAAATATTGTAGACCACAGCTCTTGGTAAATCTGGGTATAAAAAGTTTTGATTGGAAAGCGTTTTGAGTTCAAAATTCTGTGCAATGTCAACGCTTATTGCAATTCTTAGTTCAGTAGTTGTATAAGTTAGTTCTTGTATTATTTGCGATTTGTATTAATTTAACTTTTTATTTATGTTTGTCATTAATGAAGATCTCAAAAGTTGTTGATACAATATTGCTACTTCTAAATAAAATATTTAGTAAGGCCTTAGATGATTTAAAACAGTCCTACCATAGTTCTTAGATCCCCCTTTCATAACTGAAACTATTAGTGGAAAAGATTCATATATTATAATATACTACACAGAAACGGTTCAACAATAGTCTTCTACAATGGAAGACCCTGTATATTATCAACATTTAAAAATAAAGTCAAAGATTAACCTGGCAAGTTCATTCCACTCACCAAGACAAAGTGCAACCTTATAAATACACGATAAGCAGAATTAAGTGGACATAAAGTAAACAAACATTTTGCAATATGTATATCCGAATTTTGATATTTGAAATAATTTTTCAATTTTGTATTTTTAATGTGAAGCCCATTCGTAGTCAATCTTGTTTAGTTCCTGTAACCATTTATAACCAATTAGATCCTGGTAAGTACTATATAAATCTCAATTACTTAAAATCTACGAAAACTGTGTGTCTAGAGTATTACTGGAAAGATTATAACGGCACAATACCAGACGATGCCATAGAAGGTGGAACAACTGAAATTGGTAACCCAACTTACGTTGGACAAGCTTACTTTGAAAAATACGGACTCCTACCAGTAATTATTTTCGTTGGTTGCAAAAATGCCAACGCAACAGCTCATACTTTCGAGATAAGCATCGACAAAAACATAAAAGTAATATCAATAACCTCTTATTCTGCTTTGGTCTAAATGTAAAGTTGTTTTTACAGATTTTATGTTCCAAATACAAACAGAAATTTGAATGGATTGCTACGAAAAATGAAGAACTGCGTCTTCTCGAAGGTCGCCATTTGGTAGTAGGTGGTTACGAAATAGAACATACTATATACTTTGGAAGAGTTCAACATGATGGAAAGGTTGTTACTGGGAAGGTTTTTACTGCTTCTATACCTGGTCAAGGGTTATGGATACCTTATCAGGGTAAACCCATCAACTTTCAGTCTTATGAAATATTAACATATAATTATAACAAACCAATTATTTCTTGAGATAATAATTTGGAGAAATATTACATATTGTTTGTAAAAAACATATCTAAATAAACACTAAATAAAATGGATCTATTTATTTTTCCCGCAGTCAAAGATCACCATGTTATGGTTGTAATCATATCAGCTGCTATAGATAACGGTAAAAACTATAAGACCTGCTTTAGTTTTACAAATCAAGCTGGTCAAGAATGATTACTATAAAATATTTTTTCTTTTAAAGTTCTTATATCTCAGAATTTTAAGGATTTTTTATATTTATTTGAAAGAACATATAGCAAACAAGGCATTAGAAGAACATATTACGCTGACATTATTATAAAGCATTAAAACTGTTGATTATAGTAACCATAGCCTACATGCAACAAGTTCCCTTAGCAGCTTTTGCCCCTTTCTGTTGCTTCTTTGATTACTATGGATATAACAAGCTACAGATCCACGGTGATAGATTTCGATCTCGTAGCCATGTAAAGCCAGGTTTGGTTCGAGAAGTGGATTATAAAAAGCTTTGAAGCTAAATGTAAAGACTCCAATGGAACACCCTCTATAGTACCATCACTATTAAAAACAAAGTTAAGTTCAACTTGTCGTCACTTATCATTGTATTTTCAGAGAGGAAAATGAGCACAGTTTGCGATATGAATACCCGAGTCTTGACATATGGAGCAATTTTCCAATTTCTTCTTTTGTACGTAACACCCATTCTCGGCCAATCTTGCTTAATTCCTTCAAGAAATGACAACAACCAATTAGATCCTGGTAAGTACGTTTCAATCTCAATTACTTAAAATTTAGAAAAATCTTATTTTTAGAATACTACTGGAAAGATTATACCGGAGAAATACCAAATGATGCCGTAGAAGGTGGAACAGATGAAATTGGCAATCCCACTTACGTTGGTCAAGCTTATTTTGAAAAATTCGAACTCTTACCTGTGATTATTTTCCGTGGTTGCAAAAATGCTAACGCTACAGCGTACGCTGACGAGATCAGCACTGACAAAAACATAAAAGTAACAAGGATAAGATAATTATTTCTTATTATGTCTTAGTCTAAATTAAAATTTGATTTTGCAGATTCTATGTTCCAAATACAAAGACAGATTTGAATGGATTGTTACGAAAAATGAAGAAACACAGGTGCTTCTGAAAGATCGCCATCTGGTAATAGGTGGCCATGAAGTAGGGCAGACTTTAAACATTGGAAGGGTCCTACATGACGGAAAAGTTGTTACTGGGAAAGTTTTCAGCTATCCTTTAAGCAACCGAGGGTTGTGGGTACCTTATAAAGGTAGACCTATCAGTTTTCTATCATATGAAATATTAACCTATAATTACAACAAATAAATCGTTTGTTGTCGTGAATGTATATACTATCAGAATTTCGAAATACTGAAAATCGATTGTAAAAACCATAACATACTTAAATAAACAGTAAATAAAGTAGATCTATTTATTTTCTTCAGAAGTCAAAGGTCGCCATTTTATAATCGTATCATTAGCTAGATAACAAGTAATTAATATAAGAACTGCATTAGTTTTGTCGAACAAGCTGGTTAAAAATGATTACAATTAAAATAGTTCTTGTCTTCTTTATTTACACTACTTCAAGTATTGTAACAACAGTCATAGCAAACTGCACAACAGGTTTTAAGATACCACCATCATCAACAGTTAGATCTCCTGGTGAATATTTTTTCGTAATTTCTATTTCGAACCAAATTAAATAAAATCTCTATTTTAGACTATTATTGGCGAGACTATTTTGGAAGTGTACCCGAAGATGCCATCGTAGGTGGGATAGGCGATGATGGCCAATATACATATGTAGGTCAAGCTTACTTTGAGAAATATCAACTCTTACCTGTTATCATTACCCCTGAATGTAAAGCTGCTACTACAACAGCTTATGAGAGTGAAATCACTGCTGACAAAAACATAAAAGTAGCAATAACTAACCTTTTTCTTTATTTTTTGTTTAATTAAATGTAACATATTCTAGATATTATGTTCACAAAGTAAAGAAAGTTTAGAGTGGATCCCAACCAAAAGCAATGAGACACATCTGTTAATAGACCGCCATCTATTGGTAGGCGGTTATGAAGTAGGGCACTCCTTAAACATTGGAAGGGTTAATCATGAAGGACTTGTTATTGTTGGAAAAGTGTTTAGCCATCCTTTGCCCAATTCTGGATTGTGGATTCCTTATAAAGGAGCACCTTTAAATTTTAAATCGTATGAAATATTGACCTACAAGACTGTTAAGCCTGAAGTGGGTGATTTAGATGTACGGTTTTCTGAATAGGAAGTTTTCTGTAATTTAATAAAATCGAGTTTTCTTATAAACTTGCGAGTTATTTCTTGTTCGTAATTGAGATAACAATGAAAGTTTTTTAGGAAATTTTCACACAAAAGCTTTTTATTCCCACTTGAAAATTTGGTTTTGTTGTATTTTTAAGGCCGAAGCTATTAGATTTTAAAATAAATCCTTAATGAGGCTAAAAGTCGAAGGTATTAACGATCGTTCGAAGCTTTTAAGAACTACTATACAAACTTTATTCGTCATAGAAAGCGCAGCTATTATGCGACGATACACTAATCTTTAATGATTGGTATAGCAGTTCGGTTTCGTCATCACAGGCGTCAATATCATTTACACATGATTAGAATCATTCGGATTATTGACATTGAAGTTCGTTCTATAACCAATCGGCGTTGACTTTTATTGACTATTACAAACGGTACACGGTAGACGATAAACGGTACACGTTAGGTGACATACGATACTCGATAGGAGATAGACGATAGCCTACAGAATGTAGTTAATAGACGATAGATAGTACACAAGAGACGATAGAAGGTACACAACAGACGGAATAAGAGGTAGGAGATATACTATAGTCGATAGACTATAAACCGTAGACGATAGACCATAGACAGCAGACAATAAACATAGACAATAGACAATGGACGATAGGCAATAGATGAAAAACAATAGACAATAGAAAATAAACGATAGACAATAGACGATAGACAATACACAATTGACAATAGACGACAGACAATAGACGATAGATAATAGACAATAGACGATAGACAATAAATGATAGACAATAGACGATAGACAATAGACAATAAACGATAGACAATAGACGATAAACTATAGACAATAGACGATAGACAGTAACGATAGAAGGTAGATGGTAGGCGATCGTGTACCGTCTATAGTCGAGACGGTACACGATAGACAATTTACTATTGGCTATAGGTGTTGGCGATAGGCGATAAACGATCATCGGTATACAATACGCGATACACGATAGATAATAAACGGTACACGATAAACGAAAGCTTAAAATAAAAAGCTATAAAACGAACGACGGATAGGCAATAGGCTATAGACGATACAGGATAGACAATCGCCGATAGGCGACAGACGGTAAACGATGAACGGTACACGACAGACGATAACCGATAGGCTGTAGTCGATGTCGATAGAGGATACACGACAGACGATAAACGGTACACCATGGACGATAGGCAATAAACTATAGTCGATAAAGGATAGACAATAGGATATTGACAACATACGATAGGCTGTAGACGATAGATAATGGACGATAAACGATAGAAAAAAGACGATATGCTATTGGTGATGGACGGTATACAATTCTTAGCTACTGACGACTGTATAACCAAGTTATGCGACGACAAAATCTTGCTCTAGTGTCAGCGGTCAAAGAATAATGTCAATTATCCAAAGTCGTTTTTCGTTAGTCCAATTCCTTATAACTATTTTTACACAAACTTAACTAGAGTATTATTTATCAATTGTTTTAATATTCAGTTTTTCTTCCCCACTTTTAGAAGTTTTCGTTTTCTCTGTGTAGTTCATATTTTTAAGACTTCAATTTAACAAAGAATGTTTTCAATTTTATCTATCCAAAAAAAATCTCTAATTTCTGAGAGCACAGAAAACGTTAACTTTTAAAGATTCTGTAAATAAATTAATTATTTAAAATCCAAAGGCGCCATTTTCTAAAGTACGATACGATATCTTTAGGCAAACGAGAGCTTTAAAATTAAACTTCTTGAGTAATACGCCAGGTTTAGTTTATACAAGAATGAAATGACTTTTACTTTGATGTAGACATTACTATTTGTGACTTTGGAAGATGTAGAAATTTAAATTAGGGAGAAGATGGATAAGGATATAAAGTTTTTTCTCCGAATGTGCTGTTAACACCGTATAAATTCTTTTGGTTTTCTTTGGTAAGTTTAACAGAGTTTTTGTGATGCCGTTGTACCTAAATCCTGGAGCAGTTTAGATGTAAGTGTACAAATTTTCATCTTGTCCTAAGGTATTATTTAACTTTACTGATTGTCTTCGCTTTTTGTTTATTTTGTAGAAGTTGTATCATTACCTGCGTGTGCAGTACATTGTATCGTTTTAAATTTTGTTAAGTTGTTTTAGTAGAGAAACAGTTCTAAAGCTTTGGTTTATATTAGGTTTTTAGTTTGCAAAGAAAGCTTACATTGACACAGAAAACGGGGAATTTTATTATCAAAAAAAGTTTTTAAGGTCACTTACATAAAATTGAGATGTACGGAATCAAATAAAAC
The DNA here is from genome assembly GCA_929113105.1 of Agrypnus murinus. Classification (NCBI taxonomy): domain Eukaryota; kingdom Metazoa; phylum Arthropoda; class Insecta; order Coleoptera; family Elateridae; genus Agrypnus; species Agrypnus murinus. Next base: position 71,457,930 of record OV816031.1, on the reverse strand, counting down.
ACTTTTAGACAGTTGTTTCATTCTTCTTTTGTGTTTCTTTGAGTGATGTTTATACACTACTTATATATCTAATGATATAAAAATTTGAGACACCAAGATCGAGTCTAGGTACGAACCTAGACCATCACGTAGCACAGATGTCGTTACTGCATATTGTTGCTATTAATTTTAATTCGCAGTTCCCTTAAGTATAAACCTCGATATGAAAAGTGCAATATTTCAAGAACAGTCTCGTTCACTGATTAATCCAAAGAAAGGGCGCTCTGCTTGGAATTGTATACCTCTTTAAGACTTCATATATAATTCATATAAAGACGCGTCTAGTATAACTACTAGTAACTTCAAGTAATCACATAATGACGTCATCAAAATATTTCACTGTTAAGTCGAATCTAGTAGTAAGCATGCGCATAACGCACAACAATAATTTTCAGAAGCATAGGGGAAGTAGAGTAACACTAGACTTAATTAAATAAGATTTATGTACATACAGAGTCATTTTGCTACGGCTACTTTTAACTTTTTTATTTTAAACGGAACTCTCTGTATACCTTTACACTTTTCGATTCTACACTATATTTTATGTATTTTTAGTGCATACAAATATTTCAAAATTCCACGCAGTTTTTGAAGTAAATTCTGTTTTCCAAATTTTCTATTGAAAATGCACTTTCCTTAAAAAATAAATGTACCCACTGCAAGTTGCATTTAACTAATTACAATAATACACGACGCTTATAAATATCTAAGCCAGCGTCTTCTCATAAATTTATTGTTGAATAATGTACAGGGTGTTCAATCGACTAGACCAAACATATAAATCTTTCAGCACAAAAATCTCATTTACCTCAAGTGGGACACCCTGTATATTTATATTTTATATGATGCAGCTTTTAAGAAGTTTGTACCAATTCGTATAAATATTTTCTATTTAAAAAATGAACAGTTTCAAAGTTATCAACGTTTCTATGCTGCCTTTTTATTTTATAATTGTTTATAATTTTTTATTATTAATATTTTTTGTTATTATACGATTTTTTAAGGTGTAAGGTGTAGGTGGATGAGTTATGTTCTTTAGGTGTTTATGATCTAGATAAATTAATTCCACAGAAATAGCAAAGCAGTATAAAACACTGGTAAGCATTTAACTTTACAATGACGTCATAAAAGGGAAATTAGCAACATTGCCAAATTGTGGTAAAAATATATAGGTGTAGGCAACCCAACATACAGAAGTGTAAATCGGCTTCTTCTCTGTCAGTTTTAGTAAAATTTACTTGTTTTGTTTTAGTACACGACTGAAATCATCATTTTGTAAACTAAAAAACATAAACTATAACTTGGAAACAGAAACTATGAATCATATAAAATATAAATATACAGGGTGTCCTATTTGGGAAGAATTTAATTACTATGTTCAAAAATTTGTAGCTTTAGTTTAGTGCACTGGTCTAGTGGATTAAACACCATGTATATTATTCAACAATAAATTTCTAAGCATTGTGTATTATTAATTATAATCAGGTAAATATAAACTGTAGCACATACATTTGATTTTTTTAAAGAAATGTTGCATTCTCAAAAATAATTATAGAAGATTAATTTATTCAAAAACTGTGCGAAATTTCGAGATATATGTTAACCAAAAATACTTATAATAAAGGATAGAATCGAAAATCGTAGAAATATATAGGGTGTTCCATTTAAGATAAAAAAAGTTGCTACTAGCTGTAGCGAAATTACACACCCGCTATATTCAGAAATAAATTAAAATTTATTTTATACCAACCAACTTTGGTATTCAACTTTTTTTTGTAATCCTTGTAGTTTCCAAGATAAGGTCATCTTACGTGATTACGTGGCCCTTAATACAGAGTTGGTGAGTACAGTTGATAAAAACCTGTTTGTGGAATCCGATCTCTTCTGCTGTTTAAGTATATTCTGTCTTAACAACTATAACTAGGGATGGTTATTGAATGAATTGACCATTTTATTAGTTAATTTTGTTCATCTCTTGTTCATTTATCAAGTTTGATGAATTTCAAGAAGCTCACTTTTTAGAAGCTTTTGATGCCACAAAATTCAACTTCGGTAATTTGTAGCATCGTCTAGATTAATGTTTTCTATTTTTGGTCCTTATTCTTTTTTATCTCACTTATTTGTCTATTGGGACGCAATAACTATAGATGGCGTTGTACAGCAACAAAACTAAACAAAATGATTTCGACATGCGGTAGGTGATTATGCAGGCAAGCAATGAGACGCATGCTTTAGTTGTAACATAACCTTAAAACCTTTCAATTTAACAATAACTATCCTACCGCATAATCAGTTTTTATAAAATTCTTCTAGAACGCAGGTCAGTCTTTGGCGCGTCCCAATATCAGTATTAACGTAGAACACAATATGTATAGCATATTGTCACGTCTGTCCATTTACTTCCAGAAAAGAGCTCTCCAGTATACGGATTAATTAATGGATCTTTTATTTCGTCTAAATTTATCATTATTTGAATTACGCATTCCTTTTATACAACAAAAAAGTTGTTTAACGATTTTATAAAAACATGTTTATGTAATTAGGAATTTCCCTGTTTTTCCGCTAAGTGGGAATCATAGAAATGCTGTGAGTAAACAATCTGTAAGGCAACTTTAAGCAAATTATAATTATATCGCTTTCAGTTTATCATCTGCTTTAGTTAATAAGGTTAAAGTTCACGCCAGTGTACACTTATCTGTTAACGAATAATTCTGCTTTTTAGTTCATTGTATTGGTGTGTTTACAATTTGTAAAAAATGACTGTTCAAAAGTGTGCTATTAAAAAAATAATTGTTCGGTTGTATATTGTAGTACATTTAATAGTGTCTTTCACACCATTCGCGGTTGCTTCTTCGGTGACACAGCTTGAAAAGAATTATCAAATTCCTGGTGAGTAACATCAAAAACAACAAAAACGGTACTAAAAAGTCATCATTAGATTACTATTGGAGGGATTACGTTGGATTAATACCAAACGATGCGATACAAGGTGGTACAGATGAAAATGGTAAACCAACTTACATTGGTCAAGTTTACATAACCGAGGCCGGTGGAATAACACCTGTTACTATTTATCACGGAAGAAATTCAGTAAGCACGGTAGCTAACTCCAAAGAGATAACAGTTGAGAGAAACATAAAGGTAAATGATACTAATAAATATAATATCCTCTTAGTATCCTCGTCGCCAGTTATATTAGATAAAATTGTAACCTATATAAAATTGAAAATAACGGCAAAACACTAAGCATACTACATACTACTAGGCATCGAAAAAAACACAAACTGTATATTTTATTGCATATTTTCAATGATATATGCAAAACGCGAAGAGTAAGATTGACGCATTATTATTGGTTATATGATCAATTCAGTGCAATAAAATATTATTTAAGAAATTAAAAGGGTAAAGAATAGGTAAGTAAAGTAAGGAAATATGCACAAATATTCACTGTCACAGTATATGCATTTATTGAGTTTTAATAGGCGCAGGACTATTAACTCGGTTATACAAAAACAAGATCATTTAGCAATATGCCCGTCAACAGTTAAAGATATGCAATATATGCTAAAGTCTATTTAGATAGTGATACTTTACTAAACTGCTAGTAATTGGAGCTGTAGTCCAACCATAATCATTGCCTTAGTATTTTTTACAAATAAACTTTTCGAAAATATGACTGGAAAATATCTAGAAAAGTATGCAAGCATTTTCAAAACATGCGCATATTATGTTATATTATACAAATTACTGGTACAAGCTTGAACTGAAAATGTTTGAAAATATGCGATTTGCATATATAGGATTAAACATGCAATATATAAAAAGAGTGCCTTAGTGTCTATGATGTTATGTATATGTTGAATAAAACTTTCCAGATGCTTAAGTAGAGTCAGCAGAATGTTTATGCAACTAAGTCTGTATTCAATGTGAGATATATGCAAACATTTAGAAATTTGTAAATTATGCATATTTTTAGTAATAAAAAACGAATATATGCAAAATTGTTTTATTTTTGTCATTTACATGCTGCATTAGAAAAAGTATATTATCAAAAATCATATTTTGAGTAAAATATGCAATATATGCAAAATGAAAAAAATGCAAAATTTACATGTGGAATCGATTAAAATATGCCAATGTTGAATAAAAGAGAAAATATTTGTAACAATCAAGATTTTACTCTTTGTTTATAAAGTAATATAAGTATTGAAAATGTGGGCATCTTGTTTTCCAAAATTTATGCTAAAGCTACTAAAATGGGCACTCTGAACCTATAATTACATAATTTTGTTCTTCATCTTCACCTTATATCAATCCGAAATATATTTAACATACAAAAACTTTAATATATAAAAAATTAACATATATGTCTTTGATCAAATTTGTCATAATGTATGCAAAATTTGTTTAAATATAATCTAAAACTATCATATTAGTATTACAGAAATAAATTCAAGGTTATTTAAAAATATGCGCATCACGAACAAAATATGCGATATATGCAAAATTAAATTACTGTTTTAAAAACATTAATTTTGAAACTTATATTAAAAATGTTATATTAAGACGTGCATATCTTGAAAAACAAAATCTAATTACTTTTACCATAGTTGTTTTTCAACAATGCCATATAATAAAATATTTCCATGATAACGTATAAAATGGAATGCAAATTGTGCTTATATTGGACGATATATGCCGTATAAGTAACATCTTTATGTGCTTTTATTTTGCTTATATGGTTATAAAAAGCAGTTACACAAACCGATGAAAAGTATGCATATTTTAAATAAAATATGCAATATATGCAAAAATTTACAAAAAGAGTTCTGTTTACTGTAATATTAGTATGCAAAAACTTACAAAAGTGTTCTGTTTACTGTAATATTAATATCCAAATTAGGGGAACTAAATTAAAAAAAATACAATACAAGTAATACAAAATTTATCGGTATATGCAAACATATGAAAGTGTCAACATATGCCCTTATTGGGTTTAGTTTTGTTTTCTGACTGTTCTATTAGTAATGTACGATAAATAATTAAGTAAACCTTATTTGTCTTCTGTAGATTCGAATTGTTTTGAGAAATATGCAGAAATAAGCAACTGCTTGCGATATGACAAACTCATACTGACACAATTACGCAAGTCGATGAAAGATATGCATATTTTAAATAAAATATGCAATATATGCAAAAACTTACAAAAAGTGTTCTGTTTACTGTAATATTAATATCCAAATTAGGGGAACTGAATTACATAAAATACAATACAAGTATTACAAAATTTATCGGTATATGCAAATTATGAAAGTGTCAACATATGCCCCTATTGGGTTTATTTCTGTTTTCTGACTGTTATATTATTAATGTACGATAAATAATTAAATAAACCTTATTTATCTTCTGTAAATTCGACCTGTTTTGAGAAATATGCAACTGCTTGCGATATAGCAAACTCATACTGACACAATTACACAAACTAATAAAGGATATGCATATTTTAAATAAAATATGCAATATATGCAAAAATTTACAAAAAGTGTTCCGTTTACTGTAATATTAATATCAAAATTAGGGGAAGTGAATTACAAAAAATACAATACAAGTATTACAAAATTTATCGGTATATGCAAACATATGAAAGTGTCGACATATGCCCCTATTGAGTTTATTGTTGTTTTCTGACTGTTGTATTAGTAATGTACGATAAATAATTAAGTAAACCTTATTTGTCTTCTGTAGATTCGAACTGTTTTGAGAAATATGCAGAAATATGCAAGTGCTTGCGATATTACATATCGCATCTTATATCTTATCAAACGTACAGTGTATTATATTCCAATATACCTTATATTTAATTAAATAAATATAAATATAGATTATTATGCATATATTTCTTGCTTTTTAAATAAATTTATACTTTTCAGATTTTATGTACAACAGATCAAAGTAAATTCGAATGGACCTCTACGAAACCTGCAGATATGCTAAGTGATCGTCATCTCGTTCGAGGTGGAAATCAATTAAGCGAAAGTGTTAATATTGGAAGAGTTAACCATAATGGTAGATTAATCATTGGAAAGGTGTTTCTTCTCCCTTCACCAAATGCAGGATTATCTATATCGGATAAAAGCGAAACAATCCGGTTTCAGACTTACGAAATATTAACCTATAACAACCAAACTGATCAAATACCTTTAGTTATAGAAATTGATATAAGATATATTATTGATTGAATAAACTTTCATAAAAGAAAAAGCATTAAATGAATCATCTACTCTTCTTGTTCGTAAAAGTAGACAATCGATGTTTTTTAACGTAATTAGTTCGTGAGAAAACTTACCTATTAAAATCTGTTTGTTTGTCTTTGTCGTAAAGGTCAAAAAATATTGGCTTTTTAAGTGAGCTACTTGTTAAAAGTTGTTTGCAGTAATTTCAAGTTACCGTGAACTGGAAACTAATAAAAAGTTTTGTTTCAACACAAAAGTTGGAAGCGACACGATTCATGACTTCTTCTTGTAAGTTTTATATTAAATAAGACCATGTAACACGTGACATGCTCATCTTTTGTATCTTCTTTTTTTTCTGATGCATGCTATTCCCCTTTCTCATCATAATAGTCTTCATCGCATTAAATTTTAATTTTGGCCAAGTGATGATGATGATGAGGAGAATGACGGCTAGCACTACTAAAGTAGATTATTCAGAAACCATGTCAGAAGGACGAAAACCCATTCGCTCTGGTTACAATTGTTCGGTCTGTTGCGTTTGTTGTATACAATGACAAGGTTCATGTTGGTTCATAAACTTAGTTTTTGTATTTTCTTATCTTTAAGTTCGTGTTTCATTGAAGTTTAGTATACAAAAAGGCACTTTCATACAATTTTAATTAACTAAGTATTACAAAACATTTTTATCAGATTGATTGATTAATTAAGATTTTTAATGAGTTTGTTTTACTTCAAGGTTTTATAAACTTCTATTGTTGTTATATAATCAATGAGGGTCTAGAAATTGGTTGTAATTAAAATATGATCATAAACTTCAATATCGATGATGGTCAAGATTAAACAAATTGTAGAGAGCCCTTGCGAAGGCCCCATTCAGTTTGTAATGGTGTCATCAACATAAAAAATTATTTAAGTCTTCCCATTTTTATACTTTCGAAATATTTGTGTAGGATAGATATAAAACGACCACAACTTTGATATACGAGGGTAGATTGAAAAGTTTCCGGAATGGGCAAGAGATGGCGCGCGTATCGTGAAATTGTTATGATGGTTGTCAAGGCTAACCTATTTTAGGAAAGCTGTCAAATTTTCAGACACGTGCGTCGTTCCGTTTATGTTTACTAGGATATCTTGTGAAGCAATTCAGGCACTTTTGCAAAAATGGATAAAAACGAATTTCGTGCAGTCATCAAACATTTCTGGATGGACGGGAAAACGGCGACGGAGATACGAGATATTTTGCAGAAAGTTCATGGCACATCCACACCTTCATTTTCGACTATTAGTTTCTGGGTGAGCGAGTTCAAACGTGGCCGTACGAGCACCAAGGATGAACCACGCAGTGGACGTCCAAAAACGGCCACAAATGACGAAATGGTCGATAAAGTCCATGATCTCGTGTTAGCCGATCGACGAGTGAAGTTGCGCGAAATAGTAGAGACCACGGGCATCTCATATGAACGTGTGCAAAATATCGTGCACGAACATTTGGGCATGAGGAAGCTCTCGGCGCGATGGGTGCCGCGTTTGCTGACTATGGACAACAAGCGAAATCGTGTGACCACTTCGAAAGAGTGTTTGGCCTTGTTAAATCGTAATCCAACGGATTTTTTTCGCCGATTCGTGACCGTGGACGAAACATGGATCCACCACTACACACCAGAAACCAAGCAGCAGTCGAAACAGTGGATTTCTCCAGGCGAATCTGCTCCGAAGAAGGCAAAGACTGTCCCATCTGCTGGAAAGGTCATGGCCACCGTTTTTTGGGATTCGCAAGGTGTGATACACATCGACTTTTTGCAGAAGGGAAGAACTATCACGGGACAATACTACAGCGATTTATTGGATCAATTCAACGGCATTTTGAAGGAGAAACGGCCTCATTTGCAGCGAAAAAAAGTGCTCTTCCATCACGACAACGCGCCGGCCCATTCATCCCGAATCGCCAATGCTAAATTGGTTGAATTGGGCTACGAGGTGGTGCCGCATCCCCCGTACTCTCCAGACCTGGCCCCGTGCGACTTCTTTTTGTTCACAAACATGAAGACTTGGCTCGGAGGCAAGCGCTTTACGTCAAATGAGGAGGTCATCGCCGCCACTAAAGCTTATTTTGCAGAGTTCCCGAAATCATATTTTTCTGAAGGCTTAAAAAAGTTGGAGCACCGCTGGGAAAAGTGTATCGCCCTGCAAGGATATTATGTTGAAAAATAAAAACAAAAACCTGTTCAATTACTGCGTTTTCTTGCCCATTCCGGAAACTTTTCAATCTGCCCTCGTAGGTCATTGAAAGACTTCAGTGGGTGTAGATTACTTGGTTGTCATCTTCACACTGCTCCCAAATCTTGTGCTATTACTAAATATTAATCTAAACATACTCTCAAGGTCTTGGTATCACGCATTTTGTTTTGGTATCCTCAAAAAATGAAACCGCTATAAAGTACAGGATTTTTTCGTATAGTTATTTTGGACCTTTACATCTTTTATTTTAAGAGATAGAAAATTCTTTTAATTACAATAGTTGCAGGATTTTGTATGATCCACCGGAATTTGTGACCAGATTGATCGTAAAATTAGGAAGAGACAATAGCTTACATTTTTGTTAATGGGACACCGTGTATATTTTATTTTATTTTAACTCTCTACCATCTTAATACATCTAGATTCTATAGTCTCGCAGGCAAATGAAGGATTTTAATGAACGCGTGCACATCAGCTGTGAGAACATTACGATAAGCTAAGAATGTAAGCACAGTATCGTGTTACTAGGGACGTTTTAAAAAGGTCAGTAGCGTACGTTCGGATAGTACTTTTTAACATTATGTAAATTTATCATCGTTGAAGTATCTATTCAACCTTAATAACGATTTATAATTAAAAATCTCATTACGTTTTAAATGGCATAGGGTAATGAATACATTTAAAGAAAAGTAATTGCAAAACTTTTAACTATAAATCGTTAAAAGTAAAAAATAGGGAATCAATCAATAATCATAACTACACAAAATCATAACTGGTGTTAATTTACATTTTTAAGTGCATAAAACTGATACTAAATGATGGCAATCCTTTTTATATATTAGGAATCGTACTGTATAATAATTTACCAATTTCAATAAAACAATTAATGTATAAACAATTTGTTACTGTTTTAAAGGAATTACTTAACTATTATAGTAGTTCTTAAGAATTTTTGTTTATAACAATATTTCTGCTTTCATATGTTTAATTTAATCTATATTTTTTGCCGTTTACTTGCATACATGTTACATGGAAAACAAAAATATGCCTAACTGTGAGTCAAATAGTATTTTATAGGTGGAATGAAATAATTAAACTTGGACGTTAATAATAATTGTTCTTCTAGTATAAATTAATTTCATTTTCCCTATTTTGTACGTGTATTTGATTATAATCGAATACAACATTAAGCATCAATGTTAGCCTTCGTAAAGGACATTTTGTGACGCTACTGAATCATTCCAGTTTATCAGTTATTTCTGTTATCAGATACATTTCTCGAGTCGACCACGTGATCATGAGGTGGACACTGCGTGATTTGAGATGCTTTTTACAATTCTGCCCTCGTGATATCGGTAATTTTAAATCCTTCATTTAAATGTTAGGGTATAGATGGCAATGTCTACTCTTCTGCGATTTCAAAAGCATATAATGTCATGAGGTTACCTCAGCCGCTTACCCTATACAGTGTGTCCCAAATTGATAACATCAACATTGGCATCTCTGCTATTGTACGAGAAGGAAAGAAGGTAAAATTAGGAAAGTTTTGCAGAATTGTTTGCCGATTTCAAACATCAATTAAATTTTGATGTAGCTCTTTTAATTTCTGTGATATTTGAGAAAAACAAAAATTTAGCGATTTATTTTTTCTTGAATAACCAGGAAAACATTGCATTGATTTGGTGTAGTTAAACTTTTACATGATTAGGATACTTTTTTTATGAGGGATTCTCCGATGGTAATAACAAACTCTAATCGTCTTTTGTTTTGAGTTATCTACGGGCTCTATGGGCACCCATTATTTTTCTTATGTTATTCGATTTTTGGTGAAGTGAATTCTTTTGTAATAAGTTTTTCTGTGATGTGTAGTTTGTCAAGAAAATTTTGGATTTTAATGAACGGTAGTCAATAATATTAGAACTAAAAAATGTTTTTTGGCAGACGTTTTGAATGCTTAATCGGCTACCATTGTTTTCAATGGCGATCTATGTTAATTTTTAATATGCAAAATTTAAAATTTTAAAGTGATATGTTGCGCAAACGATTAAAGTAAACGTATAAATAAATCACTTACAATATTTTTAAATTTAGGGAAGAGTGGAGAGTTAAAATAAAATATACAGGGTGCTCCATTTAAAAAATGTAAATTGTTATTTTTTCCTAACTTTGCGATGGCTAATTATCTTATCTGATGGCAAATTCTAGCGGTTCAGAAAGAAATCTTGCAACTTCTATAATTAAAAGCATTTCCTATCTCTTAAAATAAAGGCTCCAGGTATGATCTAAAATATACGAAAAAAACCTGTACATAGATTGTAACGTTACGTTTTTTGAAACTAACAAATATTAAAGGAATCTCAGTACGGTCTTGGCAGTTTATTAAAATTCAATTGTGTTGGAGCTGCAGACATTACATTGAACTAAATAATGTTTCCTCTAAGTACAAAAGAGTCACCTGGAAATATGTTCGTAAACAATATTTTATATTTCAGCAGAGTTTTTATTGATGCAAGTGTTTATTTTGAAGCGTTCTCATGCCAAACAAATGCTTATTTTCCGAGAAATCGACAGTTCCAGAATAAAATTGTTTTTAATTCCGAGCTTATAAGGGCTAAATTCTAATATTAGCTGTAACAAGAATTTCCTTATGGTTAAAACGTATGAAAGTTCGAATTCATAGCTTTGAAATATTCCCTTGTACAAAGAATACGGACAGGATGTCTAGATCGCACCTGTGAGCAATATTGAGCAACCCCGAAAGTTCCATCGAGATTGTTCTCGAATAAATGACGTAAGTGTACCCTATTGGCTGGTGAAAATCACGCGACATTTCTATTCGATTGTTTAAAATTTCGACCTCTTCAAAAAATCATTTTACCGAAATATTTTTAGTTTGGGATAGTTTACAACAGAATCTCGTACAGTAAACAAGAGTAACAGACCACCGAGTGAGGCGGTTGCTTCGAGGCCACTGGGCCCTGGGTCCCGCACCCTAAGTATTGTTTGGTCGAACGATGGTAGTTTCAGGCCAAGTTCGTGGTTTTGTTTTATAGTATTATCGAATAAAGTTAATTCAGTGGAGAATTATTCCGAGTTACAGTTTTAGTTTAAAGTTGTTTAGTTGAATTGATGTGAAAAAGAAACCCTTGAAAAAGTGCGGAACTTATTATGTCGTACAGGGGTTGATGGCCGTTGGCACTTCCCAAATATTCAGTTGTGTGTTCAATTATAGATAATAGAGCAGAAATTTAAGTGATGAATTTAAAATCGCTTTTAATGAATCCTAATAATTAATTCCGTACGAGTTATCGATTATAGTTAAAGTGCAGTTAATATTTGGCGGCTACATTTCAGTTTTGTTGAATGCTTTTGTTTTATCGTAATACAGTTATTGTAATAGTTATATTTATCGAATTTGACTTATCGTGAAGCAAGTTTTTACAGGATTCCGTTTAAAATCAAAAGTTTTAAAACTAAATAATTCTTAAATGATACATCTAAGTGTGGCGTTACCTCTATTAAAAAAGAATATTTTTAATAAACAATGAATAATTGAATTTACATATATGGTTGTTCCAGCTATATTTTTTTATAAGAAAAGGAGAACTTTATTCAACATTAGTTCTAATGAGAGACAGTTATTGTGAACTTTATTTCCTTGGTTCAAATTCAGTAGCGGCGTCAGTAAGGTGATTTCCAGATTCCTTCAATTTCATCAAGCGGTCGAGTTTATTCTGATAGAAAAGGCAATATTCAATTGCTTTGTAAGGTGAAGTTGATTGGTGAAGGTGAAGGTTGGATTGAACTATTTGATAAGGTATTGTGACTTAATGGATTTTATTTTTGGGTAATGTTAATGTAAGTTGAACCATTATTTTTGTATCGAATATTTTTGAACACTATTTGTATGGGTATTATTTCCTGTCGTTAAGAATTCTTACATTGGGTATCATTTTTTTATATTTAAATTTATTGGAAATTATATTGTAACGATGTTTTATTTGGAAAGTTCTATTTTTTTATTTTCATTTATCAATAAACCTATTTATAATTAAAATTAACTAATCTGAATATTATAGGACCATATATTTATTTATGAAAGTCTCTAAATATTTTTATTCAACCTAACTTTGACATAGCTGATTATGTCTAATATTTGAATTAAATTTAATAGATCTGATGTCGATTTCTGTTTGCGAGCATCAGGTCATTATCTTTATAACATTCCTGGACTTTCCTAAACATATAGCGCTCAATAATATGCATTTTCTTGTGTCTTTAAACCTATAACCCATTTCTTTTATAATTTGTGAGCTGTGGAAACAATACCTGCAACCTGAATTCAAATTTGTGGTGTAGATATCTCAAGCCGAGGCAATCTTGAGTTGTGCAGTAAGTATTAAATATTTTGTGTTGTACAGTTTGCGTAAGATTTTTTGAAGTTAAAGTAATCTGTTTAGTCTTGTTCCGGAAAAATAAAGTACGTTTCAAGATAGCCCTTTAAAGGGTTAGAGAAAACATTGGTTTTGGTCTCCAATTTGATAAATGTACTGTATGAAAGTTGTATATAGTGTACAGACAATATATGGTTGCTTAATTACAGTTTCTAGGTACTGTAGCACAATCAGTAACATCAGAACTGCAGCGTTGAAGCGTATAAATACGTAACCTGTCCACATAAACGTAGTATGGATAAAACGTATGGATTAAAAAAAGAATAAGGTAGGTAACCCAAACATTCGACATTATCATTTCTTCCAAATCCCAATGTTTGCCAATCAAAATCTGTCACCTAGACCATAAATCGGATTTCAGTAAGATCTTACTTTGACTGTGGTTTTTTAGCTCTTATTGACAATAAATCCAGGTCACGAATTTCTATTACTACATATCAACATCTTATCGAAATATGAATCAAGACAAATGGTAAGACATTTTTTCCGAGAAAACTTTTTTACAATCCGCCAGAAAAGTTTCACAAAGTGTCGGAATTGATCGTAACTTTAGGATTGGTCTGAAGATTGGGTGTCATGAAAAAGCTCTTCGAAATTCAACAACTAATTGCTTCAGTCACGCACTCCATTATTATTCTATCGCCAGTCAAAGACGAATTAAATCGGTGAGAATTAGCAAGCAAATAACAAACAAAAACAAAGGAATTCAATAAAAAAACATTTTCGCTTCCCGCCCTACGATTATGAGTAGAACGACCACAACTAGCTAATACTGGGTGTTAGGTAGGTATATTGTGAAATTTTCTGCATCAACAATTGTTACTGTTTATCTGTCTCGGAAGGATGTACGGACAGTAGGAAAGATCTCTAGATTCCAAGTTACAAGAAAACTGCGATTTAAACCTAGAATCAATCGAACGAATTTCCCCATTTCAAATCATTTACATGAGAATGAACAGATTAGTCAAATTCATCAGCAACAATTAATATCTTTTGGTTGAAATGAATTCTAAAACTATACGATAAAAAGCCTTCGTAGTCCTCCTGATGCCAACACAGATGTTTAAAATCTTGAAGGATATGCTTTTTGATTGATGTTTTCGTTCCGGTGATCTTTCTCTACTACTGACCATTTCTTAAAATATGTAAATATAAATTACTAGGAATTCTTGTTGACTTTTTGTGATTGTTTAAACAAAATTATTACGAGTAAAGAAAATATCAAATTTAAAAACAAAATTTGTTCGTTTTCATTGGAGACTTTACAACTGCAATATTTATGATCTAGCAAGGAAGTATCGTTATTCGCCTAGTTAATATTTGCTACGTTCTACTTTGCTTAATACAAAGAAATCCACCTAAGTTATATATTAAAATAAGTAAAATATCAAACAGCGTTTATTGATTTTTCGAGAGGAACATTTAAATGTAGTATCGCCCAAATTTTACGTCTCATCCCCCACCCCTAGCAACATCAACTCGAAAATGTCAAATAACAACCCCACACATATGTGACATTTTATCTTATCTTAAAAAATTAAATCAGGTTATGTGTTTTTGAGATAAAGGGGAAAGTTTTATAAAGAGGAAATAGAAGGGTTGTTAAAGAACTACTCCCTTTATGTCAACAAATTTTTTGGGATTCGATCAATCTATTCTATTTCATGTTAGTAGAATCTCGAGGTAGGTTATCTGTTGCATCATGTACGACTACATGCATGTTATACCTAGAAATCTTAATTCTGTAATGATTTTTTTCTGAAAGGCTTCAATTTAATTCAGTCAACTCGAAGCTTAACAGAATTAATAATTACATTAATTAGTCACTTAATGATCTAATGTAAGGTCACTGTTTTAATGTTAGACTACTTAATAACAGCTACCCAGTCTTGTATATATCATATTCAACTGGTGCATTATAATTTTTTAAGAATAATTATTGTGACGTGTCACACTACACGTCAAAAAGGCCTCGTCTCAAATAGGCGAATAAACTTCCCAATTATATACCTTACTTGATCATAGTAATGATAAAAATATTTATCCCGTATGTTTTATATAGAGACTCCGACCTCTTCTAATAAAAGAATTTGTTTAGAACTTTTAATAAAAATAAATTTTAATATTTATGTTTCCCTTTGTTTATTGTTTGTTAAATTCTCATTAAATTGAGTGAAATGTAAAGGTTATAGTAAGAATTTTTGAAAAGGACTGGATTCTGTTTCCTTTTTAAAATTTCAATTATTTCAATCAAGCTTGAATAAAATTTGAAATAATTTTTGCTACCAAAAAGAGCGGCCACTATTGAGTTAATTAAGAAATAATTTTCAAGCTGTCAACTAAAACATTACCTCACTTTATCAGGTAAATATAGATTTTTGTAATTGATTTTTTTAATGATTAATTGAAATTTAATTTTAATTTAAGGTAAAAGTTTAATTACTATTAGTTAGACTTGCAACTTACTTTACAAAGACCTGATATTAATTAACTATATTTTCCAAATAGTATCTACAAGCCCTATATTATAAGAAATCTGATATCCACATATTGTTTTTATTATTAGCAGTTTAATCCAATAAATAACTTGGAAGACCGTTTGCGGTACATAGTTCTATTTAATAAACTATTCTTCACATTTACAGTATTTTGAATATTGATATAAAGGTATTTTACATTTTATAATATTTAAATTGGATATTTTATAATTTTCTCATTACAGAAAATTATACTTGTACTCTTTCGTAACTTTTTCTAAACTTTATTTTGTTTTTTAGAATTCTCCGTGGGAGACGTTTATTGTCCAATTTACCTTCATAAGGTGTTCATTATTATTGCTGACGTGAGATCAAATCTCCATGCATACCTAAATTCTTTCTAACCTTACAATAAGCGTTATATAAATGTTCTTGTAATATGCGAGCACGTACAATCTAATATTTAAGTTAATATTAAGTCGATTTAGCATGGGTTAATTTGTCGAAACTAGAAGCTAATAAAAATATATAGTGTGAAAGCTCTTCTTAGTTCATTCGAATAAAGAATATACCTTAGACACCTGTTATTTCACTGAAACATCCTGTGGTGGGATTACGTTACCTGAAAAAAAGAAAAAAAGAATTAAAATTGAATCTAGTACAAACGATTTGATTTATATTCAGCAAAGTTTGAAATTTAATATGAAATTCATGGCATTCATAAATTCATATCACATCTACCAACAGCAATAATAACTATGTTGTATTCAAATACATCGTCTATATGACCCATAAAACAAGGAAACACTACTTCGAGGCAATATACTATAACCTTTACAAGTGGCATTACCATGGAAATTGAAGCGTTGAATGCATTATCTACTAGAATTTAAACCAATCCCAAGGAATGAAGGTACTCGCAAGTAGTATTTACTTTTTATTGCGATTTTATTTGAACCGTATTGTTTATTTATTTAACTTTCTATTTGACGATATGTCTTTTTTATTTGCCCTGAAGTCTCCTGATCCATTTACTATTTATTAATGCAATTTAAATTCGTGAACCCATCAACATAAATGGAGTCGGCCGTGTGCGCTCTAGAAGAGATCGTCAAATGATTTATTTACATACAAAAGCTCTTTCTGAGAACAATCAAATAAACTGCTTTGTATAATCTGCCATACGGGAGAAAGCTTCAGTCTTCTCAGAGAAGTAATGTTCAGAAAACCGTTAAGAAAATACAACCAGTAGGTATATAAACTTCCATAGCTACCGCCACCGCTTCTATTGTTATATTATTTCTACTGTATCTCTTTCTCCTTCAGCGCGGTATGTGGAGGTACTATTTCCAAAGTTTACTTATTTATGCAAAATTTGTACATGCTGAAATTTATTTCCAGCAGTCAAATGAATGGTTAACATAAATTAGAAGGGATGCTATTGGAAAATGCATTTGTATGTTGTAGAAGCATTTTAATTAAAGTTATCATTATCACATAACTCTTGGATGTTTTCAGGGTTCACTTTCGTCTCCTTTATATTTAAAGCTATTAATTTCAAAGTTAAACAAAGGATTTGTAAAGGAAGTAAATCGCGAAAATCGGGTATATATGTGTGATACTATTTAAATTCTAGGCGATTATTTGTTTTGTTGACTTAAGCGATCAAGATGAAACGAGAACAGTAATTTAAATCTTTAAGCGGTTATAGCTAACAAAATACTGTCCAAAAGTGCAAAAATACCAAGCTCTCGAGATATAGATACATTGAACTGAACATCTGCGATGAGAACGTCTGCATACTCGGTATTTCCTACAACAAATTTGAATAGTGATCCCAAGATCTTTGTATGCCCTACAAATACCTCCGAAAGAGATCCTTTTTGTCACTTTAGATACCTTCAAAGGCTTTGTTAGACTGCTCAAACGTATCTCGGTTACCGAGAATCCCTAACGAGCATATTCGATTTCATCATTTAGAGAGCTATAAAATATTCCATTTCTCACTTACTTCCGATTCAGCGATATGATGACGACATATACTCTTACAATCTAATGAATATTATTATATGAATTTTTGTTTTTAATTTGGACCAAAATTATTATTGTTATACTAAGGTACTGGAGTCTCTTTAACTTGTAAGACACGTAAATAAAAAAACTTTTTTTTTCTTTTTTTAATTGTTATTTTTTTTATTTGACGCCTACACTACGGGGGAACCAACATCTAAGGTCATCTGTCCCCCATCTAACATGCAACACGAATACACACATCCATAGTTGAGGTGACGGAATTTTCCAATTAGAAAAATCCCGCTGCCCCAAGTGAGATTCGAACCCACGACCCTTGGAACACGAGTGATGCACTAACACCACTCGTCCACCGCCGGCCCTTTTAATTTTTATTTATTCTTACTAAGGCGAGGTCTTGGCTTAACAACTGAGTTCCTTCGGGGATCACCAACACCATCAGCCAGACTTCCGGTGTAAGAAACTGTAATATTCTTTTAACTGTAGGGAACTTAGAAGCTGGCATCCCGTGATGCTACTTACCTGGCCATCTTAAACTTAGTGTTAGTATGTAGTTATTAGGGTGGTCCCTACCACCATAATGTTTATAGTGTTAGTATGTAAGTTATTTATGAGGTCCGGAACTTCTTCATGCTTGTGTAGTTTGTAGTCCATTTTGTTATTTATTACTACTATATTGTTAAACTGTACTGTGTGTTTAATTCTAACTTTACCCTTAACTACGTCCCTAGGCACGACAACTCCCGCATAGCTTTGATCCCGTAATTATTTAGCAAAAAGGGAATGAAAACAAAAATTAACGCTATAACACAGCAATGGATTTAAATTTAGTTATAAAAAAGGGAAGTCTCAAAGAGAAAAGCAATTGCAACGACAAACCTACGATAGAGAAATATGACAGAAAATCTCCAAAATCGTATGAAAAATAAATAAATTCGCAAAAGAACAAAATCAATGCTATAAGTACAAACCCACATGTGGTAAACTGTTAAACTCTCCATGACCTAAGTAGTTGAAAAAAAACCATTGAAAACACCCCCTCCATCTTCCCACTCCTTTACCCCCAAAATCTCTTGATAAATAAATTGTTAAGTACCCACATATAGTACACTATTGAACTACCCCTGCCGTTGAGTTCCAATACACCACGCAAAACAACCATCCTACACCTCTCACTCTCCTTACCCCCCCCCCCCCCAGGAGACCTTGAAAGACAATAACAGCATCTCAATAAGTGGTATAGTTATACTATTAGACCAAAATGACCAATGATGATTGTTAGGTTAGGTTAGTAGAAAACAAGTTTTTGACGACACCGTTTGGCGATACTCACCAAACTGAAGATTGTTAGCTTAGATAGGTTAAATTAGATTGGGTCAGGCTAGGTTAAGTTAAATTAGGCTAGGTTAAGTTACGTTAGGTCAGGTTAGTAGAAAACGAGTGTTTAAAGCTTACTGCACCGTTTGGTGATACCCACCAAAGTGACCAATGAGGATTGTTAGGTTAGGTTAGTAGAAAACGAGTTTTTGAAACTCACTACACTGTTTCGTGGTACTTATCAAAATGACCAATGAGGATTGTTAGGTTAGGTTAGTAGAAAACGAGTAGATCGCAATAAGTGGTATAGTTATACTATTAGACTCCTCATGACCTAAGGACAACCACCCCAACCCTAGATTTCCCTCTCCCCCTACCTAGGACCGAATTAAATTCACATACCCGCACATGCGGTATGTCGTTATACTCCCCATGAGCCAAAGATTTCAAAAACACCATTTACGACATTTATCCTTCATATCCTTACCTCGATTATTTCCCAAGACCTTTTAAATATCCATCGAAACGCAACGAAAAGCGACATATCATTAGACTGCGATCACAAAAGTCCAATAAAACAACTTTCAGTTCTCTGCTTCAATTCCATGCCCCTCCCCAAAACAATCAAGCAAAAATGTGCACTACATGTATTTGGCAGTATTTTACTGGGCCAATCCCTTATGAACATTAGAGGCCGCTGGAGGACATATGGAGAGGTGTATTGGTGCTGGAGTGTTACCGTTCGACATCAAAGGGAGACTATTGCTGAGCTGCATGTGACCATTTTTGCTTGGTACTTGGGGCGGGTGCATGAGGGGAACATAACACTTTAAGTTGCTTTATTCTTTAGTTGATTTGAAGTCGAATGATATTCATACTTAATTTCTTTTTTGATGAAATTATTATATCTAAGGAGTGTTGGGGTAATGGTGAGTGTTGTCGAAGATGGTTGTCTTGAGTGGTATTTTTGAGCTTTTAATTTCTAAAAAGTGCAATGTTATACCACATTTGTGGCCTTAAGGGAATTGATGGTTGGTTGGTGGTTCTTTCTCAAGTTTCGAGCCTGTTTTGTAATTTAAGAAGATGAATGCGTGATAGATTTTGCAATCCTTTTTAGGAGTGGTTGGCAAACTTTTCTATCACTCATCATGACTCAGATATTTTAAAATATTTTCTTAACTCAATCTCAATCTGCTGCCTAAAATCTTTAAAGCAGGCCGTGAGTAAATAAAAAACTGGGCAACCTAGGTTGTCTTATAGATTTCTATTTTTTTTATTCAGAATGTTTCAGGGTACATCTCTTCTCCCACAGCCTGTAACTCATGTGGCACATTCTGCATGATATCCGCTTAATACTTTATTATTGTAATTTAATTAATTTGCTGTCGTTGATTATATTTTAAAAATCTAGTTAATTATAACTAGATTAACCGATTAAGTGGGGAACAACTACAGTTACAGTAGAAGAGGGAAATACACCCAAAAATTGTAACAGATCTGATACGGCACAATAATCCGATTATACACAGAAAACAAAGAACCCAGACGATTGTTATCAAGGTGAATGCTCTTGCTGTATACGTCAGAAATGGTACCACGACCTACCGCAAAAAGACATTGATAGTTAAGTGTTGGACACGAGGGAAGCTTTTTATTGAAAGTTATCTCCAACAAGACCTTCACCTTGACAATCTTCATGGACAATATGAAATACCAGTGATTACTGAAGTACACTGATCTTAACATTGAGTGAGTTCATAATCACTTTCAGTATCTAATTCTGAAAGATTAAAAAAGATCTGGACATCTAAGGTCAAAATAGACCATTGAGAGACGCAATTACTGACACTTTGATTTTAACCATCAAATCGTCTTCGTAGTGTGTATCCCGCCCAGACGGGTAGTAGAGGAATGGCAATGCCATCTTTCAACTAAAACAGGAATAACCGACAAGTTTCCTGTTCAACTTGCAGTACCTTATTGAGAAGATCATCAAACGGGTCCTATTGCGTCATAGTAAGGGTTTTTCAAGAAAAGCAATTTGGATTCAGAGTCGTACAATCCACCAAGTATCAGGTTCTGCTTTTTGTAATCAACGACCATGAAAGTTTTTTGTGTATTTAGTATTTTTAAATTCACTTTAGTATAAACTACAAAATGTGGGATCAGAACAACAACCGGGCATAACTATAGAAGAAGTCCAGGAAGCTCTGAAACACATGAAATCTAATAAGGCCACAGATGATAAGGGAAGGAGGGAAAAATCTGTTGATGAAAATAACAATGCTACTTAACATCAGCTTGAAAAATGCTGAAATACCGAAATCATGGAAGAATGCCAATGTGATATTAATATATAAAAATGGAGAGAATACAAATCTTAAGAACTACCGACCAATCAGTCTGCTGTCTCATATATATAAATTGTCGACAAAAATAATTACTACGAGACTGACAAGAAAATTAAAATACTAATAGAAAAATCGAATGAATACGGATTCCCGTTGTATATGGCATTTATAGACTACCTAAAAGCTTTTGACAGGATGGAACACTGGGCTGTCTATGAGGTACTGCAAAATAGCAGAATTGACCAAAGATATATAGAACTCATAAAGAAACTAAACGAAGAAGCTACAGCAACGTATATTCTACATGAAAAAACAAAACCTGCCCCACTCAGAAGAGGAGAGAGACAGGGAGATACACTTTGACCAAAGCTTTTTACACTAGCAATGGAAGACGTATTCAAGAATATGAACTGGACCGAAAGAGGAATAAATATCAATGGAGAACGACTAACTAATTTAAGATACGCTGACGACACCATCCTACTGGCAGACAACATAGAAGACGTAAAAGACATGATAGAAGATCTGAACAGAGAATCGCTAAAGTAGGATTGAAAATGAACCTAAATCCAGAGACTGAGATACAAGTGGAAGGAATCGAAATCGAGTACGAAGAGTAAACGAATATATATATACCTGGGACAGAGAATTGAATTAAGCAGAAACAACGAAAAAGAAGAAATTAAGAGGAAAATTAGAATGGGATGCATATTCAAGGTAGCATTCAGAAAGTTATCGTTCATTTTAAGAAACAACAAAATCGCGCAACACCTAAAAACGAAAGTATTCGAACAGTGTGTTTTACCGGCAATGACGTATGGAACAGAAAATTAGACATCGACAAAACACTACATAGAAAAGATTAGAATAGCTCAAAGAGCAATGGAAAGGGCCATGCTAAACATCACGAGAAACGGCAGAATAAAAACGAAAAAATAAGGTCGATAACGAAGATAACAGATGTAGACATCAAGATAGCACATCTAAAATGGAATTACGCCGGACATGTGGCTAGACTTAAGAAAAACAGATGGAATCGCAGGATTTAGAATGGAGACCATATCAACATAAAAGAGGAAGAGGAAGACCACCTATGCGCTGGTACGATGATTTCAAGAAAATGAGTGGACTAAAGTGGATTCAAACAGCACGAGACCGTGAACGCTGGAAGGAATTAAGGAAGGCCTATGTCCAAAAATGGATTTAAACAGGCTAAGAAGAAGTATTTTTAATGTAATGTGAGTACTGATGCTGCTCAATGTGACTTTCTACTCCAGAAGGGGATACTGGCCGTTCTAGGCTTTCGCCTCTTCAGCCGATGTGTAAACTGTTTATTATTAAATTAATTTAATAATAAACAGCTAAATTGATGGGGTGTCCATTGTGGTTATAATCAGCAACATAAACTACACTATTGGTGATGATAACTACAATCACTCTGCATGTTGTTGTTCTCTTAGATAATTTCGAATTATGCCCTTGTATTTATTGTTATCGGCCCTATCAGCATGCAGAACATGTTGGCATGGGCGATAACGTTGGAATGTAGAAATGATGATGATGGAGGCGATGAATTGTTTTAAAGTTGAAAAACGTGCAGTTATGGTAGCAGTTGGAGTTGATAAATGTTGGTGGTTGGTTGTTGGTTGATGTTAAAAAATTTTTTGAAATTTAAGTTTGCTGCCGACATATTAAATGAAATTATTGTTTGTTGAATGTTGATGGTAGAAACCACCCAATATGGCTTTTGGGGTGTCCTTATGTAGCACCAAGCGATGAGTTGTTTTCACTGTTGTTCCATTCCACAGGCCCCTGATTGTTGGAGCGTGAGGGTTCGCCCTGGATGGGAAAGGAGGAAAAAAGGACAAACAGTCGCTACTGAGGTCAGCATCTCAAACGAGCCAACCTCCGAAGACCCGAAGAGTTACCTTTTTAAGGCTAACGACCATTAGGGAAAATAGGAAGGTGCCGCCTCACTGGTTGGACTACGGCGACCCTTAAACTGCCCAGACTTCAGTAATAAGGGACGCCGAAGTTGTTGCAAGAGTGGAACAGGCGCTGCTTCCTGGAACTAGGTTTTATCGATTTACTGGTTACCACCACACAAACTGACCGAGCACCCTTGGCGGCTGTACAGTTAATAACACCTATACTTGGGTTCGCGGCACCTTTCGAGGTGCTAATCACACGTATGTTCACGCCACAGACACCAAGCAAAGCACTGATGTGAGTACAAAGGGCGAACTTAAAATTTAAAATGCGATTTTCACGAAAACTAACAGGAGGCGACCATATATTGATAAGGAAAATATGTTCTAAATCGTTACAGCTACCTCCCTATTACGAGGTCTGTACTTATATTAGTTACACCCTGTATAACCGACAGGTTTCCTGCTTAACCTGCAGTACCTTATTGAGATCATCAAATGGGTCATATTGTGCCATAGTAAGCGTTTTTCAAGACAAGCAATTTAGATTCGTTGTACAGTCCACCAAATATCAGGTTCTACAATTTATAATCACGAATGACCAGTACACAGATACCTCCTCTTGGACATTCTGAGTCGTACAATCCTTCGTGTATCAGGTTCTACTCATTGCAATCACGAACGACCAGTACATGCTTGATGCTTCCTCTTGAGTATATTAAAAGTCTTGTGGAAAAACTCATACAACATATAAAGCTGAACGGTTCAAAATTAATGAATCGGTATTAACATGATCGGTATCACGTATGGAATTACAGAATTTTGAGGGTTCCTCTCATAACTTCAAAAACCAAAACAGAAGACGCTACAGTTTTGAGCGTATGGATGTATGGATTATTCATGAAAAATCTGCAATTTTCGAGAAGCTCGACCATTTTTTGGTCAAGAAGAGACACCGCTTCGCGTACTGGTACGTATCACGGGGTGGTCCAATAGATGTCCAAACTTTAGTGCCAAGATCAAGTTTCTCAGGTCATATTTCAGCTGAAGCTCGGTTGCAGGGTCATAACTAATCATAACCTTGTGACTCCCAGGTGGATGATCAAAGTCTACTTGTATGCATAACGTCAAATAATCATAGACGTCCGAAATGATGGCAACCATATCATTATCATAGTTAATGCCAGATGCCACTGATCTTATAGTATGTCAACATTCAGAGAGAATCATTTTTTTATGTTAATTCAAAAGACAACTTTGGACAACTGAGGTAAAAGGTAAACTTAGACAAGAGAGTAGCTGGATTTTTAATGAATATGAAGATCGTTAAATGTAGCCTTACATTACAGTTCATCGAACTAGGAGGATAGTGCAAAAATGTTTCGAGTTTTTTTAGTTACAATCTCTACGAAAATCCAAAACATCCTTAAACCTTAATTAAATATAATGAAAAATATAAGATGTTGATGAAACTTTGACCAACGCATTTCTTGAGATTCTGAGAGTGTTATAGGCTACATTTACATCAAGACTCAACAGGAATTAAAAATAGGCGCTCGCTACGAGAGCGTTCAATAGATGTGCCCTATGCGGTAACGTGTAGTCTCGAGCGAAGCCGTTATTTTCTAAGACTATTTTATAATATTTTTGAATTAATTGCTGCAACAAAAGGTATATTAAATTACATAGCTGTTCTAGTTCATTTCTGAATAAGAAGTTAAGACTACTTTAAGGAGAACGTTGAACTTGAACATCAGAAGGTGAAAATTAATTAATAGATTGTTTAATCGGTTATTCTTCGTTTGCAGTCAATAGAAGAGGAAATGTTTGACTTTTTTCAAATCTAACAAGTGATCTAAAATAGAAGAAACATCTTTTTGTCTGTGGATTAAACTTAAAACATCCTTTAAATTGTTGAATGAGCTTGTCTGATAATCATCTTATGTAACTAACAGCACTTGAAAGCAATCTTCGTGTTATTAAGTTCTTTTAAAGAGATAACTAGAAATTAGAAACTGATTTTTCAAGAGATACTTTTTCTTGCCAACTAAAATAAAAGCAAAAGAAGTTGCGATTTATTTCAAAGTCATTTCAAATGGTATATAGATTAAACTGATATCGTAAAAATAAAGAAAATTAAAGGAAATGCTTTTTATCATTAATGAACTAATGACTATTAAGGAAACTAAGCACATACTTTACGAGTTATGTTCTCTGCTTTCATGGCCGCATCTAATTTACTGAACAAAACCTTGGATTCCCAACAATAAACAATATTATTGCAAATAAAAAATGAATCCTGCATTTATAAATAAATCCATTCGTTCTATCTTTAAAGAAAACACGAAGATTCACTAATATATTAAAACTTTGAAAAGAATAACAATTAAAATTGATAAATTCATGCTAAGAAAGGAAAATGAAAATTTATTACTTTAAGAATATTTTTCTTCCTGTTCTTGAAATAATATTTTTCTTGAAAAATAATCTTAAGACTTTAATTAGTCCTTCTTGCACTGTAACAACTGTAATTAGGTTTATTAAAAAGAAATGAAGGAGAGAAAATGTCGGTGGGTTATACACGTGAAATCTAATCCGGGTCTCGGCTTTCCCTCGGGACTCGCAGGAAATTAGCTGTGATGGGCTCCTTGTTGAACAACTTAACTCGGGCCCGATCTCCCATTTTGCGCAATTTGTCCGGGACTTACTTTTTAATCAGAAGAATATATAGCTCCGCCGTCTAACTGAAATATTATTAGTACCGCTCTGCTGTACTTTTTTAATCAAGGAAAACGGTAAAATTGGATTTTCCGGAAGTCGTATTAAGTGTACCAAATTATAAGAACAGAATTTTTCTAAAGAATTATTGGTAATTAAGAAGACGTCAATACAGATTTTGTTAAATATTAACGGACTTAAAGGGTATCTTATTGTTTGTTTTAGTTGTTTAATTTTCCGAGTGAAGTTAAAGGGTAGTGTGTAATTATCGAAGAGGATCATGAATCTCGAGTGTTGTGCTTCACCCTTGTTAGGACTCCAAAAGCAAAAACTTAGTTTTCTATATAAATAAATAATAAATAGTAGTTGGATTTAGTTCCATAGGACGGTATCGCAGTGCTGGTGATTCCATTTCACCTTTTCAAATTAAATCAATAAACCCCAGCCAAACTAAAATTATAATTTCAAAACTGTCATCAAGTTTTCATAGGTATTCATAGTTTTCAAAGGTATATTGTCATGGTATAAGGATGACATGATTTGGGGATTGCGAGCACTCAGATAACCTCGTATAAACACAAGTTCAAAATAAGCAATATATTAACAATACAAAGAGTACGCAAGCTAAGATCTCAAAACCGTTTATAAGGTCTGCCGCAGAACCAACTTCAATGAGTTCAGGATGAGAACTAACTGTAGACTGCGATAGGTCGGTTTAAACATGGTTTATATAGTGTGCTGACCTTGCATTATACTTTTTTGTACATATTGGAAAAATTCTATTACGCTCCTATGTTTGCAACATATTCACATGTCACGTTCAGTTGTCGGATTGTGCCTACAGTAACCCATCAAGTCAAATCAACGTTACTTTACACCCTCCGAAGCAGGGTGATGACTATTATAGGCCGGAGCTTCTTCAGCCAAGTGAATGAAAATGGATGAATTGTTCGCTCTGTACTCTGCTTTCTGGCTCTGTCGCGAGTGATATGGAAGAGGAAAGGTGACCAGGCAGGCAGCTGGCCGGTGACGGTGGTTGAAGGTGTTGGTGTGGGCCGCTCCCCGATGTTGGTGGCAGTTGGCTTGGCGTGTCAGAGGAGTATAAGAGAAAAAATGCTTGAAAAGCAATGGCGACGTTTGAGTTAAAAAACGGAGTTTTTCAGAACCGCATCCCCGCGGCCTCGACGCCACTTGGGGGGGGGGAACTAGTTTGCATACGGTTTCAGACTACACTCTACACACGTCTGGTTGCAGACATCCAGCTTTGCCATATTTATTTGTCACGTCCATTCCATTCTAGTTTAAATGTCTTTAATACAACACTTTAGTAATTTTATTTAATGATTCGAACTATTCAATTACAAAAATCAGTCAATCAATCATGCAAAACCAATCTTTACTAAAAGATACCTTAAAAGAGGGAACAAAATTTCAGTTTAAGATGTGGAACATCCTGGGTGATCAAGAAAATAAAGAAATCGTTGAAACAGTACAACATATTTACTTGAAGGTTTTGAAGAGCTTATGGGAGTATATGAGAATAGGAAGACGCGGTTACTGCATCACGACAATACCTCTGCCATGGATACCGTCAGTGATTTCGCTTCCTGCAATCTTTTTTCGTTTCCAAAGCTCAAAATAAAGCCGAAAAGGCAAACATTGCAACTAGTGGAGAGAATTCATGCATGAAGGAATTCTGCATTAATTTAACAACGTAAACTATGGCCTACCGGAATAATGATTTCGTCAGCTTAAGAAAATAGAGGCCCAGAGGGAGATGTTTATTGCCTTTGTATAGTTGGAAGATATTTCTACAAAACAACAAATTGTTAGAGATAACCATAATGAATAAATCAGTTAAGAAGTGTACCTTGGTAGCGATTAGAGACCAACAAGTTGAGTTCCTGTGAGTATGTCTATCATCTTCGTGAAACTAACTAATCACCAGGAAATATTTGATTTCATTCACAAAAAACTCTAAAAGAGAAAAATTCACAAAACTTCTTACATGAAAGAAATCATACTACTCACACGATAACTTAGGTTCAACTGACTAACAAAACGAAGGAGAAATGGTTATCTTATCAAAAGTTTCTCAAAAGGAAAACAGAGATAAAGCCGAATTTACCAACGAGGAAGATTGAATTGAAAGATAATCAAAAAAGGAATAACCAATGAAAAGAAGTGCCCACAAACACGACCATATTTGGAGTGTCAAAACTGATATCAACCAATGGAGGTTAGCCTTTAAAGTGAAATTGAACTAGGGAAAAGCCAAAAAATTGTAACAGCCGAGACACAGCATTACTAAATAAGCTGAGAGAAAACGAATTCCAAGAAGACTTCTAGGCTTGGCAGTAGTTGTTGGCAGTCGCTAGTTGTGGCGATGGGGTAGTTGTCTAGCTCTAAAAGAGGAATCTCTAAGGTAAATAAAGCTTAGGTATGTCATCAGTTCTGGATTTTATTGCTACGCCTAAGACAAGAATCTGAAAGTGAAGCGCAAAAGAGCTTGTTGGTATGTAATTACTACATTCGATTTGACAAAAACTTAAAAAGAAATGTTGTGGTTACTAGAAGAACTCTGTTACTTTAGTCCATTGGCAAATGGAGAATTTACGCGAAGTGTTCTGCCAAATGCCTAAGGCAACACTTAGCTCAGTTAGCTGCTATGAGCCTATGAAGGATTCATAAAAAATAATCTCGATATTTTTTCTTACAACAAATGGCTCTAGCAAATGGGTTTTCAACTAGACATTTTTGTACAATTGTTTTTTAATAATATATAGCTTGATGCGAGAGATCTAACGGTAAAATAGTTAGGCAGAGGGACCTATTGTTGTGAAAGTTACACGATAGCAGACTAATAGAGGAACATTAAATTGGTGATTACACTAAAGAAGAAACGGGCCAAATTGCGTTATCTTATATTTGGCGCATACTTTCATTGGATGATCCATGGGCACAATAGGCCAAGTGTAAAAGGGTTTGAGGTTCTGAACAATAGAGTCCGAGTTAGGGGAATATAAATTCATTATTGTTATTTATTAAACACAAAATTCCAACTTTTTCAGCCCCTATTTGGAGGAACTCACTCATAACTATAAATTTAGTGTAGATTGATGTAAAACACTAGGTTTTAGGTTAGAAGCTAAGCTAAACAAGTATATATGAAGAGGTTAGATTAAATGGGTTGGTTAGTTAAGGTTAAACATTTAACCTAACTTAATCGCAATCAAATAATTAATTAAACTTACTTAAATTAATCTAATGTATCTAACTAACCTCTAATTTAATGGGCGAGTTGCTCTTATGTAATCTAACCTAACCTATAGATTTGAATAAATGCTAGATTAAGTTGCTATTATAGGTTAAGTTTAACATGTTTTAGTTATTTCAGGCTTAGTTAGCATTGGATGCTGACACTTGCTAGATACTAAATATCCGATTTCCATTATTTAAATGGTTCTTTCCCCTTACATATTGGACTACGAAAGCTTCTCAACCCATTTGTTCGTTAAATTCCACATCCAAACCTGCCAAATGGTTAACATTTCTTTTAAAGCTTCATTTTAAAGAAAGCGATAAGAGCACACTATGATTTTGTATGAACATAATTCCGAAAACATACAACAGTTACAGAACAAACTGATTTTCCAATTTACTCAAGATCTACAGAAGTTTGAAACTTCTGAAGTGTCAAAACTAGAGATCTATTCTTAAAGGTCTGATTTTACAGTACTTTAAAGCTTTGGGAAGACTATGAATTTGCAAAGTTGAAACTAAGAAAACTGGGATTCTTGACTTTGACTCTTTGAATCTTTAAAGCATCCAATCGTCGAACCACTGCAGCTTAAACATATTTAGAAATCTGAAATTAAACTTACGAGTTTCTAAAGTGATTCTGGATCTTATGCATTTTAAGCGTTTGAAGTACTCTGTTTCTTAAATTTGGAAATATATTAACCTTTGCAACTTTGATTCTCTGTGTAAAACATTGGAGGCTTGAAAGAATCAATTGCGATATTTTTAAAATTCATTTATAGCAAAATTGCAATGTTCGAATCTGAAACCCTAAAACCCTAAAGATCAGTCGGAACATCGGGAATGTGAACTGTGTGGTAGAGATTTAGAGTTTTGGTTACAGCTTTCCTTCTATCCTTTTGTTATGTTAAATTTTAGAAAAAAAGAGAGGCACTTACAAAAACTTCTTTTTTGTTCAAGTAATTATGAAATTATCCAAAAATATTTAGCATTTCGCAACACTCCATACAAGCATTATTAATGACACCATTAATTTTTTTTCCATTTAATTGGATTGATATAAAATGAATGAAGAGTTATTTCGCTAATCAAACTAAAACTAATTGAAATGTCAATCAATCAACACAAAATCAGCTACAAAAATGGTAGAATTAAACAGAAATCAGTATTTATCTGTTTGATCGATTGTCAATTATAATCGATATAATTGTCAATAACTAATATGTCATTACTCAATTAAGAAAATTTAAAGGAAAGTTTCAAAAAGCTATGCAATCGTGAATAGGTATTATATAATTAAACTAACATGATCTTTCGACATGACCCGAAGCAGAGTTTGATTATCAGAATATGCAAATTACTATGACCTCATTTGCTAGTGAATTTCAAGATTCTTCTTAAAGGGTACAAAAATAACTGAGCTTTTGCCTGTTGAGACAATTTCATGCAACACTGCTCATAATCTGTAAATTTCTATTAAGTATACTTACTGCACATACTTTATTTGCTTATTTCGGATTAAAAATACTAACAGTTTCAATTGTAATCTTATAAGAAGTTCTATAATTCTAAAACCTACATTTGTTCTCAAATAATTCTTATGCTCCCTATCAATAGCGGATTAAATGATTCTTACCGGTTCCAGAGTTCAAAGACCAGAATTTTACCTTTCTAAGAGTGTTTCAATTCTTAAGTTTCCTCAAAAGCTTTAAAATACCCAATTCAAAGTTTCAGTGTTCTTTTAAAACATTTCGTTAATGGTTCTAAATATTTAAAAGTCTTAAAGTCACAAAGTTTCAAAAACTCTGGAAGGAAATAGATACAGAGTTATGTGTTTCATGGATACGAAATATTCATAACAATTAAGTACCGTTAATCTTCGAACTAGTGATCAGAAATTTGCAATGCTTCAATGTTCAGAATTCAAAGTTCCATATGTCTTTAAGTAAGCCGACTTATTCCAAACTAATGTAGTAATGCGGTTAAGCTGTAAATCTATAGTTGCAGATCTCTAGAATTTCAAAAATTCTACGGTTAAAGAGCTTTACATATCAGGAATACCAAAGTATCGAATACTGGGAGATTCAAAATAATAAAAGGTCGTATCAAACAGGAACTTGGAGTTTTACGGGTTTTAAGATTTTCATATCTTATAATTTCAATACCAAGGTATTGAAATTGAAACTTCGAGGTTTTTCAATATATGTAATATTCCGGTCCAATAATTCTCGACATACACAATTTCATATCTTTAGACCAGAATTCAAATTGCTACATCTTCATCTATATTTAGAATGTGCTAGATGAAATTTAAACTTTCAGAGTTTCTCAACTTTCAAGCTTCAGCGAAACAAATCTTCAGTTCAAAAGTATAATATGTATTTAAATTTTGTTAAGCTTTTGATTTAAAATCTATGGTTTAATACTACTTATTACTAAAATTTAGTGTGAGTGTTAGTGTGTTAAACATAAACATTTTTCATTACTTATGGTAACTCCTGGTTATATAAAGGGTATATAAAAGTATTGAAAGTATATACGGAGGTTCGCAAGTTTATCCAAGTTTTATAAGATTACTTTAAGTTCTAGGTATATAATGAAATGATATTTAAATATTCCCATCGCCATTTTATAAAACTTATAGTAACCGTTACCGTAGTTAACAAATTTATATAAGGTTTGCCGTTACCTCATTGTAAAACTAATATTTGTGAAGTTATATAGTGGCATTGTTAATTATCTTTGTAAATACAAGGAGATAATCGTTTTTTTTTTATAGACGAGCAAGATAAAATGCCAATTAAGAATTCTAGAATGAAGGTCAGAAAGTGAGACAATATATTACAAATACGTGTCTAAGAGAGCAAAACATGCTATTGCGAGATGGAACGATTTGTGGTAATATATGAAGTTATATATAGTTGAACCAAAAATACAGGAAATGAGTCATCACAAACATGTGGGCGAAAATGTAAAATGCATCTAGAATTACGCGAAGCCCACGCTGTAATCTAAATGATTACATAAACAATAAATGAGCTAGAAAGATTCAGTAGCGGAACAAACCCCTTTTTGATTAAAAATAAATGTAAAAACAGCAATGAAAATCTGTTGGTTCTAGCGTACGTCACTAAATTCTTAGCAACGTGAAATTTGCACTCTTATCTTATCTCACCTCGGGTCGTATTTCTTTATTCCGGTGCGATTACGAAAATGACTCATTTCTTGCATTCTTGGTTGAAGTATAGTAGTAACTGAAACGTTTCTGTTACTATTATTTATAAACTCGAAGTTACATAAAAACAAAAGTGTTAGAAACCTTTATAAACTGCCCTATTTTAGCTCTTTAAGGGGTTTATAAAAGGAAACAGGTATTGTCGTTACTAGATTATTAAAATTAAAGTTATATAAAATTAGTGATTGTAACTTTGTGATTACTATTATATAAAATAAAAAAATGTTTATTAGTGATCCAGTGAAAAGTAAGAGACTAAGACTTCACCAGATAACAATAAAAAAAACAAATTATCAGTAATCCTTTAAAAAAATCTCTCAGAATGAAATAAATTCAACGAAAAGAAACGCCACAATAACATAATAGGACAGTCAGAAGACTAGAAGATGAACCTCGAGGAGATCTTATTTAAAAAGGATATATAAAGTAAATTATCAAAGCACAGACTTGAATCCTTTGTAAGATTGATATAAAAAGCAATTTCACCTGCATTCGAGGCTGCGCCCTGACATTCATTAAATAGAAGAGTGTATGTCTGGAGAGATAAAGTTAGCTCTCTAAGAAAATTAGATTTTAATTAAATTTATTTCGATGTTCGACTGTCTGTAGGGAAGCCATTGTTGTTATGTTTGTTTTAAATTGTGCTACCGCAAAAGTATATATTAGGTTTGCGTGCTTTTGAAAAAGAAAATTAATCTATATGCAAATTTATATTAAACTTTTGATCTAGAGTGCATCGGCAGATGTAGTGCTGCTTCCCTGTTGGTTGGTTGGTTTAATTTGTAATGCAGCGACATATGTATATCCATATATACATAAGCTTGGAAATGTCTTATGTTATAATATTAATATTAACGAGTTTATGTAGAGTTTTTGGTTTTATACAAATAACTTATGCATTAATGCAAATTTGTAAAAATCTTGTTTTGGTTCCATTATATTAGATTATGAAATGCTGCAAAATATGCTGCGGCTCTTGGATTTTCTAAGATATTTTTATTAACTTTTCAAGTAGATGTGATATTCATATATTATTGTTACCGAAGAGAATATTAACCAACCTATGTAGATCGGTTGATCAGAATAATATTTCCAGTTGTAAGTTATACTGATTACAATCTATCAAATAACTTATATTGCCCCAGAAAATAGGCATTTATCCTCCGTTCATGACGTGGCGGCACTTCCTAGTTAAATATCTCCACCTTCTGATGTTACCTTTTTTGTATATTTCAAATACGTCTTTAGTGACGTTGATTGACATATACTGCAAAGTAGTAAATGGTGAGAACAAGTTCTCCCAACAGTAGATACGGATGATAGAATGAAATCGACTATTTGAAACCTTTTCAAATGAAAATGGTGGGAACTTGGGTGCCAGCAGTTTCAGTCTGCTGTTTTCACAGTAATTTTTTAGTGTCTTTACACTAATATTAGCCCATTACTAATGTATCCTGCTTATTTAATAGGCTCTCGAGACCCCATCGCTTGTTTGGGGATGAGTCACTTTAAAGTAGTATTCACTGTAAAATGCGTATCTAAAGTGTGTACCACTTAATTAATAGTAACAGGAACAAAATAAATTCTACTTCAAGGTTGTTGTTACCACGAACTATAAAATAATTTAAAAATTCTGGAACTTTCAAGTGACTCTTACTATAAAACGACGTCAAAGTTTTCGTAACCACTTTCCAGTTCCTAATGTCACTGCAAGGTTCCCATTGGAACTTTTAAAACGTATACGTTTAACATCACTTTTAACCATGAACATGAACATTATATTTGTTATACTGCTACTATATAATAATTAGATATTGCATATTTTAAGGTTGTGGCAACCAAAAAAAGAACGGGAATATACTTCAGCCTATAAATGAGAGCAAAATATTATTTTGTGTTTGTCCCAACTACTACCAGTGCAAAAACTTAATTAACTTCCAAGATCCAAACTAACCTACAGCTGATATGCCTGTATTAGGAAATCCAAATACCAATCAAATGGTGTTTTTGCAGAGCCGATGGGAATGTTTGACCACAGCAACCATATTGGTTTGGATTGCCTAATAGAAGTTACTGCCACTTCAATGTAATTTTTAATAGTAACTGGAACTTCGTAGTAATTCTTATACAAAACAAGTAGTAAAAATCACTTTAAAGTGATTCTCCTGGGTAGCAAAAAACGTTTTACTTTCAATGCTACTGTGAGGTTCCGCTACTTTAAAGTTTAAGCAATGGTTTCAGACAGGTAGTAGGAACTCCTCAGTGCTAGTTTAAAGTTTTAAAAACTTTAAAGTAGCTTTGGACAAGTTATTGCTGTAATTATAATACAACTTTGAAGTTGCAACAACTTATATAAAATATTCCGAACTGAAGGGCGTTTCAAAAATATATAGGTTAGAAAGTTGATGGGGGTATGAATAACAACCATTTTCTCTACAACATTAGGCAGAGAATGTTGAGAATAGGCTTTAGAGAATAGACAGTTGTTACATAATTACATTTATGTTAATTTGTACACCGTATTAATAAGTTAGTTATTGCAATTCTGCTTTCGTGACCGGTCTACTAGATACAGGGTGGTACTGATTTTCAAAAACAAAATGTGACGTACTATAATTTGTTATCATTCAACACGAAAACAAACAGGAAATAACGCGCATGGAATTACTAAAAGTACCATCCCATACCCTACCTTGTTTTATACCTTAATTAATGAAAAACCATACCTACTTACCGAGTTCGCGCTGCGTGTAATCCGTAATATTATTCTTAATTACTTAATAAAAGGTTATTAATAAATTTCCATAATTCCGATGTTGTAATGAATGAAGAAATAAAAAAAAATATCAATTTATTTTTATAATAGCAATACATTTCTCACGATAATAATAGAGAGAAATATGCCACTATATACTTACCAATAAACTTTTGGTTATTCACTTGATTATCATGTAATATATAACAATTCTATATAGTTAGCAAAAATCTTAATTTATTTTTATGAAACCGCACGCGAATTCTTTGACTGTATTTACAGGAAACTCACACTATCATTATGATTACGTAAAGAAATTATGTAAAGGATGTCTTACTTGAAAAAAGAACCTAACATTAGGAATAAAAACAGTTTACGATTATTAAAAACTTCAGTGGCGCTCCACCTAATAATTATTTGCTTGCATTGCGATGAACCAAGAAGATAATTACTTAGCAAAGCAATCAGCTTAATTACACTAGTAGGTATTAAATTGAAGTGCTGTTTCTAGCGAATGCGGGAAACATCAAAATCACACTCAACTATTAACTCTGTTATATATAATCTAGTCTGGGAAATTTAATTGCCTTTTTTCTTAACAAAACTCGTGCACATCGGCACCCTGATGTGCTTATATGGAATGATAGATCCAATTTAAATAAAGAGTTGAAATAAAGATGTCGCTAGCCGTATATCTCTTTGGTGTATCTATCTTCGTCCTTGTGCGTGTGTTAATTCCTATACTATTCCCTAAATGTTATTAAGTTACTCCCGGTTTACGTGTATAAGATGCTTGTTTAATTGTGTAATTAGTGGTTAGGTCTAAAACTATTTTGGGTAGATTACAAGCGGAATGTTTTATTGGTTCAATTTAGACAATTTAGGATGTAATTATGGTTTTTATTTATTTAGAGTAATTAATTTCTTCAAATAAAAACTTTTTGATATAATTCAATAATTAATTTTTCAATTACAATTTTAACTTATGATAATTTTTTCTATTATTACCAATATAACTACCGACACGCATTTCCTTTACACCCTGTATAATGAAATTGATTGCACAAAAAAATCTAGAAAGCAAAGCCTGTTTGTGGTTTTGTCAAGTATGCGTTGCACAAAGCCAGTTAAATGTTCAAGATGATCATGTTTTTGGACAAGGAACTCCCACGTAATATATTGGGACCGGAGCTATTTGGTCTAGAACAGCAATCAGGTTCGCATTGTGCCCTAGATCTCTAAAAAGGTAACTATTTACTAGTTACCTTTTAGTTACGAGGTTGGGATAATCCGGAGATGATCCCAGTATTGTGTAAGATCAACGAATGATTCTGAAATCAAATCACTTCTCGTGAAAGACACCCAGACCTCTAAATTCGTAAATCCTTATTACAGTACGAGTTGGTACTGATTTATTGTAAAGAGAAACAAGTTAGATGACGATAATGCCTTATAATTCACTAATAAAAATGTTGTAATTCCGTAGAAGTCACCTAGTAAAGCGATTTTCTAAGAAAAAATAGAAGCTACTTCCATCTATGTCCGGGAAGAAGTCAAGAATTTCTTAAAATCTGCGAATTCAATGAAAGATGCAAACCACTTCTTTGTTTGAAACAGAACTACCGCTTAACCTTTTTAAATTTTCTTTCAGAAAATAGCTTAGCAGAACTAAGACGCCGACCAATCAAAGAACATTAAGCTGACTGGGATATTGGAGTAGTCTTGAATTTAATTACCGGTCAATAAAGGCTCTTGCTTGACCAAAGTCTACATTTGTCTATCTCAATTGATTGCATCTAGCTCAATAATATTTTAAGAATATTCCATTTAAGCAGACCCGACTCAAAAGGATTAATCGAAAGCTGGTGCAAATGACCATTCGTCCAAAACTAGATAGCAGAGATATGCTATCTTTTTGCCCAATGTGGCTAGGTAAATAAGAAGCTGTTGACCAAAGTTGTCTATTTTTTATATCAGTATCGTGCAAGTACCCATTCAAAAAAAATCTAAGGGAGATTATTAAGACATGCAAGTTTTAATGTTTGACTCCCCTCTCTCCCAGCACGAAAAAAGTTTGTGATTGCATGAAATGCAATTTAAAAATTAAATGCTTTAAGTAAAAACATTTCGTTTCTCAACTTTTATAGTCCTTACAACCAACAGATCTTTTCATTAAAGCAATCTATAAATCGACTACAAGCATTAGTGCGCACAATTCCAACTTGAAACGCCAATAAGAACTAATAAAATGTGTAATTAAATTAGAAAAATTCAAGAGCGAGTGTGCTCTTAAGGAAAAACGAATTTCGTACTGATTAAATGCTGATTGAGAGAAATAAATTCTTCTGAAGGCAAACTGGAACAATAAGAATTTATAACGCCTGTAATTTTAAATCACACAGGGTCTTGGTATAGAAATCCTTTTCCTTCTTTGTTTTATACAGACCGAAAAGCCCATGATGCTTTTTCATCGTGATCGTTTTGCTTCCCTCTCTCCAGGTTTTTCGTTATCCTGTTTTACTACGTTATACACTTTGCCAACACAACCTACTAGTTTCAATTACAATAAATACTTCTTGGATGTGGGAACTGGTGTTTCGTTTGAACAAATTAATGAATTAAACAAATTGGCCCTACGTTTAGATGGTGTACATCAAAATTAAATTGAAACAGACACTAGGTACAAGGGTATCTGTGAATGATTAAATAAATGTAGGGTATTATTACAATAAATCTTGTTTGTATAAAAGTTGTGATGGATCTTTCCAAGAACTTGGTAAATAATTCCCTTTGAGGTTAGGTTATGTATGACTCACGTGCTGAGCATGCAAGTGCGCCGACAACAAACGTGAGATTCACGAAATAATAAGTATTTCTGAAAAAGTCCAAATCCTTCCTAATATTACTACATACATTGAATTTGCAGCAATTCACGGTCCATCACTTACAGCTATTTTTATTTTCTTGTCATGTACAATTCCGCTCATATTTCGAAACTTAAAATCATGAGTAAATTACAGAATACATTTGTGAAACACGAGACTCACATGTGAATACAAGACTAACCCATGAATACAAGATTCACATGTGAATACAAGAGTCAAGTGTGAATCACATAACTAATACAGTATTTAAAGAAAAAAACAAATCTTGCTAGTACGCAGCAATGATTCGCAAAACTAATCACTCTTAGTTAGAAAAACAACTTAGAATGTGGAAAACGATACAAGTTTTCTCATTAGTGAATTATCGAATCATCAGACATTAAACAGCTAAGATGGCTAACCTTTTAAGAGATATTTTGGAAGCAGACACTAAATTAATCTCAGTATTAAATCTCACAATTTAATTTCCAAAATTCAAAACATTCGGTTTACTTGGATAATATAGTTTTGATTAAACAAATGTGACATTTTTACTTAACTTTCTAATTCCGAACCTCAAATAAGTACTTTATAAATTTGCCGCCTTCCCTTAGTTTAATTAAAAATCCCACTTATTTAGGGCACATTTAATCAAAATCTAAATCCTCGACTGCAACGAGCCGGTCGTTGTCCAAAGTACATATTTAATAAATTACTTACATAAAATAAAAAGTTTTATAAAATTGATCTGTTAGACCCGTTTTGGAGCCCGTAATTCAATATCGACTCTGACTCAGAAACGTAAAATTGAAAAAGTTCAATAAGTTCAGATAGAAAATCTTGCTTTTAGTTTTATCTTCTACGTCTGTTTTTCAGACAAGAAGCCCTCGATCAACTCCTTAACATGACTAATCGTGGAGCTATAGTTTGGAATTTAAAATTGAACATTTTAAGGTGCCATGGTGCCTTTAAGTCAGAGTAGAAATATTTAGAGACTAAGATATTGTCCCTGGTGTAAAGACCAGATAGCAAGTAAAACCTAAGTGGTCGGAAAGATGGGACAAGAAGAATGGGACATGAATACTGCTATATTTATAAGTCTGGGAATACACTGTGTCTCATTCAGACATAGTCAGACTTTGCCAGTGGTTAGATAACCATTAAAGAAAGAAAATTCCTATATACCATTTTTCTCGTATTTCTATACTTTTAGAGAAAAACTGCATTGATGTTCAACCGAATGTTTTCAAATTTAATAGTATGAATGCACATGACACATATTTTAAAAAGTTCAAGCAGATATCTTCAAGCAAGATTTTCGAAATTTTCAAGTTCATTTATTTAAAAAATGTTACTAAGGTTTTATGTTTCTAATGTTCTTCTGAAGAAGCTTATCCTCAAAGTCCGATCATTAGGTACTGAATCACCGTGTATAAGGAGATCGAGGCAGAGATAAATCGCATAGACAAATTTGGTATGCAACACGTATAGATATATTTAGTACCCTTGGGCAAGTATTTGTAACTGTTTACTTTTTCTAAACTGTAAAGACAACACGACAGATATATGTATGTACAAAAGACGGACAACAAAAAACATTTTCATATGCATGACGCGATAAAAAGTGAGAACTAGAAAATGACGTCGAAACGACGACTCCAGGTTACTTATGCCACTAATTTACAATATGCAATGATACGGCTTAGAAACAAATGGTCTGTGGCCTGAAATGAAGAAAGGGGCCTAAGATTGGAAAAAGTCAACTTGCACTTTCTTATTGGAAAACTCAGCTGGTTCCAATGAAATTTGTCCCAGGAAATTGAGTTTTTCCAATCTTAGGTGGTCCCTTCTTCACTCTAAATCACATATGTTTTCTAAATTCTAATTTGATTAACCGGCCCTGATCTAAATTAAAAGAAAAAGTAAATCTTTAAACTACAGGGTGTCATGTTTAACAGTCTATACTCAATAATTCGGGCAAGCTGCTGACTATAGCAATGGAATTAAAAGTACTTATATTTCGACCCCTAGTTTACGAAATTAGTATTAGAACTCAT
Source organism: Agrypnus murinus (assembly GCA_929113105.1). Classification (NCBI taxonomy): domain Eukaryota; kingdom Metazoa; phylum Arthropoda; class Insecta; order Coleoptera; family Elateridae; genus Agrypnus; species Agrypnus murinus. The sequence continues at coordinate 71,417,969 of OV816031.1, read as the reverse complement.
TTTAGAACATATATAATTCTTTAAATGCAAGCATTAGGTTTTAACTATGAAAGTCGATAGCAAGGATGATTCTGAATAAACAAGTATTAAGGTACCACAGGGCTGAAATGCCTAATAACGGAGCTGGAACCAATTCATAAGTTCTGTCCCGTTTAACAGTGTACATTCAATCATCCGGATCTTCTGAACTTGGTAGTGAAACTACAGAACATTCTATATTTCGACCTTTAATTTACGAAGTTCTAAGTACGTCAATCGATAGCAAATCTGATTTTAATTTGAAATATATCGAGGTACAACATGTCTAAAATGGATAATAACAGAGCTAGAACCAATTCATAAATTCTGTCCTGCTTAACAGTCTACATTCAATCATTCGAACAAACTTCTGGCCATAGTAGTGAAACTAAAGAACACTCTATATTTTTAATTTACGAAGTTCTAAGTATGTAAACCGATAGCAAATGTGGTTTTAAATTGAAAAATATCAAGGTACAACATGTCTAAAATGCATAACAACGGAGCTAGAACCAATTAATTGGTTCTGTCCCGTTTAACAGTCTATACTCATTTGGACAAGCGCATCTTAATTGCTACTGAACTGTTACATTAAAAAATCCGGATGACGTTATGTACGGTACCAGCACAAGTTCAAAATTGGGTTCTAATACTAATTTCGTAAACTAGAGGCTGATATAGGCAAAGTTCTGTTAATCTTGATATAGAGGTTGATATATACAAAGTTCTATTAATCTTATTGCTATTGCCAAAAGCTTGTCCGAATAATAATTGAGTGTAGACTGTAAAATAGGACGCCCTATATATTGGTGGAAGATAAAAACGACTGATAATTCTGACAAACTCGACAAAAGCTCCGAAACCTTACTAATAGAAACCATTCACCATATTAGATCATTCATATCATTTCAGTGGCAAGAAAAACCGATCTGATCGCAATAGTCCGAGCTTCGTGAATAGTTAATGTTTGTGTAAAGACGTTTAATAAGGTCTACTAATTGTTATCAGGACCTTATCACGACCTAGCACATAGCTTCAGATCCCCGCCTAATTTAGTCAATGAGTTAAACCAGTCCAGCATAAACATCAGAAACGAATCTTAACAAATCAAAAATGTACACTCCCAAAACAATATCTTTTCAGCCAAACCTAATTTTACTTCTAATATAATCTATTCGAGCTCCTGTCCGTGAATACATTCTATCTGTCCGTGATGATCGAACAGATACAATCGTTTGTCATGTTGCCAAAATGGAGCCGCGGCTCCGAATTCCCCGATCTCGGCTTTTCCACCACTATGTGTGGAATTCTTTTTCTAATTTTTCCAACTTTACTGGATACGTGTTACCCTGTTTTAGATATAATTTTTTTTATATAGAAGCCATGTGACATTCGAAGGTAGAAACATGGAGGTTTCCAGCTTTAAAATTGGCCCCCGCAGGCCTTCTAAGTTGCGTCCATTTTTGGACCTAGCCGGTGGTTGAGCACAGAAAGAATGACTCATAGATTATTAATTTACATAATTTTTAATTAAAAATTATTATAAACTCAATCGATTGTTACAATTATGTACTAATATTATAAGAAAATTTTAAATTAATAAGCAATGATTTTATTGATTTTTTGCAATATCAAAGTAATGTCTTATTATTTATATTTAATAATATTTCTATGTTACTCTATATTTAAAAAAATATATTAATTACATTATTTAAATTATATTAAAATAAAATAAACAAGTTAAACAAGTTACTCCAAATGGCCTAACCTTAAAAAAGGTTCCCCGCCACTTAAGTTAGGTTAGGTTAGGGCCTAACCCACACGGTTAGCTCCTAAAGGTGTACAAGTAAATGAAGAACTAGGTCACCGCGTGATTACCACCTATGTAAACAAATAAAACAAGATCAGACTGCAAGCAACACTCTTATATTGTCTAAGCTGTTAAAAATGTCAGCGACGTACGATATGACTAGGGATAGGGGCAATAGATGTATATTTTCTTTACTGATTTTGCTTCTCCTCTTATTTACAATTAAAAAGGGGCGCTACAGAATTCTTCAATCTCACCGGCTGTTTATCTTATTAGTTAAATCACAGCGGGGCTATCGCGTGATCTCTGCGTGTTCCTGGAAGCATTTTGCATTTTCGCCCTCGTGATTTCTGGGGCCCAGAATCTTCATTTACTTGTACACCTTTAACCAAACCTTACTTCTCAACTCCTATTTCGCATCTGTTAGGTTAGATGCAACCTAGAAATTCTGTCATATATTTGACCCTTCGTGAACTTCACTTTGGAAGATTTGTTTGCAGAGTTGTGCAACTAGATTATATTAGAGCGAACGTGGCTCAGACAGTTTAGCGGCAGGCTGCTAAACCAGCGCAATGGCAAACCATCGACGTGTACTTTCCCAGGAGGTTTCCCTAAATGAAGTGTATAGGAGTAGGTGGTTCGGAGTCCACCTAAAACTGTAGGATGCCACTATACTGAAATCGCCCAGCATGAGTATAGAAGAGAAATCGCCAACGTTCTAAATATCAAACGGCACTCCAAGAAGACAGAAGAGTTTTTCTGGAGTAAAAAGTAAATAAGTGAAATTTGAAAATTACGAAGATTCGCCCAATTAAAACTTTCGACTGCTTTTGAGTCTTTTTGTATTGTTTTCAGATTGTAATGATTCTAATTTTCTTCCTTAGTGTTTATATAGAAATCCAAATCTGTTAACAATAACCAAATCAAATCAAGCTCAATTATTCTTTCAATATATAAATATAATAACTGATTTTGAAAGGTATAATTGTTCCAATTTAAATCGAAGCCAAAAAATGAATTATAAACATTTTACGACCACCCGGCGTAAAATCGAAAGTAATTAAAACAATATTTTAATTTTTCCACGTGAACTTACGTAGGTACACGCAATTAAACATTAAGCAAGACCAAAAGAATCTCAAGAATTTGAAACAAACTGTGAGAAATAGTTTAGCTTTAAAAGCAAACGGAAACTGCGTATCTTATTTTTTTTTATTTCAGTTCCTAATTATAATATAAATTCTGTTTTTCTTTTCCTTTTAACCAATGGTTATCAAATCGAAATTCACAACACAAGTAGGGCGGAAGTACAAAACATATAATTTAATAAGGTATTTGTTGAATCTTTTTGCTTGAGAAATTGCTCGCAGCATGATCAATAAACTAACTAAAATACAATGCGTAGAAAAGAAAGTTTGTTAGAGAGACAAATAATAATAATAACATTAGTCTATAAGGATTAATTCGAATGATTATTATTCATTTTTCCGACTGGTTAATGATGATTGAAATGTTGTAGGTGATTAAGCTTACAATAGTAGAAATGCTGAATAATTTGGAAAATGGGTTTGTTGTTTACACCAACGTTGATATCTCCCAAACAAATAACATCATTAAATTTTACGTTGGTGTTTTATATATATATACAAAATGGAAGTTAATGTTTGCTCCCTGAAAATATAATTCGGAATCCAATCATGAATTGTTTAAATTTGCATGTTAATGTTTGTTGTTTATCTTTTACATCAGCCCTATACATTATACGAGGGTGGTCCCAGAAGTACTCGACCTGACCAAGAGGTGGCGGTAGTTGTTTGAAAATATTACTGTATTGGAAAGTACGCAGTCTATAAAGCATATGTTTCAAGTTTGAAAGCGCCACGTTGTTCAGTATTTGTTTGGCAGCCATCAATAGTGAACGTTGTCAGTGAATTTGTGAAAATGGAGAAAATTGGTCATCGTTATGTGATACAATACTTTTATTTGAAAGGCCTCAACCCAACCAATATAAAAGCTGAACTGGATTCTACTCTGGGTGAGAGAAAATTTTGGGTAGCTGAGTTTAAACGAGGCCGTACGAGCTGCCAAGACGAGCATCGCAGTGGTCGACCAAATGAGGTGACGACTCCAGAAATGGTGAAGAAAATCCACAAAGCGGTACTTGATGATCGTCGACTGAAAGTGCGCGAGCTAGCATACATTACGGGCATTTCAAAAAGTGCGGTACATCGCATATTATCTGAAAATTTGGACATGAGAAAGCTGTGTGCAAGATGGGTGCCGCGTTTGCTCACACTCGAGCAAAAACAGTGTCGTGAAAATGTTTCAATTGAGTGTTGAGCGAAGTTTCACAGCAACAAAGCAGAATTTTTGTGCCGTTTCGTAACAATGGATGAAACATGGGTCCATCATTTCACACCCGAGACAAAAGAACAATCGAAACAATGGACTCAAAAGGGAGAACCGGCTCCAAAGAAGGCGAAGACCGTTTCATCTGCAGGCAAGGTTATGGCGTCGGTTTTTTGGGATGCGCGTGGAATAATTTTTATTGACTATCTCGAAAAAGGAAAAACTATCAACGGCCAGTATTATGCAAACTTATTGCAACGTTTGAGCGAAGAAATCAAGCAAAAACGGCCGCATTTGGCTAAAAATCACGACAACGCGCCAGCCTCACAAATCCGTTATTGCAATGGCCAAAATTAATCAATTAAAGTTTGAATTGCTACCTCATGCACCATATTCGCCAGATTTAGCCCCCTCGGATTATTTTCTGTTCCCAAACTTGGCTCAAAAAATGGCTCAGTGGTCAAAGATTTTCCAACGATGAAGAAGTGATGGCAGCAGTTAATGGCTATTTTGAGGAGCAAGACAGTTCTTATTATAAAAAGGGTATCGAACTTTTTGAACACCGCTGGGAAAAGTGTATAGAGCTTAAAGGAGATTACGTTGAAAAATAAATAAATCTTTTTCCAAAATTTTTGTGTTTTCTTTGTTGGGTCGGGTACTTCTGGGATCACCCTCGTAGTACAGTCTGTTTCACCTAATTTTGCCTCGCAAGACCACCTTTTATGGGTCACCAAAGTGACAGCATTCCATGGCTTCACCACATTTATATACATAACTCTTAAATACACCACGGATTTAAACACAACGCTCAGACCATTTTCGGCTGGTCGTATTTGACCACCAGTGTACATAATTTCTATTGGTGTACATCAATAGCGGGAAAACCTTTGCGTATCAAAAATTATATATGTAAATATTAAATGACATTGGTTAGCGGCGAGGAAGGTTCCTTTATCTGAATAAACGAGATTTATTAATCGACACAATAATCTTTAATAACCTCGTTTACAATATCGAACAATTTAGGGCACTACACTGCCTTAGGCGGATATTACTTGTTTCTCTGCAGTAGTACTTTTTATTTATGCATATTAAACTTGGTCAGTGACCCGACCCTAGAAGTAAACAACTCTTTCAGTATTATATGTACCTTGGCATATAAACAATGTGAGTTATGCATTTAATAATAAATTGTGCCATAAGAACTATGGACGTATAAGCAGAGAAGGACCCAGCATTCCTTATGATAACCTATGCAGTGTTTTGAAGTAGGTTTAGTTCAATGCGCATGTAAACAAAATCGTAAGCGGTACTCAACACCAGTGGCGGCGTTAGGAATTTTTATTTAATGGCGCCCGTTTTATTCACAAAATCTTTTCTAATAATTCTATTAAATTTGTTCAGTTTTCAGTATACATTTTTCTTGATATGATTATAAAAATATGGTTTGAATATAGTATCAATATTTGCATTTGTATTGATGATTTCTAGTGCTTTAAATAATCATAGTATAATACCAAAAAAGAAAAATCCTTTATTAATTCTCCCTTGGAATTCTTTAATATCTTTGCTGACCCAAAAGCATTTCTTACCAATTTGATCATATGACTAGGATCTAGAAAGATAAGAACTTTTTCTTCCGTTATTGGTTGACGGATGAATGGTGTTATGTTTGCTGGGTCACTAAAATTAGCCATACTAAAATTTGAAGGTGCTCTATCAAATGTTACTGAAGTTATTGTAATTCCGGTATCATGAAGTAGCTGCAGACACTGTGTAATAAGATTGGCCTTTTCTTTACCAGAAAGCCCATCAATAAAAAAATATCCTACTGGAACCTTCCAACTATCATTCAGGCTAACAACCATGAAAACTAGGGCTTCTTTTGCCTCTGGCAATACATCAGATTGCATGTTTATTCCCACATATACATACCCACAACATTTTTCCAGTCTACTCTACTCTTCTACGAATAGCCATTTCATCGAAAACAAGATTACAAAGTAATACTTTATTCTTATGACTGGTTTCCTCTGCTTTGTATTTGAGTGCATTTAGGGCTTCTTGAGTCCACCCAGGGGAGCCATCCACTGTACTATACCATTTAGAAATTGTGGTAGGACGTGGAAATGTTTTATTAAAAGTATTCCTCACATAGTTGTAGGCTCGTGGTGAATAGAAATTTAATGTAACAGCAAATGCTCTTAATTCTGAATTATATTTTTGTTTTCGTGGGCCTTGGAGAAATCGTGATAAAACTGCACCAGCTATTCCTGAAAGCGAAGCCTACAAATTACAAAGTACAATTCTCATTTTTCTGGATTTTAATTGCTACCTTGAGAGAGTCTTCGCAATTCTCACTTATTAATTCCTTTTTCTTTAACACTTTTAATAGAGACTGTAAATTAGTTACTCTAATTCTTAATCGTCTGATTGTCTGGTTAAGTGACTTTATTTTTTCCTTTTGTGTTGTTATTTTGCGTTGCATTGTCCATGGATATGTCCATGTGTTCTTCAGTGTCTGATACTGTTGATTTTGAAGCAATTGTGGAAGATGACATATGCATAATTGCTGCTTCTGAAACAGTGTCTGTCGAAGATGACTTCTTTAAAAATGCAGCTTCTGAAGCTGTGTCTGTTGAAGATGATTCCTTTAAAAGTGGAACTCTACCTACATTCACTGTTAGTGTTTAACGTTCTAAAGTTTATTTATGGCTTTCTTCCGTACTGGTAGATGTGCTTGATGACTCATTGCTAAATTCAGAAGTTTAGTATTTTATGTAAAAATATTTATAATCTAATTAATATATAACCCTTTTAATGTGCTAGTAAGGTTTTCTTCCCTTTCTATTAATGATAACTATTTTGCAGGTTTTGCAGCAGGTAAAGGTATCTCACCACTGGTACTTGGCTGTTCAATAGATAACGAACAATCAAATGAGCTAAAATAATTTTTAATTTAGATCTATTAATTTGTTTGTGTAGTGATTAGTATTACCTTGTTGGATATTCATTTTTCTTTGGCAAACAACTTTTTTTTAATAATCTCTTTCCAGAAGGTGTTATATAAAAATCTTCCTCATTAAAATGTTCCGAACACACCACAGAATATAAACGCAAATTTCCCGTTTCAGGAAATCCTAATAAAGATAACCATAATTGTTTACGATGTATATCCGTAGAAAATCTGAAAATAAATATTTCTGTATGATACTACACGTTACAAAAGTGATGTTATTTCACACAAGTAAATTAAAAAACTTAAGAGCACGCCACTGATGTTGAGGATTAACACGTAGTAAATAGCAAGTCAATTTCTTACCTGTGAAATGATAGATTTCGATTAGTTACTTCGGATTTGTTACATACAACACATCTCTGCATTGTTGAAGAACATAAAACTAGTCACTTTAACTGATTCTAGTACAAAATACTTTAAAAAAACTGATGCAGAAAACACGAGGTGAACGAACAGCTGTAAACATGGAAGTAAACAAAACTTTGAAACTTAAGTCAGCCCGGTTGCCGCGTCGATCTTTCACAACTTAAGACTACAAGCCGAGTTTAATGAGATTTCGAACATTACGCCTTAAAACCGGCAACAATAGAAATGATCTGTTTACGAAAACAAACTTTAAAGTGCTTCAAAAGAATATCTAAATAAATGGGTCCTTCTTTCTAGATCTAATTGCCTTAATGATAATATTATTTACTGCACGAGCAAGCAACACATCATATACATATGATTAAGGCGTCCTATTTCTTTAATTTAAAAACCTTGCTGCCTCGATTGGGATGATTCGAACCCACAACTTTGGGTTTACGGGTCATTTTAGACCAGCCGCCGGCTCGACATCCCTTATCAAATTACTTGTTTGCAAGTGGCTAATAAAATCTTTTAATAATATTTATTTATTTTTGGGTGAGGAATCAGGATGGCGGAGCATCCTTCATACCTCATGGCACTGATTGCTATGATCATTTGGCCGACCCTACTATAATTTAGCCGAATGTGAGGAAATTCCACCCCCAGTAGGGATTTTTAACGTACCAAACATCGCGTTGACACTGGACCTACAGTTTTACTTCCTATTCGAGAAGAAGGCATGTTTTAAATTTTTCTCCACTATGAAAAATTACTAGCTCGGCAGGGGATACCTCATGGCACTGATTGCTATGATCATTTGGCCGACCCTACTATAATTTAGCCGAATGTGAGGAAATTCCACCCCCAGTAGGGATTTTTAACGTACCAAACATCGCGTTGACACTGGACCTACAGTTTTACTTCCTATTCGAGAAGAAGGCATGTTTTAAATTTTTCTCCACTATGAAAAATTACTAGCTCGGCAGGGGATCGAACCTGCGACCCTTGGATTATGAAGCAAACATGCAAACCACTAATCCACCGAGACTGGCTCTTTTAATAATAAAAATCTAAATCTGTTATATTTTTTTAAATAAACATTCATAAAGACTTTTAAGGTATAAAAACTTTTAGGATGATTTAGGTTAAGCTTTAAAAAGTTTTTTCTTACAACAGGCAATTGTACATGTACATGCCCACTATGTTAGCCTTAATATATCGCAGTTTCCACTACATTTATTTCAAACTTTAAACAAATACACCAGTACATAGAACGTGCTTTTGTACGATTCGTGAAATATCGTAAAATTCTGCCAACTTAAAGGGAAGAAAGGATTTCTTATTCGCAGCACATACATCCCATCAAGCAACGAATCAAACATATAAACGAGGTATTTTATCGGCTAACTACAAATTTTTCATGAGCAACACTTCTTTTATTTGGTAATTTCATTTAATTTCTAATATAAAGAAATTTCTGGATTTCTCGAGATTTGTTTGTTTGTAATTTATTAGTTTCAATCATTCTAGTTAGTTACAACCAATCATCTAATGTTTAATTGTAAGTAGAAAAAAATGATCGAGATTTATGTAGTTACATTGTTGCTCAACATGAAAGTAAAACCAAAAGAGAACAGATAAAGGCCATGCATATATAAACTACAATTAATCATTCCAGATAGTCTAAGTCTTCTTGTTTTTCTTAACTAGACCTTTTTTTCCGATTTCTGAACATAAGGGCCCCCATCCTTTCTCTCCAATTATGCCGATTCTACCTCTCTTCGAACTACCTATACATTAATGTTGCAGATTCTCTATTCCATTTAAGCCTCCATAGTCTCCATTTAGGAATTGCGTTGGCCCAGTTTTTATCTCGCCACGTCTTCTTCACTCACTTTCGTCATTCTTATCTTGTAATGTGTCCAACATAGCTCCATTTTAGTTCTACTACTGCCTCTCCTACGTCATTTACTTCGATCACTGCTTTGAGCCAAGTATTTATCTTGCAGTCTCTTAATACTATTCCAAGTATTTGGCAGCCCATAGGCTTCTTTGTAATTCTAAACTTTTTGATAGATTTCTTTCATCAGATAATCAACGTTTACATCCACTCTGGAGGCCAATCACTCTAGCTCTGTAGATTTTGAGAACTGTAAGCAATTAGAACAATATCATCTACAAATTGGAGATAATTAAATCGTTTTCTATTTATTAAGTATGTCTCTTTTTGATTTTGCCTCATTTATTTTAATAAGTTTTAGTTTTGTTGTGGAGTTGGGAGTAGATGTTACGTTATCATAAATGTATCCGAGTATTTTGATACATACATACAGAGAAAAGCATACATACGGTGGTAGCTACCATTAGACTTAAGCCACCGCACCGCATAACCTGCAGGTACGAATCGAGATACGCTCGATTAGCGCGCTAATGCTATTGCAACAGCTACCAGTTCACTACTGGTGGGTGCAAGGTATACCTATCCAAACCTCTACTAGCTCTCCAGGTTAGTACCGGAGTTATAAACGTACTCACTTGTCGGGGACGATCTCCCGGCATAGGAGATGACTCCTTGTTCAGCTTCGGACTTTTCCCACACTTTTGTGGGACCACTGCCCGACCGATTCTAACCTCAACGTGACTGGGCTTGGACAGTTGTGCCGCCCTGGTCTACCACGTTTTAGTCCTAGTGTGCCCTCGACAGCGCTTCGTTTAATTCTACCTAGATAGAATCCCGGTGAGTACCTGTGAAGGTGAAGTTGTCTTGAGTAATGAGAGGTTATGTATTTGCATCAATACCCCTTAAGTGTAGTGGTTCGAGACGATTGAATTATTATTTCATCGAATCATCGGACTGGAACTGCACAGTCATATGAGATTCGATTACTATTACTCCCTACTCAGAATCCAATGTACCTGATAGCATGCTGTTTTCCATCGGCTGGGGATTACCCCCACCCCCCAGCCTGGATAAACCTCACTTGGATTCTCCTCCGTCCGATTAGGTCAATCAGCGGGTGATCAAGGTGCAACATGAAGGACTTCATCTTAGGCGAGAAATCAATCTATTCACACCGGTACTCATGTTTGTAGAGTTAACTCCACAACGTTAATGAGTTTCCGTCGATACCGCTTTCGTGAATCTCTACCACACATAAATTCCTGACTGTATCATTCGTTACCCAGATCTCTGGGATAGGGTAGAATCAAGACAGTTTTATGGGTGATCGCCGTGTGGTCTGCACCGTCCATCCAGAGTATGTTGATACAGTGCGAGTTTTATGTATATCTCTGAATATGCGAATTTCCTGCATATAAAACTCGCATATCCAATTATTACAATACAGTCCTGACAGCTATACAACCAAACTTACCTATTTTAAATGCTTGTACAAAAAAATTGAATTATTTCTTTAAAAAGATTCAATATCCTCATACCCTAAAAAATTCAGATTACCCAAGCAGCATCTAAGTAGCAGTAACTGAGATCGGAACTCTAATTGAGTAGTTGTTACGTAACTACAATTAAATTTATGACTTTATAGGTTTAATTACTTCAGTTCGGATTATTTTAGTAATTATGTAGTTGTTTCTACTATTTATTGGATCTATGTAGTTCCATTACTTCTGCGTAACCTATAAAGTATATGGAACGGTATTGCCACTTACAAGAGGGCCTTACAGTTGACGTGTCGTCGATTTCAAAATTTAAATTCGCAGATTTATAGTTTTTGGATTCATTTTTCAGGAATAATTTAAAAAGAAATAAATACTAAACGTTATGTCAACGTTATGTATGACTTTATAGGTTTAATTACTTCAATTCGGAATATTTTAGCAATAATCTAGTTTTTCTACTATTTATTGGGACTAGGTAGTTTTAGTATTTTAAAGTATGTGGAAAGTATTACCACTTAGTATAATTACTTTAAAGTTATTGCAACTTCAAAGTAGTATTATGATTGCAGCAGTAACTTATCCGAACCCACTTCAAAGTTTTTAAAACTTTAAATTAGTACTTATTGAAAGTTCCTGGCACCTGTCTAAACCTTATAGTGGTACTGAAAATGAAACTTATGTTTTTGCTACCTACAAGAATCACTTGAAAGTGATTTTTACTACTTGTTTTGTATCAGAATTACTACAAAGTTCCAGTTACTATAAGAAAATTACAATGAAGTGACAGTAACTTCTATTCTAAATTTTGCCCATGTTTGTACATCACCACAGCTATTTGCATCCAACCTCAACATTTCTCGGTCTGGAAACTTTTTGGAAGTGTTGTGGCCAGAACAAAATATTCTTTTGCTTCCATTTATAGGGAACAAAGGTGAAATATATTTTCCTCTATTCTTTGGTTGCCACAACCTCAAAATATGCTATATCGAATTATTATTTAGCAGTATAAAAAATATAATGCATGGTTAAATGCGAGGTTTAACTTAAACGTTTTAAAGTTTCAATGGGAACTTCACAGTGACATTAGGAACTAGAAAGTGGCTACGGAAACGTTGACGTCGCTTTATAGTAAGAATCACTTGAAAGAACCAGGATTTTAACTTATTTTATACTTCGTGGTAACAACAACCTTGAAGTAGAATTTGATTAATTCCCATTACTGGTAATTAGATGACAAAACTTTAAACATGCATTTTACAGTAAATACTACTTTAAAGTGATTTTTGAAAAGTACTTCATATTGACTTGTAGATTTTTGGAGGCTATTAATCAATTTGCAATTTGTTATAATTGTTAAAAAATGTTTTACTATAACCTTCAATAAAAATAACACGTTGCTGCCAAATTGTGCCTTAGGAATAATATAAAAATGGTTTGTATCATGTGTATCAACTTTAGCATTTTTGTCATATTTTTATTAGACATTTTTTGTTAAAAAATATATCTAAAGAAGGCGCGTTATTATTCTTTGATCTATCATCATCACGTTGAACAGACAAGCTGCCATGGTTTCTCTCTATATATTATTATGTACTTATTACAAATAAAATAGTAATCCATTTTGTGACATGATCGCAGCTTTAGTATCGAAAATGATAGTAGAATATTCTTTAAGTTGCAAGAGAAAGAGAGATCGAAAAGAAAATAGAAAAGAAGCCACGAACGTGGAAATTAATACGCCGCCACGTTCTCGCTACGTAGCCTCAACGTGACCAAAACGTAACTGGACAAGTTCCAGATTGTTCCCCATTTTTCTTCTAGTGCCCGTAGCAGTTACATGCTTGTGACTAGTGGCAAAAACTTTATAGTTCCACCGGTAGTTGCTGGCAGTATAGCGATGACGAAAATTGCTGTTTTGTATTTCTTAAATAACTTTATTTAATAATAATAATGTAAGTACATACAAAAGAACAAAAGAATAAAAATTAGAAATTTTGAATACCTCTTGTAAATTGTCTTTGTCGTGGTACAGGCTTGTTATTCATATTCATTAATATTATTCACTACTTCACTATTTAGTAAGCTGTCGTGTAAAAAATAGTTGCACAATTATTAAGGGTGGCAATGAGTTGGTCGTGTTACTTTAATAATTGAACATATATGCAGATGATTTACATATTCAGAAATATAAAATTCACTCTATATATCTGTAATCCAGAGGCGACTGGTGGCTGTCCGTAGGGTGCTTTCTCCAACGCAAAGCACTCAATTAATCGGATTAACTCTGTCCTTATGTATTTATTGTGTATAGACTTTCTACTTAGTGAGACGATGACAAATGGATTTACTAGAGAAGCTGGACATTTAACCCAAGATTTCCTAACGGGGTTTCTATACTAAAACAGATAAAAACTATAAATTCGCTTTAATCCAAAAAGGTACGGCATCGTAGTTTGATGACAAAATATTATCGATCCGTTTCTACTTGAAAGAATGGCGTGGATGGAATCATACTTTTTTGACAGTCTAGCTGACTTTGTATGCTATACGCGTGTGTGGAGTGAACGATGAATGGAAACGAAAAGATGGTTAAGTGTGGATGCTTTGATTGGTTGTATCGCAACAATGCTCCATGTTAGTATTCTTAACCACCAGGTCTTGGTCTTGGTTTTCGAAAAAAAAGCTACTATACTTCCATACACAAATGTATATTTTATAGGTTACTAGGTCAAAGATGAAAAAGACTAAAATAAAAGGCTGCACGTGTGATGCTGAAAAAGATCAAGAAATACGCAACTAATAAAAATTGATATTAATAGTAGTACTATTGCAAAAAGTAATAATTAAAAAATCTATCACTTACAAAGAAAACAAAAGTTTGAGCATTCTGAACACCTAAGGCAGGACAAGGATCAAGTTTTCGAACATCTATTATTATTTGCTTAGATCTATGGTAAGATAATAATCCGCTTTATGACTTTCTTCTACTGTTAGCCACTCAGTTTTCCATTTATCGTCCAGAATTTCGGTGATCGAACCATCTTACCATCGGGACCATCTTACGGAACAACAAGTGTTCCGAGGAACAGAGGTTAAGAAGTACTTTTTTATGGTTTTATTTAGTTTAATGTTTTACAAACTAACTTACTTAAGTCCAATAATGTAATCAATAGCAAGTCGATAAACTATAAACTTAAATTAGTAATTACTTGTTAAAGTAACTAATTGACTGATACTGATAGGTCGGTACTGCTCAAAGAAAAAATTTTCTTGTTGCAATAAAAAGACTAATATGCAAAGATCTTTAGAAGGTATGGTCCTAAATGTATTTTCTAAGTTATGCACAATTATTATAAAAGCTTAATTGGAAATGTCCTTAATATCCATGAGCACTTGGCCGAAAATTGCCACTAATGTATTCCCGATTCTATACAACATTATATAGCTATACTATACCATTTTCTGTACAGATTATGTTTATTAATAATTTAAAGTTTCAAGGCCTTTGAGCTCTTCTGTCATCTTCATACTTAATTGTAAAAAGATTGTCAATTTCCTTTTTATTCCCTTCTTTTTTGTACAAGTTCAAAATTAATTTGCTTTCTTAATTATAACGTTTCAAGATACCTTAACTCCGCCTACTAATTTATTTTAGAACCCCTTTAGCAGCAAGTTTCCTTATACTAATTTTATTCAAATAAAACTTTTATATTTAAGTAAAACTTTAGAAAATCTACGTGGGATACAGCCTAAAACCACAACCGCTTTTTGCGCTTACACACACCATACACACTCTCATCATCCATCCCAACCACCCTCAAACTTTTCTTTAAACCGTTATACATAATATTGCGTTAGTAAGCGTGATGGAAGTTAGTTGATGAAGATTGAAATTTATTTTGCAAAAGGGGTTAACAAAATTAAATCATAATCTATTAAAAGCGTTTTGGCGAAACCTTTTCCCTTACTCTAAAGGCAGGGATTTTGGAGCCCTGACTATAAAAGGCAATATCCTGGCTGTAGATGGGGCTCGTTACACATTATTACTGGTCGTTAATTTTACGAAACATGTGTTCATCGTCGTGTAAAACTGTTATTCAGCTTACGACCTTGGCAAAGCTCGCCGCCACCGTCGGCGTCGTAGTCGTGGACTTGAAAGTTTTATAATATAACATTTTAAAATGATGGGTTTACGAGGATGCCAAGAAATTGAATTTTCATATAGAAGTGCTTCCTCTTAACCACACCGAGAACCCATTATCATATCTTCTTGACTCTTTTACTTTTATTATTATAAAGCTCCTTAAATACAATGTTCACACAAGTGTATAACCATAAAGTTCCATATTATTACGATTTTTATATCAAAAACTAAGCGGGAGAAAATTTCGAAAGTGCCAGACAAGGATAATACCAGAACTTTATGGACACTTGAAATAAGTCCAACATTATGTTGTCAAGGTTTATTACGTCGCGTATGGTACTACATTGGGTTGTAAACTTGCAACAAAAAGGAAAATTTCACATTGATACTGACGGAAGCTGTAAATCTACAGAAATAAAACAAAGCATGGGTATTCCTGCGAAATAACCACACTAATTTGTTAGCATTTATACTAAATACTGAAAGTCGTAAACTAACTGTGTGAGGTTATAATAAATGAAATGCCCGACCATCTAACTAATTTTCCCTGGAGGTATTAAAAGCGTTAAAACGTTTAGGGAACAAACCATATAAAATTTGTAATTGTCCAAAATAATTAAAGAAGGTTCTGGACTGATTAAATTAGATTTTTTCTCACGTTACTTGTTTTCTGTACATCCCCAGACAACGTTTATCCTCATCCAAGAATCATCACAACGTTAATTTAATTTTAAAATTTTCAAACTTTTCAGACATTTTTACAAGTTCTTGAAGACGTCTTTATAATAAGATTCTAATAAAAATCTACACAAAAATGTTTCGTCCATACTAGACTTAAACGGCTGGCTGATTATTGTTTTGATACTACTAATTAAGAATAAAACAGGAGTAATTTCAAAGATTAGAGGACGCCACCCAAATTGTTTGATGTTATTAATTAATATGAAAAGTTGAAAAATCTACAATTAGGAAAATATTCCTCTTTAATTTCCGTTAAATTAATTGCAACTAAGTTTTCTGTTAATTTTAAAATTTATTTTATAAAAGGAAGAACACGTACAATTAGTCGTGTCAAACTAAATACTTGATTATTATTTTGAAATATGTATACATATTGAAATAAATTCAAGAATAAATCGTTTACACAATACAAAAATACACCACAACAATTGAAGATCATACAAACCTACTCGCAGTTTAAATTTCTAATTTGGGATCCCATTCTAAATACATTCTTACTTAGATTTCTTATCTAAAAACCAATCTAGACTTTCGCTATCAACAAATAAAATTTCGACAACAATAGTTACAGTGACGTTAATCCTTTTATACCAGCACTCCTAGCAATTCACTTCAACAACCTCACAAATAGATGCTTAATTCAGTAAAACAAAAGAATTCTGAACGATTATTAACTTATATATAATAATTTGAAATGTTTAAATTTTATTAGTCATTCTTGAAAAGAGATGATGGACGTTAATTCGTTAATACTAAAATGAGTAACTTTCTGCATATTCACAATATCTAATAAGCTAAATCGATTCTCTTCAAGGACTCATTAATCAATACAACCCAACAAGAACAAATTCTCCATATCCTCAAAGTGCACTTAGATCGTACGATTCATCCCTTCATTAAATTCAACTTCTATAACAAGGGAAACCCGCAGCAGATTAACATAAAGAATTTCTTCACAAAAAAAACTGGCCCCTACCTAGACCGACAATACAACACGGAACTTAAAACTCTTCTAACGGAGCACGGACAAACGTCTGGACGTGAAGCGTCCATAGTGATAAGCCAGACTATACTGAAATATCCCCAAAAAGAATAAACTAATCTTTTCTTAAAGTTTTAAGAAAGGCTATATGAATCCAACCACTAAAGTTTAAATGTGGCAACTTGCATAGCCAATAATAAAATAGAACACAAGTCTCTCTTTTATTAAAACAAAAGGTGTATAAAACTAATAAACTCAATATCCGTAGCGATAAAAACTATTAACCCAAATAAGAATAATAATTTAAAAACACTCTGTTCTTTTAAAATTTTAGGAAGCTCAATGTTATATAAGGGATTATTTACACTAAATAAATTCATAAAATAGATTAGGTTTCGTTTATAACCAATTTTAACTGCCTGCAAGTCAACATTTTGTTTATTTTTTAAATAATATTTAAGAGAATTTTGAAGAATACGTGCCTAAAGCAAGATCTCCATCGTGAGAAATAGCTTTTCGTACAAGTTTTGACTTAGTTTGCATTGGATACCACAAAAGTTACAGTATCAACAATTTACAATCAACTTAAATTCTAAACCAAACGGAATAATTCGTTTTTATGCAGGGGGTTGAGAATTTAAACGAAATGAACACTCACAACCCTCTGTACTACTAAGAAAAAACCTTTAAATTATAATTATTCTAACCTAACTGAATTAGCCTCTAGTAACCAACGAATTGGGTAGTAGTAGGGTATTCCCGACTTACGTAGAAGCAATTCACAATCAGTATACGGTTTCGATTTGTATTAAAGTACAACTGCTACAGTTTTAACATATTGTGGTTTGACAAGTAAGTATAACACAATGTAAAGAAGTTTTCAGTCAAAGTCAGTAAAACTCATTTATACAAAACTTCAAGAACAAAAAATTCGACTTTTGTGACGAATTTTGAACTTTTCCACCAAAATGATATTGATTTGTATAAGGTTCATTAAGATTAATTTGTATAAGATATAGTATATTTATATTATAATATAATAGTATAATAGTATAAGACTTATACTTATATATAGTATAAGATATAGTAGATTAATTTGTATAAGTCCTCAAGACCACTTTGTACTTATGTTTAATTTCGTACTGACTTTACACGGTTAACTTTCTTCGCTACTAAAGAGACTATACGTGTAAGTAATAAGGATACTAAGGTTAATAAGTATTTATATATCAAGGGCGTAAAATAGGTGTTTATGACCCGCAGTTTCTAGGTAATAGCCCGAGACGTCATTAGAGGCATATTAACATGCTAAATCAGCACGAATTTTATGATTGAAATTCAGTCCACTTGTTTGAGACATGCCCGCCTGGTACTATAGAAGATGTACCGCTGCGGGCATAAAAATTAAAACATTATTTATACACCACACCTTAAAGTTGAAAATATATAATTTTGGTATAATCTAACTAAAGAAAAGTCGTCTTCATTTTTTATTGTATCTGTGTATTCTTCTAATTAGACTGTGTCGTAGGAAGTGTCATATAGTACAGTGTCTTTTCCGATAGCGCATATCTTAAGTTGGAAACTATTGGAAGATTCATTAGAAATAGATGTCTACGGTTCGACTTTGCTCGGATCATTTTTTCGTTTTCTGTGCCCAGAGGTTTAGTTTCTCGCCATCTAATCTACGCATCTACAACAGCGAACCGTCAAATCAAACAACGACACCCAAGAGAAAAAAAACATGGAATTCCTATGCCTGTTCTACAGGGTGTTTTGGAAAAGATGCCTTTCCCGTTAAAGGGCAATAGAGAAACATGTGTAGAGTAACATCTTACTAACAATTTCCTGAAATGCCCCTTTGAAATGACAACCCCCTTATAAAAATAATAGGCACGCCACTACAACATAGTAGATAAAATTGTATGAAAATTATGCCTATTAAATAGTACATACTTTTAAAAGTCATCAAAAAAATAATCATAATAAACCCAAGCCGGATAAATGAATTCTTCGAAATTGCAAGCAAAACAAAGGATTAGGACGTGCTTTTAAAACGTTTTAGCTAAATAATAAACAAGTCATTTTGACCATCTGTAAATAACTGTTGATGACTCAGATCTTTGAAGCTTGTAATTTGCAGTATGCAGTTTGTTGTCAACTTTCTTTGTGTTAAGGTGGTCGTGAACATGAGTTTCGATTACGTATTAATACACGTTTTAAGTGGGTATTCCACACGATGTTTTGCCGCGCAGTGTCCCCATTTAGGACAAAACGGCGGGGAAACTGTCAAGAAAAGCTACCTAACGAATTGTTGGTTACAATACAGTTTATATTAGTTTAGAAAGAGGTTATTGGTTTTAAATTCATTTACAGATCTTTTCAATCGAGTTGATAAATAAACTAATAATAATCAAGATATCTGATTCACGTTATTATTCTAAACATTTTATAACTGAAGTTATTGAAATGTATAAAGGTTTTCTGTGCTTATGGAAAGTCAAGAGTAGTGATTATAAAAACAGAAACATTAAATGATCGTCTATGCTGTTTCTACTCACTAAGGCGGCTACTCCTACTTAACAAAATATGTATTATAAGTATAATAATAAGAGCTGTAGGAAAACTGGGAGAGAAGATGCGGCTAAAACAATACAACAAAACAACAACATGTGGAATAGCAAATTTATTAAAAATCTTCACCGGCTGCTTCCCTGCTGGGGAAACTGAACCTCTTCCCACGTGGCAAAACATCGTGTGGAATACCCACTTTAGAATTAATAACTTGAGTGAGGTGGTGTTACGTGTTTAATTAATCGTAGTTAGTTACTGTTTAGATTATGGCAGAACTAAACACGCCTGCTGAATGTACGGAACTTTTCAAATCAACCATTTTCAAAAAGTACACTCCATATACCGCGAGTGCAATTTTGTCAATGGCTATTCGAACGCAAACAGGAAAATCCCTAGTTTGCACAAATGTTTTACTCGGGCGAGTGTTTACACGCCTACATTTTCTGGTGAATGAAGTGTTTGACGGACTCCCACTATTGAGCACCACTACACTTTGACTTTCGACAGGTACGTTTTTACTCATTTTGTTAAAATGACATTCGTAAAATGAAAAACAGGCAATGTTTCCATCACAATTAGGTCAACGAACGTATGTTACATTTTATTTACCGACCTTAATAAATGATCAAGTCATCAAGGTAGTGAGTCACTAGGCAATCGCTGCTGAAATTCAATTCTGTTATTTCTGTAAATTGATACGTACGTAGCGGAGGTCAGTTACTATTGTTTGCTTTATCAGTAATTCAGGGTCAACATCTTACAAACAATCCATAGTCGACTCGTGACTTGTAAAAAATACGGAAAAATCCGAAAATTTTTTTTATTTTTTATTTTTATTTTATGAGTATTTGGGTCTCTATATGGTCACCTTTCACCCCTTTAAAGCATTGCATATTTGCCTGGAACACCCTGTATACTAAATAAAATACCAATTTCTTTGATCCATTAAGCTGAAAGAAAAATTAAAACAACAAACATTTTTCAAGTTAGCTTTCATTGACGGTGTCATTACTCATCTTGTAAACATGGCAAGTACAGAGTGATCCAAAATGAGCTAGAACGGTTTGAATTTTGCGCCGTAAGCGTTGGTGTATTTCACGTGTTAGTGTCAAATTACAGTGTTAACTCGTCACTTTCTGTTTACATTGATGTGCTTTACCACGTTGTTCTGAATTTTTATTGACTTTTTGTTTTATTTTGCTTGTTTAATTATAATGATATTAATTGATAATTAATAATTTTTAACGTAATAATATATTTATACCACTCCTTTTTGAGACGCTACTGGTAAATGGCATATTCGTAGGCGCTAAATGGTATATTCGTGCCAACTTGACAATAATTTAATGTGGCGGTAAATTCAAACTGTCCTCAATCATATTGGGTCACACTGCAGTTAGTTAGTTTTATATAAGGAAAAATGTGTGCAGTGGCGTATTTAGGAGGGAGCTATTGGACTGGAGCACCCCACTCCGAAAAAAATCCTAAATATGCTACTGAAGGAATATACATCTCACGGCGCGGCGGCGGCGTTATCATGTCCACACTCACGGTCAGTAGCGTGCGGTGCAATGTGCAAAACGAAACAGTGGAAGCAGTCGCGATGTGATGCCTTAAAATATTGATGTAAAAAGAAATTGTGAGAGTGAATGCGTCACTATTTCAAATAAAATTGATTATTTAGTGAATCATTCTACAAATGTAGTAAGCAAGAGATTACAAGCAGTACAAAGCTTTGACGCACCAAGTCCATATTCTAATTGCTTTGTCAATAGTACCATAATAAATTATCAAGGTTAATGAAATCAGAGAAAGAAACAAACAGGAATGTAGTAAAAGTAACTGTATTTAATAGTGAATGTACTTAACTAATTTGAACTAATTATGCACTGCAAACAATTTTAATTCAAATACTACGAAAGTGGCTAACTTCACATAAATAACGTCTATCTTTGCTGCGTAGGGGGAAGAACAGACTCCACGGTTACATTAATAAATTTTCCTCGAATTACTCCTACTGCATCGGACATTTCCAGACTAAATTTATTTACTCCAATCTTTAAGGATGATAATATTATTAAGATCGTCATGTTTAGTAAAGATATATTCCGGCTTAACCCTAATTTATTATCTCCCTTTCTTTTATTTTCCTAAAAATAACCTTCACTTGTTTCTCGCCTACTAAAACATAAAATCTTCATAGCTTGCTTTGATTGAACTTTTATTGGTACATCTTTTCTTGCGCCATTTTATTATATCGAATGAATAGTGGCAGCAAGAAGGCATTTACACAAAGAAGCAAATAAAAGTCCTTGTTTCAACAATTTTTGCTCTACTTCTCTCCTCCTTGTGTAAACCGCTCGAGGTTAAGTGAGAAAGCCGCTTCTCGTGTTGATGAAGTGCTTCGCGTGTGAGATGTGGGAAAATAAAATTATATCTATAATCTACATCTCAGTTTATATGAAATTTTGAGACAGTTTCTCTGTTGAAGAATGCCCCATTTAAATGATTTATATGGAATTGTATCTTGTTGTTTTTATGGGCACGTGCCCTTTTTTGAGGATTTTACCTTATACCGTTATTCTTTTATTATTCTTATCTTATTATTACAAGCCGGTCTAGACAAATAGTTGAACCTCGTATTTTCTTCCAAGAAACAATAATGGTAGTAGTCTAGCAGATAAATATAATTTATGTCAAGTAAAAGATATCAACCTCGAATGACTTGAATCTTGGTCAGCAGGTTCGGACTAACCTCTTTGGCGCCCTGAAGCCCTACTGGCGCCTTTTGATGATATATTATCAATGAATCAATAGTATACTATAACGGCGTTGTCTGGTCGAACTGGAGACGTGTATAGTGTAGACCCGTTATTTTTAAACAGTAGCGATCATATAACGGCGTTGTCCGGTCGATCTGTCCTGCTTTGGAGAAGTGTAGAGAATATAATCCTATATTTTCAAATAGTAGCGATGCTATAACGGCGTCGTCCGTTTGATCTGTCCTAGTCTATGAGGCTGTGGGCTTCAGTGTTAATTCGGGCCTGTATGGTCAGTTGTTATTAATATCGTTAGGCGCTATCATGGGTTTCGAAAAGAGGGGTATTGAGATTGAAAGCTTCATAGAGTCTAAATATATTGGACAAAATCAATCTTGGGCTATTAATAATATTATGGCATCAATTAGTTTTGGTGTAGCCTTTAGTATTGTTTGTTGCCTGCTTGGACATAAGTTCATTACTTTAGAGATTAGTATACCTCGCCATCAACCGCAACAAACGAATTTGTGAATGTGTACTGTTCCTTGCCTAGCAATAAAACATTTCTGAATAGCTGAAATCAATTCAGAGGCGTCGCACTGTTTCTTGGAGTTATATTCAGACAAGAGCATTCTAAGCTGATACGCAACTGCCAACAACTGAACTGTGTCCGCCATGTTCGCACATAATTGATGACGTGCCTGTTATTTTCTCTAAGGTAACAAACTTTCCGTCCCTTATGCTACGTCATGTTTATAAGAATGAGTTATGTATGAGCATTTCTTTATTCAGGCATGATATTCTTCATTTATCATACCGTACCATACCGTACAATTCCCTTCCCCAAATTGTTTTAAATTCCTTGCAATACCTTCCAAATTCCTACAATCCCTTTGATTTTGCTGAGAATGCACAGGATTTCTTTTTGTAAACAAATTAGAAAAATAAATCCTTTTTCTACGATTTTGCTGCTTTTTCTATGCATTCGAAGCAGAAGTTTTAAAAAATACTGCAAAAGTTTTATCCAGCACTTTTATATTCCAAAATCACGTCAAGTATGAAAGAGAGGAGGAGGTGTGCATGTAAGTGATTAAGAAGATATTTTCTTATCTCGGCTGTTTCTGGGTCATACACACGTCAACAAGGAGTAGCAAATGGATAAAAGTTCTCACGAGCAAAGCTTTGGATTTCAGAGATTCAATCTGCGTTAACGTCGCAACAACAGAAACCTAGAGCAGGCATCATTTTTTTTAAATAACACCATCCGACTTACTCAAATTGAACTTACATTCTTGATCCATAATGCTGGTCTTGTCCATCATTTATTTATTCTTCCCACGCACCTGAATAAATTGTGTTAAGACGATTTCAGGGTACTCCACTCATATATATTAGCTGAACTGGAATGATCGGCTCATTAAATGTTTGGAATGCTTATTAGATTGGAATTATTCACTTTTTCTACGAGAGGATCAAAATCAACTGATTTTAAATATTTTTACATCACACGAATAAGTGAAATCAGTATTTGTAATATAATATGTGTCATATTTGACTTCAAGTATGATTAATGCAAGGTACACAGACATCACGGAATGTCAGATTTAGGTCTCTGGTTGCATGCGAAGGGCAAAATTAACTATGACTATCCATGATTTCCTGGAGGTTGCGTGTCCATATTGGGCATCTGAATGCGCATGTTTGGACAAATCACTATAGAAAGAATTAAATATCGTACCGGACGCATGGTTGAGCATAAAGCGTGCGATATTATATCTTGAATATAAAACAAGAGACGATTACAAGATTAGAGATCGAGCTTAGATGTTGACTATTGACTTCGGTAGCCAAGATCAGTCAGATTTATAATATATGACTTTTATGTTCTGAATCAAAAGTGTAAAGAAGTGGGGAAGTCGTTAGGATACACTAGGGTTCCTAAATATGAACTGAGCTGTGTGTTATTTAGAGTTAAGTCACGCTTTGTCAAATTTCCCTAGTTACATTTCATATTTTGAAGATATTTATTAGAAGGTTGGAAATCATGAAAATTGGTTTAATAAATTAAACTGTCAGTATAACATTTATATAAAACTGAAATTTGGTACAATTAATACTTTATTAAAAACTATCGTAAAATTGATGTATATACTATAGTAGTTTTAAAAATTCTCTACAAACAATAAATAAATGATAATGTGCACATTAAAAAATTTTACATGCATAAAAATAAACATGACAGCATAACCTAAAATTTATATCTGACAGCTGCTGAATGTTGTCAATAAAGTAAAAAGAGAGAAAAAAAGTATCTCTGTTTCAGACACCTTAGTTTTGGCCTAGAAAGAGATAGAATTTGACATCCGTGTCCTAACTCTAAAATAACACAGTTGAAGTTTTTAATTTAGGAACTCTAGGATACACCACAATAGCACATACAGAACTTTATCTAATGTTATATCGATATGATCATATCAACCGCCTGATTGTGGATAAATTCGTACAGAAAAATGAATAATCGTATCAGACTATAGCCTGTGCAATAAGACAGTTGTTATTTATCGTTCTATAACAAACTAAGTACTAGTATTAGTACTGTCACGAACGGAAATACTCACACTCAGTTGCCCACGCTAGTTAAGCAGCTGCAGACTCGCCACCGACAACTTGGAGCCATGTGCGCGGACAGCTGCGAGGTCTTCTAAGAAGCGCGCTCGCTTCGCCCACAACTGCATTAGTTGGCATGCAATATATCCGCCTACTTACTCCGTATATGCGAGGCAACCTACACGATTTGCAAGCAGGTGCACATTCCTTCAAGAGAATCTACCAACACTTCCGCACAGCTGCAGATTCGTGCCAGGCACCAGCAGCGCGAATGCAAACTACCCACAAGCCTGCAACCAGGAAGCATGAACTTCCTTAGTTTCTTACTAGAACTCCAACCTACTGATTCCCACTACGATGCTAATTACTTCCTCGTTCAGCAGTATATAACCAGCTTGCTTGAGCTATTCAAACCAGTCAGTGAGTTGACTCCAACACTACATCTACAAGCAAGCTGGTGAGTACTCTTTAAATTATGTAATGTTTAGTTGCTTAGTTGAGTGGGCTGCGCTAAACGCCCACTCCCTGCGGAATTATGGGTAGTTGTGACCAGGCTACCCAACTTAGTTGTAATTCAGCAGGAGGTTATCTCCTACGCTTAGTTGTAGACCTAGTGCTAGAATAGGGTTGGTTCCAACCTCCCTCTTGATTGTAATAATTTAGGAGGACAAGTACGTCCTCACACGATGTATTCTCTTTATATATGTAAACCTTTGTATTTGTATTCTCTTATTGTTATTAGTATATAGTTGTTTTTTACAACTTGTGTTTATTTCCTCTCTACCTCTGACTACGTCCTCCAGTCACGAAAACCCCACGTGACAGTACTACGTTCATATTCTTCGGATAATAAAGAAATGTTAAGTTACCTTTGTAGGTATCAAACCAAGATTTTGCCATGCTTTGAACTTTGGTTGCTCTTTCGCAGGCGTATCGTACTGAAGTCCAAGTAACACATGATATTGGCTAAACATTGTTTTCATATTGACCCCATATTGATTCAATTTCATTGATATTACAATATCTTGCCAATATTAACGCAATATTGTTTTGAATTGTTTTAAACCAATATTACCCCAACATTAATTTACTAGTTCCAGCCGATGTTTGGGTTTATCAATATTGGTCCTAGATTGCTTTTTACATTCCAATATTCCCATAAATGGCCAATATTGGAATCTTCATTTATGCCAAGGATCCAATATCCATCTAGAGACATAAAAATAGTTACTTCAACAGTTTTATTGTCCATAATTATGACAATTTATCTCAAAAGTAGTTTTCACTAACAATGTCAATTAAAGTAATAATTAGAATAATTTTCCCATCGGTTGAATGTGGAGAAAATAATTAAATATGGCAACTGCGCATCATGTGATATCGTTGCGTTGTGAAGAGAACTGCGACTTCTCTATTAATGACGTTAGGCATCGCTAATCTAAAATACTGTGACGGACTCTATGTACTGTGTGCATGTTCTAAAATTTATAATAAACAATTTCTCTCAGTTAAAGTTAAATATTGCCTCTAGAAACTACAATAGCAGAATAAATAGTGTATAAATAGAATATGTACTTGTAGAATGTAATAGCTATTTATGTAACAAGTACATAATGTAGGACATTATAGACAAGCCCAGTTTATGGCAGAGCGAGCGAAGCGAGCAAGGCCTATAAAAAGGGCGAGTCTATAAGGTTCGATTATGTAAGAGTTGCATACAAAGCTTTATGTTCGATTTCTAAAATTGGCTAATTATCAAAAAAAAATCAGTTTATTCTTGACAGAAGAAAATTTGACATGTAATATACAGTTGTCATACTTTATTTTACTACTATATACTTTATTTTACTACTACCACTTTATTTTACGAGTACAATAATAAGCCAGTTCAGTGCCGCAAAACAATACAATAAACAGTACTTTATAATGCAATCGGTCATAAAATTAATTTATTATACATTTAACTAGCACTTATTTATTTTGGACTAACATATTGGCATTAGTTATTGGTGCAATATTAGTATAATTCACTGGGCTAACATTGGCATATGTTGTTGGGCAACTATTGGTATATGTTGGTGGGTCGATATTGCAAAATGTCCACACTTTCCATTGGTCAATATAGAGGAATTCGTTTGGCTCGATATATCTTCGGCATTGGCTTAATATTGGACCGATATGGGCGTGCTACTTGGGAGATACTAGGAATGAAAAAGAAACCTCTGTTCATCATCCAAAGTGGAAAGGGTGATAAGTGTACTGCTTGGTTTAATGGTACTTGCTCGAAGAATGTTCGTCCTTAGTCATAATTATCCTTGATTAAGTCTGTTTAGGTATCCGTAACATACTTCAGGCGACAGAGTAAGTACATATTATCGCTGCGATAACTGTTATATAGGTATATTATGATAGTTTTATAGGAACTGGCATACCGGTAAGATACCCAAAAAATCAATTCAAATCAGATATTTGAACGATTATTTAGTATACATTATGCACGTTCACTTACAGCATCCTTCAATTTATACAGGGTGTACGTACCAATGATATTAGAGACTGCAAGGATTTTTCAGAAACGATATACAGACTGTTTGATTTAAAGCTTTGTAGCAACTTTATTTTCGGTCAGAAATGGTAGAAACCGTATATATATTATTAAATGGCATAACATTCTCGAGGTTCTGATTTAGAAAACTTTGTAAGTACTAAATCGGCGTAAGAGTGCAGATAGGCATGATAGGTATTTTTTTAATTTAAATCGATAGAGTATTGTGTTCTCTTTTCAATTATAATAAATATTCCTACTCTTACAAGTTTCTAGAAAATTGGTTCTTCAATTAATAAAACAGAATTATCTAGCAAGCTTAGGTAAATAACGAAACTTTAGTTATTCTGGTGGTCTTTAATCTTCAATTAAGGAAAATGTAGAATAGAACAGTACACAACTAAAAAATCAATAGACTAAATTGAAAAACTTATTTTAGAATTCCACTAACAGGACAATTAAAAAAAATATTATTCTTTTTAGAAAATAAAAGGTAACTTTCACACTCATTTTAACTAACAATTATGCATTGCGTTAAAAATTAAATACACATAAAGCCACAATTAAATAATTGAAGTATTGTATCAAATAAGGTTCAATATGCTGTCCATTTCTTTCAATACATAATTTGCATCTTCGAACACTAGTGTACTGGTAGTCGAACCGAACTGTTTTGTTCTACATTTTCCCTAATTAAAGACCATCAGAATAACTAAAGTTTTGTTATTTTATCTAAGCTTCCTAGATAATTTTGTTTTATTAATTAGAATATCCAGAATACAAAGCCGCAAATTATTTTTCACGTTTTACTTGAAAATTATGATTGAAAAAATAACACATTTCATAACACAACTACTCTACAAAAATAACACACTACTCTATCGATTTCAGTAAAAAAAGTACCTATCATGTAATTAATTAAAAAAAATCATCACTCTCACGCCGATTTAGTACATACAAAACTTTATGAACCAGAAAATAGACAATTTTATGCCATTTAGGTAACATACATATAGGGTGTCCCACAATGGTGTTTACACGCAATATCTCCCTTATTTGAAAAGATAAAGAAATCAACCAAAAACTATTGTGAATGACTCAAAATGGACTTTCAGAAAACATCCTTAAACGCTGGTTGCATTGCAACGTTTCAGAGATCACTCCAACTTGATCAATTTTTCAAATTGCATCCTCTGTTTTTCTTCACGGAAATGTATTCTTAACTTCATTCTATATACGGTAGTATGCCTTACTTAATTATCTAATGTACATTTAGGGATTGAAAAAAATATTTTTTATAAATTGAATTTATCTTAAACTTAAAGCAAATGCTGAAAATGCCCTCCTGTGCACTCTACACGGGCTTTAAAGTGCCTCAGTAGTTCCCTTGTAGACACGGCTCTAATCATATTTTTTGAATAAATAATTTAGTTAGTGAATATGAAGTGTACAATTTATAAAAAATATTTTTTTCAACACCTAAATGCACATTAGATAATTAAGTAAGGCATACTACCGTATGCAGAATGAAGTGAAGAATACATTTCCGTGAAAAAAAGCAGAGGGTGCAATTTGAAAAATTAATCAAGTTGGAGATCTCTTAAGATCTCTTAAACGTTGCAATGAAACCAGCGTTTAAGGATGTTTTCTGAAGGTCCATTTTGAGTCATTCACAATAGTTTTTGATTGATTTCTTTATCTTTTCAAATAAGGGAGATATTGCGTGTAAACAGCATTGTGGGACACCCTGTATATATTTATATCATTTCTGACCGAAAATAAAGTTGCTACAAAGTGGGGCACTTTAAATCAAACTGTATACTGCTGTTTTAGTAAGAAATTCGTTCAGATATCTTTAGACAATTAATTTTATTTGATTTGGTAGGTTTCTTACCGAATTATTTTATACTCATTTCTACGGTTTCCCCAATTGACACATCTCCCTTATATATAAATAATTCACTATAAATAATTAACGACGAACTTATCCAAACTTGCGTCCATCTTATTCACTCTTCGATGACGTATTAAGTCAAAGACCAACAAAAAAAAAGGAGAATGACAGGACCCAACCTTTTTTATTTATTAATACGTTCAACCGTTAAACTGTTATGACGTAATTCATGACGTCATTTTACATGTCGGTGTAAAATTGATATTACATATCCAATGTAATACGCGGGTAAAGATGAATATGTTGTACATAGCAGGGAATACTGCATCGGTTGTCAGGTGGTGTTTAACATTACATTGAGGCACAATCTATTATGCAAAGCTCTGCACTTTAACTGTTTGCTGGGGATACACAGGAAACCCTTTATCGTATAGATAGGGTGTAGAACATTTCAATAGAGGTTGCAGGAGGGAAAATTACTATCACATTAATAAATGCATTCATAGGTGAATAATAATACATAATTATGTACTTTGAAAACGATCTTGTCTGCAGACAATATTTTTTATTAAATAACTTATGGCTATGTTATTAAATATAGACCAAAAATGACTTTTCAGCCTCGTAGAATTAGTAGATATCAATGCCCGATGGAATTACAGATACGTCTGCACTGACAAGTATAAGTCATCAAATTATTTTGGGGACGAATTGGGCCAAATTAACGGTCTGAATACTTAGATAAACGATATCTTGGATATCACCTTAGACATCTTGTCGTCTAATAAACCGTAAATATTGTTGCAATATATCAGTGGAATAAAGTAGTTCTTAACAGCTCATTAGTCAGTGCAGTTAAGCCGCAAAACTTAACAGTGTATTTGACAAGAGAAGCGTGTGTGCAATAACAACACTAACAAAAAATGGCGATAATTGGATTTCTGCTGTATTTGACTTGGACTAGTTATAACTGATGAAACTTTGCAATTTCAAAAGTTACTAAAACTGGTGGGAATTTCTAAGTTTTACAAATATAAATAAATAACTTATTGTAACTGTACAATTTAAAACGTAATAAACAACTAAGTAAAATTTAGAGATCAAAATTAGTATACTGCCTAGAGCAAAAACAGGCATCTGTACATAAATAATAATACATAAAAAGGGTTCAGATTTGTAAAATTTCTTAACTCCCGCTAATTTAGTAACTTTTCAAATTGCAAAGTTTTAACAGTTCTGTTACTGCAAATATATTCACGTCTTTTTACTGCGTGTGAATGTAAAACTTCGCAGTTTGTTTCATAAGACATGTTCAACAGTAAACTATTTAATATTGATATCCAACGGAGTTGTACTTTTTTCAATAATTCATATTCATTGTTTTATTGTTCATTGTGAATGTCCATACGAGCTGGCATGGAGCAGAAATGTCCCAACTGTGCTTGTATATATTTTTTCAATACGTTCTTATGCATTAATTGTATATATATTATTTTTATGCATGTATGCATTTCAATAAATAAATCACTTATTTTATTATTGACCTTGAACTTGGAAAACTACACTATTTTCGCTCTAAATTTTAATCTAAATAGAAAATAAATTATACAACAGTTTTATAACCATCCACTCCAATATTTTACCCATGTAGAGTAAACGATTCAAAAGTCAAGAGTAAAATCTTACTCCGAAACGATTAGAAATTTGACTGTTTTAGCAAAGAGAACCTACTTTTTGGCTTTAGTGTAAAAAAGTTACCATAAATGATTAAAGATATTGTTAGTTATTTAAGTTATTATTCATTATTAATCATACATTACGTAACCATATTAAGTCACCTGTACTTACATAAACGATTCTATATAAGATAGCAAATTCATTAAGAAAGGGGTAGTCAGTATTTATTGCGAGCTCTTTGAGGCCGAATGAAGTTATAATATAAGCGATTAGTTTGAACCCTAATAGTGTTGTATTTATTAGCTTTAACAATTCAGGAGTGGGATTATTTTGCGTCGTGTTGCTAATTTGAATGTGCGGTTAAAAAATGAGTGATAGTGAAATGTCTAGTGGTAGTGAAACCGACTACGAGAATCATAAAACGAAAACGTCAGATCATGGAACTGGACGACCAAGATCGAACGCATGCATTCTGAAGAAGTGTACTTTTTGTGGAAAGAATGGTCATTTGCGGGAAGACTGTCGGTTCCGAAGGGTTAATACATCCATCCGGCTTCCAACGGCCAGCAAAGAAGTGCACAAACTGTGGAAAGACCGGTTCCGAGAGGAGAGTGTATATTGTATACATAATTGTTTTAGAGTGTAATAAATTTACACTAACATTGTACTGAAGTTAACTCTATACGAAGGTACAGATTAGATATTTTACTCTAAAAATGTATTGGACCTAAACCCACACTTTTTAGAGTGGTCAGTATAGTGTTCGAATTTTAAATTCCTAATTTCCATCCAATTATTAATAACATTGTCTCTTGTTGCACCTCGTACTGCAGCACTCGTTAACAAACTTTTAATTTAAAACTTGATTTTCTTTTGTGTAACATTTATAGAAATGGAGAATTTTAATTAAATATCCCTTGATATAGAAGGAACAAAAGGAAGGAACGTTGTCAAGTAGACCAATGAAACAATTTTTTGTTTCCTTCAAAAGACAATTAAATGCGGGTATCTTTTAGCACGTACGTTATTATCCTTTGAATCGACAGTGCTTTTAAAATTTGATTCTTAGCTATATTGTTTTAATTGGGATACTTAGTTATCAAACAGAGGTAATTTTTCTTCTAACTTAATAAATGATGAAGTTCAGTCTGGAGTCTGAAATAGTATTGGATAAGTCTAATACAGTCCAAGGATATTGAGATACATTCAAGTCTTAGAATAGAACTAGACAAATTGGATTATTTCATGGCATTGCTGATTAAAAAAAGTATTTTATGTTTCTTTAAATATTTTTGTTAGGAAAACTTGTATCCCAAGTTCTATGAAAGGTCCATAAACTACGATGCAATAATACGACATACCTTAAAACCCTTAAATGGTTCTTCATCTAACTCTCGGGTGATGGTAAGATTGGTAAATTCGCAACTCACCTGAAATAAAAAGAAAATATTAACATACATACTTGCAAAAATAATAAAATATAATATAAAACAGAATAAACAGAGAGACATGGTTTTCCGCCAATCACAGTTTACAATTTACAACGGTAGCATTCGCTAAAATGGCTGCTACCACGTTTATATTTCAAGCTCTAAGATTAATAATAGATCTATATGAATACCTGAATATAATCAATGAAACGGGAAGATTTTAAGTGGAGGTTAAGAAATTTTAAGTTCTCAACAGCCCTAACCCAAATAAAGACATTTTTCAGTAACTTACGGGTTATGTAATTCTTAGTAGTGTAGGGGCTAGCGTGTTCTTCTCACACCCAAGCGACCCGGGTTCGATTCCCGGTATCGGCAGATCTGGTTAAGGTTTATGCAGTTTTCTTTAGCTGTAACACAAATGTGGGATTTGTGCTAATACCAAGTCGGCTGCAGCCGCACGTTGGGCCTGCGTAATAGTAATAATCGCCGCCATAGCTTCTGGGACCTGTTTCACCAGGTAATGGGTAGTAGTAATTATTATTATATTATTATTATTATATGAAGTAGAAGTCTTCCAGGCTAGAAGTAGAGTTTATTTATACGAGTCACGGTTTCGAGAGTGTGACAAAACACTTACACTACGAACTTTTTCAGTAACGTTTTTTTGCTCGACTTTTGGGCCAATGGATATCTACCTAGGCATGTTTCCCAATAGCAAACATTTAGAAAGGAATTACAGTTAAAGACTGGAGAATACTGGAGGATTTAGAGGTATCTTTGATAATCCGGATCGTCCTTTCTTACATGAGATTTCTTATCCCATTTGCAACTTGACACTATTATAAAAGAACAACGTCTGTGCTATCATACCAGCCTAGCGGCAACACAAATGTCCCGTTGGTTTTCGATGCATTGGCATGCAAAAAGAACCAAAAAATTAAATATATTTTGGACCACCCTGTACAAACATGTGGTGCTAGGATGGAAAGAAAAACATTGTTTGAGCTTGAAACTCTATTGCATGAAAATCCAGTCTAGCCGAAATCGCCTTATGTACGTGTATGAAACTGTAGTGTTAATAAATAAGCATTGCAAGGACTCCATCCACAGCAGGACAGTTTAGTGGTTACAGTTTCGATCATCATTTGTTCCAGAATTACGGTTGATTCTTTTTTCTTATGATATAACTTCCCCGATATACATAGGTCTGTAAATAAAGACGCTAATAAGTTACCAAATTTTCACATACTCGTTTATTTTGCCATAACGGTACCTACCTAAAAACAATCGATGTCTTAATTAAAGTCCCACGTCGATATACCGTTTCGTTTTCGAAATGTAGCCGACAATATAACTAATTTTTGGGGGTAGGGGAAATGAAACAAAATCAAATCGAACCAAACCGGGACCGTTAGATTAAAAACCAATAAATGCGTCGGATGATCGTCTTTTGTTTTTTATCGAAAATTTGTTACCAACAAACTATGGGTATCTAGGTAAAGCGCCATCTATGCCGCAAACTGTGTCTCCGTAGAGTTTGTCTTCATAGTGTCTGAGCTACAGCACAAAATATAAAAAATATATTTCCTCCCGCTTCACCTACACCATGGTAAACTGGCGAAACATATTTTTGGTGCATCTGTAAAGGTACCAGCTCATTCTAACCACGCACCAGTGGCGTAGCCACGGAGGGGATATGGTAGATATACCCCCCCCCCAAGGATCAAAAACTTAAAAAAAAGTCGATGAAAAGTAGGTGAAATGTTTGACAAACTGACCAAAAACCATGGAACCTAGATTTTGTTTTGTAATGTTTTTTGTTAACTAAAGACTAGTTAGTTTTCTTAATAGTGGGTAGGCAGATGGCCAAAATGACAAATTTGACTCACCCTAAAACCTAACTAGCAACCACCATGCTAGATTTTATATTACAGTAGTACAGATGATATTTTGACCGGTGGTCACTGTGTATGAGTGGGATCCTCTTTTCTGGACGGCATTTAGGAAAATGGCGGATGCAAATATTTGATTGTTCGTACTTTAGAAACCACTCAACCTAGAAACTTAATCTTGGTGTCAAATTATATGTTTTTGGGGTCAAGGAATTCAAAAACTCTTTAATTTATTCATATATACAACCCATCTCCCATTTTTCAAAATGGGGACCAATATATGGCATTAAATGAACTTTTATTTAATTATTTTTCAACTATTACAATCTTCCTTTATTAAATAAAGATAATAATATTTCTTCTGACTCAAACATAAAAACCACAATTAAAAATGTCCTTTATGGGGCCTAACTTCCCTAATATAAATTCAAGAATTACACTGTTTCATCCTCATCATCCTGGTTTGAATATATGTTCTTCCACTGCTCAAGAGAACATCCACGCACTTTGAGACATGGTAGCTTGTTTACTGTACACACACAATTAGATCAAGCATAATCTGGTTTTAATTCAGGCATTAAAGCAGGCAACAATGGCTTAGCCTCCAGTGCTTTTTTCTCACACAAATGCTTGGTAATGTGCACGTTGGATGTGTAGCTTCCATGAAGCATAAGTAGGAGGAAGCATTTCTGGCGATTTTCTTCCAAACTGTAATTCCCGAAGTTCATTGATTGATTTTAAAGTTTCTGCATTATGTAGAGAGCGCGGGTAAATGCTAATAAAAAAATCTTCAGCGGATTTGATTGCACTATCGGATAATATTCCAACACCTATTTCTGCAAGCAATTTAGGATTTTTCAGATATACTTCCCATGCAGTTTTCTTGCTAATACCATTTAGCTGACTGGTTGTGTCACATCCACTTAGCAAGTGAAAACCAATAACAGATTCTGGCACATCAGTTGGTATGCCTGAGAATATTGTATGCACAGGGACGAATATTTTCTGTGATGATGTTCCTTTGGACATCCATACTTCGCCTGCGTAAATTTATTGAAACATGTTCACTAACATAACTAGCACATCTGTATCTTTGCATTGCACAACAATCCGACTGTATCCATTATTAGTTGCATCTTTCGCATGAAGCAAAATCCTCGTATCTGCTTCTTCGTGGTTTGCAAATAATGAATCTGTCAGAATTCCAGATGTTGAAGTAGCCGTATCACACTGTTTATAACCACCTGCTGTCACTACAACTTAGTTTGGGTTTAGTTTCTTAGAGGATACATCCATCAACTGATTTGAGAGGAAGTGAGTTAGAGCTTTTTTATTCTCAAGAAGATTAATAAATCCATTCCAATTCTGTGGCAAGGGAATCTTGTATGTCACGTCTTACAAGGGGGGGTGCTCTTGCTTTTGCGTTTGGCCCTAATTGCTGATTTAATAGAATTATTTTTGTAGCTATCAAAGACAACATCAATTCTCGAAGTGTAATCAGAGAAATTCTGCAATACTAACTTCACAAATGAGTCCGCTAGATCACCAAAAGTTGTTGCTTTACTTGGCTTTCTGAGTGCTTGTACTACGCCCATAGCATCAATGATGTAGCATGTACGCATACCAGGTTCTGCTACAGGAGGGATATCTACACCATTGTCCCCTATCAAAATTGTACCGAGCATGGCTTTATTTGTT
The DNA here is from genome assembly GCA_929113105.1 of Agrypnus murinus. Taxonomy (NCBI): domain Eukaryota; kingdom Metazoa; phylum Arthropoda; class Insecta; order Coleoptera; family Elateridae; genus Agrypnus; species Agrypnus murinus. The sequence goes on along the minus strand of OV816031.1, from coordinate 71,382,083 downwards.
GGAAGACGAAGACATCCGTCATATGTTGCAAGTGACAGTGGGACATCATGCAATTACTATTGAAGTAACTGTTTCAAATCAGCAATTTTTAAATTGTGGTTTTCATGTTTGAGTAAGAAGAAATATCATTATTTTTGTTTAATAAAGGAGGATTGTAATAGTTGAAAAATAATTAAATATAAGTTCATTTAATGCCATATATTGGTCCCCATTTTGAAAAATGGGAGATGGGTTGTATATATGAATAAATTAAAGACTTCTTTGAATTCCTTGACCCCAAAAACATATAATTTTACACCAAGATCAAGTTTTTACATTGAGTGGATTCCAAAAGTACGCAAGTAAAATATTTGCATTCGCCATTTTCCTAAATAGCGTCTAGAAAAGAGAGTCCCACTCATACACAGTGACCACCGGTCAAAATATCATCTGTACTACTGTAATATAAAATCTAGCATGGTGGTTGCTAGTTAGGTTTCAGGGCGAGCCAACTTTGTAATTTTTCATATTTTACTAAATGCGCCTCCCCACTATAAAATGTTTTTGTTTTTTATTCAGTATTCTTTAATATTTGCACTTTTGTTCCGTACAATCTGTCACTCTGGTCAACTCTGGCTACGCCACTGCCACGCACCAGTTTAAAAGGAGGACATCTCACAAAAATTCCCGATGTGCCCCCTCAATTCCTGATGCCTATGGAATTAATCAGTTCTAGAAGGATCATAATGATCAGTTGGTGTCATAGGCGCCCGCAAAAATTTGTCCAGGGGGGCAAGCCTAGAATAAACGGCATGCTAGGGGGGCAAGCCTAGAAAAAACGGCATATTATACAAAATTTTCAATAAAATTCAAATTGTTCAACTTCCAGGGGGGTGCCTCTCCTTGCCCCCCTACCGTGCGCCTATGCGTCAAACTACCAACCGACGGTTATTTTCCGATTTTTCGGCATCGAAGGGAGATATAAACTCTGTAAGTGTGCTTTTTAACAAATCACACTTTAGCAGATAAGATTTTCATGAGAATTTAATCTCAAACGACAACAGATTCTAGACAAATACTGTTGTCATGGAAGATATATTTAATTATATAACTAATAAAAAGATATAAACTAATAAGATATAACTAATTAAAAACCCAAATTATGTACTATCAATAAACGAACCTAAACTAATTTATTTAAACACTATTTATTCTATTAACTAAATTATTTATTTGGAATGCACAGTTATTTAATTTTACTGCGGGCATGTCAGCTTTACATTGCGCTAGGTACTTCTACTTGAATGCTTCCATTCTTGTGCGATCGCTGTTTTAACAGGCGGTAGTGTTGAGTTCTCGAATGTTCCCGTCTAACCAAGACGTCTGTCTCCGTCGCCCAGTTCAGACGCTTCGAAACACGTGTTTCCTCGTTCAATACAATACAAATTTCGGTATAAACTGCAAATCTTGGGGATTACTACCTTATTGATTGATTGATGAATTGTTTTGAAATTCCGGGGTGGATATACTATATTTCACATCAGCTCTACGAATTCATTTGTGGTGACAGTTCAGTATTGGACAGTTGCATCGAACGACTTTTTATTTAATACATTAAATGCAATTGCAGTTTCTACTTTTATTTGATAAAACTTGAAAACTAATATTATAAGATATCTAAAAGCTACATTCGTTATAATAAGATTAAAACATAAATGCTACGTAAAATGAAGGAAGAGGAAATCGTATCGTTATTTGTGCAATTACTTTCCTATTTGAAAAGATCAAGTTCCTGCCATTAACTATCAATTGTCCTTTATAATAATATATTGTTGCAAGACTACAACTACCGAGAAAAGCATTTGTAGTAGATACAAGGAAGATAAAAAGACCTCCATTACAATAGATCAATTCTGTTCTATAAATAAACCATCGAATGGCTACCAAACAAACCTACGTAAGTCGTATCATAATGTAATGACAAAAATTAGATCGATTACCACCTAGAAAGGAGAATATTTATTTACCAGCGATGCTGTTTCCGCTGTTTTCATCTCTGTACATTTTTATCTACTCATTATTTTAATTGGAGTCAACAAGAGGACAAAAGAAATAACATGGTAGATACATTTTCTGTTAGTATCAGAAATGAAAATAAATACATATAATGCTCTAGTATATTAATACTTATATAAAACGCACGCCCAAGCAAAATGATTTTACGTAATTATCGCCTTTCATACTATAAATGTAATTTCAATAACATTGTTAATAAATTATTATTAATAACTTTCCCAACTTCCACCTTAATGGGAATATTACATATAATATATTACATAGGTAAGGATATTACATTGGATGTAATTGACACCAACGCTACTGTCGAATACAAAAGTTCTGATCCGTGTGTTTGAATGCGCGTAGCAAAAAAACTAACAGCTTAAATTAATACAAACAAAAACTGTTATATAGACAATTTATTTTTGTAAAAATAGTAATTTTTTAAAATTAACTGAGTTTAGGTTTTTGAGTTACAAAAGGTTCAGTTTTTTGGGAATTTTGACGTAAAGCGTCTCTTTAATAATTAATATTTCAATAACTCCTGTACAGAATTGAATGTAATTTTGAACGTGATTTTATATTCAAAAAATCTAAAATCAGGCAATTTTACATATTCACTATTTTATACAAAAATAAATTATCTATCTAACTGTTTTTGTTTGAATGAATTTGAACGGTTAGTTTTTTTGCTATGCCCATTCAAACTCAGGGGTCAAAATACTTGCATTCGATGGTAGAGTTATTATCACATAGATTAGTGCTGCTCAAACCATGGGCCGCGGCTTCCTGGGTGGTGGAAAAACCTTGTGTGTGGGAGAGGGAAGAATAAATACTTAAAACGGCGCGATCTTTTTCTTTGCTAATTTTTAATTTTTGTTGAAATTTAAATAAAATCTAAAATTAGTTCCTAAAAGGGGGCTTGGCACCCAAAAGACTAAAAAGAACTGGCATAGTTTATAAGAATAACTGTAATTTTTTTAAAAAGATTTTTTTTAAATATTTTCTGAGATTAAAGATTAAAGATTGAATTCTTCAAAATAATTTTCGGGATTAGCGATCGGTTTTTTAAAAATATTTTTTAGAATTATGGGTTGAACTGTTAATAATAATTCTTTCTGGAATTAGAGATAAAGAATTTGATTTTGTATCACTATATTAAGTTTTCTTTTTTCTTTCTGGGAATTACTAAATTACTACTTTTTGGGATTAGAGATAAGATTTTAGATTTTTTAAAATAGTTTTTGGGATTAGAGAGTTAATTCTTAAAAAAAATTAGGATTAGGGATTTAAGATCGAGTTTTTAAAAATATTTCTTAGAATTAGGGAAAAAGATTTAATTTTTTTAAAATATTTTCGTGATTAGGGATTGAGTACTAGATCTTTTTAAAATATTTTTGGAATTAGAAATTGGGGGTTAGATTTTTAAAAATATTGCGTCGTTTACCCTGATTTTATTTGTAGTAAGTGTATTTTCGTCGTTTTCATTATTCTTAGTCTTTACAAGACTAGTTCGGTAAAAACTTTACCTGACTAGTACGGTAATGGCTTTCCTGCTTAAATAGAAAGTGACCATCTTGGAAACACCAAGCTATGTTGTCATGATATTTGCTACAAATTTTAAAAAATATCACTTTCATTTCCCAAGTTTTTATTAAAGCAGTTACAGAAACATATTATATGCAACACCTCAGGAATATGTCTTTACACGAACCTGTCCATTAGTTCTATAAAAAATGGAATTTCCAAAAGGTTAGGCCTCTATAATTATAGACGAGTTTGCGTCAAAAAGCACTAAAAATTTAATTGTAATGTGTGTATGTATCATTTACTATATTTTAGTTTTAAGATTTATCATTTTGTGAAAGTTCCACGAGAATCATTTATATGTCTGTCCATTGTTTTGTAGTTAGTTTAGAGTTTTTGTTAGAAATTAAAAGAATAGAATGATTACCGAGACCAGCAGCAAGTATTGAAATCTATAAATAAATTGAAATGAAATAAAAAAATTAAGTAATTAAAACATTTATTTTTAATAGCGTCAGTAATACTTTTTGTAAGTTACCACAATTAATCCGTTTAATAATAAACTTACTGTACTTTTCGTCATACTTATCTTGTAAATTTCGCGTGAAAAAGCTCATACTATGGATTCGCTTACTGTCAATGTATTTAACATAAGTAAGGTTAGTTTAGACTAACCCATCAGTTATTTGTGCAATTTAGTCCATAAGCTTTTTATTTGCTTGCTTCTAGAACTTCAATATTCAATATAGATATTTTAGAAATTAATTTTTGTTGAGAAATTTTTATCTGTTGTATTTTTGTTGTATATGTCAGCCTTAATAAACGTTGTGGTACCATAGTTGTCTAATTAATTTGTATTAGCTTTAAAGTCTAAGAAGGAAGTCTAAAGGAAAACTGATTTTTCTATAGAATTTAGTTAATTTTCCTTGTCCAATGATGTGGGAGACAATTGTCTAAGTTCTCAATTTAATAAAGTTTAGGCCAATTCTAATGTGAGATTTAACCTAAAACAGACAAGTATTGTATTGTAATGAGGAGGTATACAAGTACAAGTATTTACTCTCTTACCTTATTAATGTGTTTTCTGTAAAAACGAGATTCCTCAGTTGCATAATTTTCTTGTGTTTAAAAATCTTACAGCTCTTCGTGAAATAATTTTGGTGAAAAATTGTAAAACTGCTTCATTACTACATACTTGTTACTATCTTAAATGTAGGGGCTGCTTTTTATTAATGATATCAGATAAATAACATGTAATTATGTTGCGAATTTGGATCGTTCATTGAAATACTGTAATTAGGTTATTATTTGAATTTGTTGTCATCTAGAAATAGGCAAATAATGTTAATAAGATCATATTGTTTAAATTTGTGAAGATAGGGCTATAGGCGTGAAAAGGTGATTTTAAGTAATAAAGTTAATAAAAGTTTTAAGAAGATAGGGATGTCATCGACATTCAGTTGCAAGGGTTAATTTTGGTTGTTCATATAACTATCATATATCATTGAATTCGGAATTTAATTTCCTATAAGTTTATCTAATAAGTATTAATGTTAAGATTTATAAAGAAAACTAGGGTTAAGAATATTAAGAAACGTCAACAGGCATTTGATTTCTGCAAAAATCACATCACATTCAATTGTTTCGACAAAAAGATATAAAACCACGGACATTTTTATAACAAATTCAAAGTAATTTAAGGTTATGTTATAAGCTAAAATGTAAACAAATCAATGTCAAAATTTTGAGATTAGTGATATTTTTGAGAAAGGTCAAAATGATTAAAAATTAAAAAATTCATAAATCAAAGTGTTTAATTAACAAGTGCTTCAAGTTAAATAAGCGTTTAGTTTATTCTTTGATGGAAATATATTACTAGAAAGAAAAACTTAAAAAATTAAATGAATTTGAAATTCCAATTAGTAATGCCCTTTATGTGGAAATATTTAAAAAAGGTCGTTGACACATTTTCTTGAATTCTTTGTCAAGACTAATAAAAGCAGACACAAGGGGAGTTAATAAAAATAAAATTGGTAATCTTGTGGCGTTAAATATTTAAAAAGGAATTAAAATATAAATGTGAGTTTTTAATAGTACTTGGTTCTATTTTTAGTAATTAAGAAATATGATGATACCAAAGGCATTAAGCTCCAAATAAAGAAAACCGAACTATTTCGGGATTAATAAAAAAATTAATGATAGAATTAAAAAAATAAAATTTGGTAATCAGACTTTGGTTGTGTGTGTGTTTCTATCTTTTTACTTCACATAAAAGAAAATCTATTTTTCTGGTATCTATTTTTAATTTTCATTTTGTTTAGTTTGTTGTTCTTTGGGATATGTTAATTAAAAGTTAAAAGTAAAATGTGTCCCCTAAAATGTGTGTTTTTATATTACTGTCTACCTAAATATAAGAAGAGTTATCCATTGAAGCGACCCGCCTGACAGACATTTTATTTTTGTATTAACAGAATGTATCTTTTCTTATTTTGGTTTCAATAATAAATTTTTCGTTGAGAATCACTGGCATTCACGCAAAGTTAATGTCGTCAGGTTCTTAGAATTCCTAATCACATTTTTATGTTGATTCATTCTATATTGTAATTTGTTCCATAACTTTTGGGAGATTTGACCAATATAACAGGGACGGTATGGTACAATACCAAAACATAAAAGTCAATCATAATATAATTCTCATAATAAAAACTGTTATTAAAGGTCGTATTATTCATTTAAATCTTTCAATACTATTCTTAATAAAGGACTTTTTATATTGAGGAATCAATTATAAAAATTATTTATTCTGATTTATAATTTGATGGTCATTGGAAATCAATTTTATTACTTTATTAGAATTATTAAATTATTTTATTAATATTGGATAAATTTTTTGCCCATAATTTACCAAATAATGTATATATAAATTATTTTCGAAAAGGAAAAAAGGTAGTATACAAATACATCACTGATTGGAGTTTCAAGGATTATTCGATAAAAATAACAATTTCGATTAATATAAAATTAGAAAAACATGTATAATAATTGCGAATTTACGGGAAATACCAAACAGTAAATAACAAAACAAGAACTAAATAAATAGTACAGGTTTCCGTCAGTATTATATTAAGTTGGTACGGCCGGGTACGGAGGTCGCAGGAGTGAAGTGGACAACATAGCAATAGGCAGCAGCAGGATGTTCTCAATCAGCAACACTCGACCACGCACGACTAGAGAGTTGTGGACATATATACTTTTTATGTTTGTATTATTGCATATTGTCCCTCAATCATTTCTAAATTACACACGCACAAAATATTCAGTAAAAGTAGTACACACGTCTTCCTTTTTTTTGCCGGTCAAAACTACTTGTACTGTTACTACTATTTTGCGAGGCACCAACAACCTGGAAAGTTGTATACCTAAAATAAATTGACATTTTCGTAATTTCATTACGTAATGCTACACTCGCGTGGATGCCTTTATATTATTACAAACCTGAATTGGATGTTATTTTGTAATCGAATGAACAAAATGGACATTAGATTGCATAAAAAAAGGAAGAAGATTAAAATATTTGAAAAAGAACGGGAAAGGTGATGAGGAGGAACCTTCAGTCACGTCCGGGTTTGCCATACTGCATAAAATGACAAGGACTCCTTTATAAGCCAATTCTATTTTACGTTTACGAATTGAATGCTTTTCAGGGGAGAATTTTCATGGTGACACTTTCTGCGAACGTCTCTCAAATATTTTACAGCAATGTTATTGCAAAATTCAAGATTCTATTATTTTTTTGTCTCACTTTTTCTAACTGAACTGAACTGAACCATACTGAACATATAATACTTTTGTTATACACAAAAGAAAAATCTCCTTTAGGCAAAAAAGAAATATATTGGAAAACATGAGAGAAGAGGTCTATTTATTTGCTCAAAAATTTTAAATAAGTTCTTTGTAAACTTTCCAGATTTCAATTTAAGAAGTTTTTTTTTTGCCAAAGTCGGCATTTCGGAAATATACAGAAATTTTGTTGAGAAGTTGTTATTCTGTTTACGGTTTCAATTTCGCCTTTCTTGTTAGGAATAAACCAGCTGGAATTTTATTGCGTTATTACCTAGTCGTGGCTCACTATTTTTTGTTGAAGAGTTTATTTAATACAGAGGCGTATTTTTATATAATTATTTCGAATTCTTTTACAATTCGGATACTGCTCTAAATAAATGAGTATGCGAACTGCAGAGTTAGATTAGATTTATTGGTTTTAATTCAAAATGGCTCGTAAACAAGGAGGTGCGTGGGTAACCGAAATCATCTGTAAACACTTGAAAGAATTTTTAAATCATTTTTGTGCTGATTGAGTGCACTATACTTTTTGGGAGGTCTGGCCAACATAACAAAGAGCACAATTGTTACAGGGAATTTTGTAATTTAACGTCAATGCGAATTGTCGTGATCTTTATATATTATGTCCACTTTTATTAATTTTTTAGGGATTTACATTTCCTTTAAACAGTTTCATAGTATTTTTCTATTCATGTTGTCGAAAGCTGCTCTAAGATCAATGAAGATTAAATTGAGTTGTTTACCAGTCTCCATTGCTCTTTCTGTTAGGTTAGCCAATTAATAACCTTATTTCTTTCCACTTTATCATTTCTGCATCGATGTTATCTTGTCCACAAGGATGCTTACTGCTTCGCACACTTCTTACATATTACTTTTGATATTTTCTTCTACTGACTTGCCTTCCAATGACTTTGTCACTTACCAATCAATCAGATTTATCAACGCTATAATATTTGTCGTTAACTGCCCACTTTTATTTTTTATATTTCTGTTTGTTTTTCCAGTTTAACCTATTAAGCTCTTGATTTTATTCCATCACGGTTATTTAGTTTATAATTTTTTGCTAGTTTTTTACAAAACTCTTCCCGGTTTTTCACTTTAGCCGTCCTACCTTCTATTGTATTCAATCCTTTCTATCTTGTTCCTATTTCATTTTGTAATATTTTTACACAAATTCTTCGTTTTTATATATTCTCTTAGTGCTTCATTCAGCCAGTTTTTCCACCTTTTACACAAGATGTTGTTACGTGCTAATTTCGTAGCACCCTATATAGCTATGCTTTTGTGTTAAATTGTATAGCGTTTAGGGATTTTCGCATTCTCTCTCCTTTTAGTTGCCATTTTGTTTGGAACTAACTTCCTGTTGATAGCAGAACACTCAATACGTTTTCGTACGCTCGTCAAGCTAGTCCTTTATAAAGAATATTTTAGTGGGCATCGCCGTTTAATTAATCTCTTCCTTTGTGTTGTGAATTGGGAAGTGCCTTGGTGCAGATCTATGGTTAATTTGTGGCGCTGTTTTTCCAATTGTTAGAATGGAACCTTAAAGGGACTTTTCCGCTACTTTTTCTATCATTCAGTCTCTTATACTTAATTCTTTGCATAGGTTTCGATGTATAATCGTCGTTAGCCGCATATGGAGGCGATATAATCATCTCTCAAGGTCACATTACGCCGAAGGTATTTATAAAGTGTTTGCTTCGTAAATTCTGGTAATTTGGTTTTGTTTGTTACAGACCTTTTTTTGTTTTCTTTAATAAATCTTACGTTAACTTCATACACTACGTTGTATATTTGGGTTGTTAAAAGACCATTACGCAGACTGATCACGCTACGTTCGACCTGGTTGATGACGTTTCTCTTCAGTTCAAAGAACATAATCTGTATCGTGAGTCAGTTATATTGTAGCAACTATTTACAACAACAATAACGCCCGACAACCCTTATTGTAAATAAAACATTTATGTATATTTGTATATTATAATTTTATGTGTTAAATGGTTTTTCCCGAGTGCGTGTAGCACTTATATCTAGGTATCTGTTTCATATCTATAATTTTATCACATGTTACTGATTTTATTACATTGTTAGGAACATTTGCGAGTGAATACGTATGACTTTGCACCGTAATGAATTGGTTAAACAATTAAAATCTGACGATTAATGATTGCGCAATCTACATCACAGGTATTCGCGTTAATTAACCGTGCTTGTTGCGTTTTGAAACTTGAAGTCAAGTCAGATCTAGAGTAAATAAATCGCTCGCATCAATTCTCACCCAGATCAAATTTGTAAATAGAAATCAATAACTTGCATTTAATTTTTGCCAAAGCTATTTGTCCTTGATTAAAATATAACCTTACTTAATTGATTAATTTGGTTTAATTTGCTTATTTGTTAATAAAGCACTGTACATCCCTTATTTGCAAACTTGTTATTTATATGGTTGGTATTTGTGGTTTATATTTTCAGCTATCGAGGATTCAAGATTGGGAAAAGTCGACCACATTGGTAGTAGTTGCAAATGTGTTGTTCTTTTCAGATTTTGTCGGCCGATACTGTAGCTATTTTAGACGATTCTTGGCGCCCATTACAGAAGACCTTTAATGAGACCCACGACCTCACACTAGTTAGATGGCAGGCGACAGATTTAACTGCAGTTAAAAATTGTTACCGTTTACCAATAAGCAGTCCCCATTTTGTGGGTAACAATGTTTCGAAATAAATGAGCAATAATGCAGATGATTAAAGAGCGACACATAAAGAAATCTAAAACTGAAGAAAAAACTCTAGCTTGAATATTTTTTAATTTGTAAGAAATTGCTTGCAATACTTTTTGCTAATACGCTCCTGTTATATTTTGTAGTAAATAGAAATGACCAAATATTAAGATAGCCAAAACAATATAAAGTGATACGTATACGATACGTGTTTTAGTATGCCGAGTTGACAGGAAATTCCGAGAAGAAATATTGGTCAAGATCAAGTGTTTGTAAACGATGACATCAACGTAGTGAAACAGAATGACGTTTTATTTAGAAATATATTTCAAGGTCAATAGTTTAATTCGTAGTATTCTATGGCATAGGCAAAATCGAGCTTTATTGACAAATTATTTCAAGTTCAACAATCTACAATCCTCTGCATTATACGACATAAGAAGAATGTCTAGCAAAACGTGCAGGATCGGTCTGAAGTTTAAATAACTTGGAAAGTAAACATTTAATAACATCAGTAATAACATAATAACATTAGTAAATATCCCATAGTTCCATAGTTTACACAGTTACAACATCAATCTCAGCAGTTTGATATGATGAATCAATGTCAACCATTCAGCTTCATGTGCCATTCTGCTAAATGTTCATAAAAGATAAGTGTTTTAGACAGACTTTGTGCTATTTTCTTTTATTTTAGCTACCGTCCAAGACCCATATTTAAGCAGTAGTTGTAGAATATTTTTGTAGATGCATTTGTGGACTCATTTGATGTGCAGTAGCTGCATTTAAATTTTTTCAATACCTGCATTCTGAAAACAAAATATCTCATTTAACATTTCTACGAAATATCTAATATTATGTACTCTTGAACTATTTTACATCCAATAATCAATTGTTAATAACTTTGGAACTACACAAATGGGGCGAGATGTTTTGTAATTTTAATTAACTGAATTCTGCAACTGACACCTTAAGTACTTCCCTTGTCAGTACTCTATTAAAAATTGTTTTGATATATTTATTGTTTCCTTAGTATTTCTGTAGTAATTTGATCATGGCCTGCTGCCTGTTACGTGTTTTGGCTTTCCTAACTGCGTCTTTTACGTCTTTTATCGTTATTCCTTCCTTCTAGCTTGATTGAATCTAGTAGTCCATTCTCTTCGTATTCCCTAACTTCTTTCCTTATCCGCTAACAGTTCTTTAAAGTATTGCCCCAATCTCTCCAAATCTCCCCTTCTTTAGTGATAGATAATCTTTCCTCTTTTATTTTTGACATTTCTCATTGTAAAAAGTGTGTTTCCTGTATTTCTTATCAATCCGTGAGTAATATTAAAATTAGAAGCGATAGAAATTAGACAGATGTGGTACTCCAAGGCGTATTAAGGTTAACACGCCTATATTAGTAAATACTAGCAGATAAAAAGATATTTTACAAAAAATACGTTCAGGTTTATTCAGATTCCACGAGATAGCACATCATCACAATCACATGCAAGATTATTTTATATTTTAAAAAACACCATGATGCACGCGTCGTCCAAATTAATTTTGAAGCACTAACAAAACAGAGAAAATAGGAGCAAAGGCATGGATGGAATGACATTAATTTAAATACAATAATGCCATTATACGGCCGAAATAAAAAGAAATATTACGGATGAATCACATGTGGCCGAATAAATGACCAAGGTGTAATCGTTTCTAAGACTGGCGTCTGTAAAAGTCAAGTCTGACAGCATCAGTCAAATAAATAAGACATTTTAAATTGGTATTATTGTCCTCAAAAACATCCAGTAAAGTAAAGAGGTGTAAAAGAGTCTTGGTAATTGAGTTTGCCTACCGACCCATAATGGTATATTATCTGGAAAGTTTAATAAGTCTCCAAACAGGAGGCTATTGGGATAGGTGCGCAGAAAGAAGGTAGAACGGATTTGATATCGAGACTATAAGACAAACTTCAATATTAGTTTGCGGAGCATTGCAACTGGAATGAAGCTTCTGAGGAAACAAGGTCAAGGCACAAAATTGTCATTTACAACAAGAATTTATTTTTTATTTCTATTTTCAATATTTATCAATAACAAAAATAAAATGTACTCAGAACTCAGCTCTTAAACTACTGGGGTACCTCAGGATAATGCAATAGGACCCATACTATTTTCAATGATCAATCTAAAAGCAGAAGTGAAACAACATTTAGTGTAAATGACTTTGAAAGATTATTATCTTTTCAAGGATTTAGTAGATCATGACAATTAAATAATAACTGATGATAAAACAGATAAACTAAATAAATAAGTAGGTATAATAAAACTTGTTACTAATGGTCGTCCATGTTTCATTTGTATAAAAAATTAAAATAATGCAAATTTGATTATGCGTTTTTATAAATAATTACCATTACTTACATTCTTAATACATCTATTCAAGAAAACAATACGTAAGAAAACAAGATAATAATTTATTGACGCCATTACATACATTAATGATAATAATAATAAATGAAAATTTAAATCATGAAACAATTTATTTACCTGTTCGTTTTTTTTATGAAAATTTCTAAACCAATTATTTTTACACGCTCAATGAAAATGCATAAGTGCAATTTTTTAAATGCAATTATTTTTTTAACATCTACTATTATTATTGTTATTAAATTATAATAGAATAAAAATATATTTCTGCAATATCGTTATGGTGAAAGTGAAATAAATTTAATTAGAATTGTTTAACTAAAAATATATTAAAGAATAACTATTAATAAAAAATATTGGGTAGCATCTGCAAAGCAGGCCTATGGTCGATTTGATAGCTGCTTATGGCCTATATTGAGCAACGCAAGTTAAGTCGACGAAACAAAGCTGTATTCCAATCGAGATAGGAATAAGGAAGACGCAATCCTCTGCTTTTAAGTAGTTTTCGGAATTCTGTGGTAGCATTCCTTTCATCCGTGTCGAGATCAATCTGAGTTATTTCTGGAAGGCTTGCATCTGCCACAAGCGAATTTATACAGGTTATCAATCATGAAAATGTATTCGTTTTTGAGACGAAATGAGAGTTGAGAAAGTAGACGCTCTCAATAGTTATAGTATAGGTTACAATGGCAAGAAAAATTATTCTTGTTTTCTCATGAATATAACCATATATTTGTATAACCAGTAACCTGTATATGACCTACGATACCAGAAGCAATATTTACAACAGCACTTATTGGCTCTACCTTAGGCGGTAAAACAATTCAAAAGTTGTGACTTTAGCGGGTGTTAGATGTGGACATTCTTCTTTCTTAGACATATTAGTAACCAAATAAATGATTTCGAACATCAAAATCTCGCTATGGTTTGATCAATGAGTCTGGTAAACATAGTAAAGAACCGATTTAAAGATAAGGGTTAAACTCAACACCAACCAATAGTACTACCATTCATCTATATCTATATCTATACACAGTAGTAAGAGTCATTGTCATAAGATATTCAACTTATTCTGCTACAAATGGATTGTTCTTATAAGCCAACAGTCTGTTTGTTGTTATTTTAAGCTTGTGATACACTGTGCTTTTTGTGTGACAACAATGACAATTCAAGAACAATGATTGCGTTATGCGCAACCACATCCTACTTCCATTCAGTGCGCTTCAAACTATTTTTGATACCCATGGCCATGAGTTAGCCGCCGCCCCCAACAACCATCAAGTGACGACCAAGAATCTCGAAAGTGCATTTACGTGACATATTTATATGTTATCTAGTACCTTTTATTATGGTTGTTAATCAGCCCAACATAGATCAAGAGATTTATCTTTTTAGACTAAGAAAATTGAGGACCTATGCAATTGAGATTTTGAGGGTTTGTTTATTCCAAATAGGAGATTTATGTTTTAACCGCCATTCCTAATGCGCTGCCAAGACTTGCTACGTCTAGCTATATTCAATTTCAGTTAAAAAAGGGACCATTTGCTCGAAGAGCTCCAAAAGACTGAAGCTCTTAGAGAAAAGAGCTAAAAGCTTTAAAAGGTTTTCCAACTTCAACATTTCTTAAAAGAACAATTGAACCGACACTATCTGAAAAAACCCACCTCAGTAAAAAATTCCATAAAGGATGTTTTGCGTAAGCAGATTTTTCTTCCCAGAAAGTTTACTCCTTATGATTGCATCTTCTCAAACACCAGAAACTAATTACGTTATTAAACCTACACATGCAGAACCGCTTTTCCAAGTTGCTCTTACATCAGTAGTTAATAAGTTTACACCCAGAATTTCTGGTGGAAGCGCATTAAATGTATTATATTATGGGGAAGATAATAATTGTTTATGATATACATAGGTAGAAATTTTATTGAAAACTATGTACATACATAGACTACAAACGCTAATTAACTATTGATTTTTTAAATAATTTCTGCTATTGTATCCGTTCTGTATTGAAATTTTGTTAAGCTCGAAAATGTTGTTTTGAATAGGGCAAAAAACAACAAATACGTGCCTAAATATTATATGTACATATGTATATATAAAAGCTTTTATGAACATAAATAGAATGAAATGAAAATCAAGTTGTATTGTGTGGGGGTTTTGGTGTTAGTACATAATGTATAGTACATGTAAATGTACGTGGAAGCTAATAACTATTATTTTCGTAGCACCTAAAACCGCACAATAATAAAGGGTTAAATATCTCCCATAAATATTATGGAATACAAAGAGGTAAAAAGTACCTGTCTCATCTCTATGCTTAGTTATTCTTTTAATGGAAAGGTCTTAATTCTATGCGGATATAAATTCGTGCCAGAATTTATGTATTTTAATTCCATTTGCGGCAAAATATTAAAATTTGTTTACACCACCGAATACAGTAAATCTCAAAAGGGAATGTATGGGAATAATTGACGCGTCGGTAAATAAAAAACATTTTTTGGGTTTTTGGGAACCTTATCAAAAAATAATATCTGCATTTAAAAAACTCCTTAGATTTGAATTTAAACATACAAAGTTCATGAAGGTATAAAATATCAAATAATTTACAATGACACTGCGCCAGTTACTCCTACTCAACTTGGATAGCTAAGTTCACACACAATCAAGGCAATTCTATCTCGTTCATAATGGAATACAAAGTTACCATTTTATGTAAATCAATAAAACACTTACAATCTCATCTGATAAGTTTACTGGAATAGTATATACAGGGTGTAACTAATATAACTAGAAGCCTCGTGATGGGGGGGTAGATTCAATGATTTAGAACACATTTTTCTTATCAATATGTGGTAAGTTCCTGCTAGTCTTCAAGAAAATCGCATTTTAGATTTTAAGTACGCCCATTGTACTTACATTACGTTAAAAATACAAAAGAAAAAAAATTTCTTTTAAAGTTTTTTAATTTTTTTTGTTTTCCTTTTTAAGTTTTTTTAGCTTATTTTATATTTTTAATCTAATGTGAGTACAATGGGATTTATAAATTGTAAATTTAAAATGCGACTTTCTCGAAAAATACCAAGAAGAGCCACATGTTGAGAAGAAAAATATGTCCCCATTACAAGGTTTCTAGTTATATTAGTAATACCCTGTATAGTATATCCCAGCTTAACTTTAGAAACACTTAAATTAGGATAGCCAAACTTTAGGATGCAAAATAAGGTCTACATGAATGGAATAAAATGTTATTTTTTGAGCAAAAAAATTGATTTATGCTGAAATATTAATTATTTTTAATTTTATCGACTCAAAGTAATGAATTAAATATTAAAATGGCAAAATTAAATTAGATTTCTTCAAAATCAAATCAACAAATTTGGTCCTGTCGAACATTTGTAAGTGTCTTGGGGGTTAGGCTATTATTTGCAGTATTGATCACCTAAATCCGCAAGGTATAGTGGTTAGGTTACATCGATAAAAATAAAAAAAGAATTTAGTTGTCATACGCAGAATGAAAAGGGTTTTCAAATGAGCTGTCATTTGATCATCATACCATTTAAAATTATAACATCTTTGAGTGTCGCGGTGCCACCGTAGCATAAATCATTTTTTTGTTTCTTCTAAAAGTAGCATCTTTAGTTTTTTTCATATTCTAAACTTTGATTTAATTAAGTGTTTCAAAAACTTAAGATTGGGGATAATTACTTTAGGGGAACGTACGAGTAATATACAGTTAGTAACAGGCACTATTACATAGGAAGTAAAATATAAATTATACAATTATAAATAGTTCTGGTCAAGTCAAATAGCTTTCACTTAGTGAAATAGTATCTACTGAAACTAATGTTTACCATTAAAGCAAGATTAATCCAATATTTACGACTGACTAATTTAAGGACGGTGTAATTAATTTTAACCAGATGCCTTCAGGATTACAAGGGATAATACCCAGGTAGCATGTCTTTATCTTTTTGTGTCACAAAAAACCCTTAAAAGCATCATAAGGTAACGTATACATAATATTTACGGTTTTAAGTTCCTCTTTTAGAGAGGGTTTTGTAAATAGACATCCTCCGTATAGGTGATAAAGGCATCAAATAAGTACCCAAGAAGTTGCATGATATTTATACAAAATTTATTGATTTAATACTATATTAATTAAAAATTATTTTTAAGTCTAGAAATAGATTAGATCAGTAAAGAACGCGTTGTAAAAGGGCTCCTATGCAATTTTTCTGGGCGATGACACACCCTTTTCTTGGGTATGTCCGAAAGCGCTTCGAAAGCTTTACCCCCTCCCCCCTAATGGCATCGTATGCCTCTAAGTAATAGCAGTCTCTATGCCAATGAATCTTCATAGCCTGAAAAGAAAACTACTATTAATGTAAACCTTGTCAGCATTCTTTTGGCAGATTCGTCTGTGACGCTGTTACACATAGCACTAAAGACATCCACTTCGAGCGCTGATCCGGCATGTTTCATCGCGCGTACAAAGAGCGGCACCATTTTGTTTGTTTGTTTCCCAGAATTTGTAAGAGTTGTAGAAAAATCTACAAGGGATCCCTTTTGCAACCTGTTCTTAAATTATTTTCAGGCCCACCTAAGCCTCTTTGAATGTCTTATTGGTTCTTATTAGTTATCCCTGTTAAACCAAGGGGACATTGAGATCCTGGGTTCGAATCCTAAGGATGATACATGGAAATTTTTTAAATATCTAAGGCTTCCAGGTCGGCTATGCCTGTAGAAATGAGTACCTGGAAAATCATTTCCTGGAATAATAACAGGCGGTCGGAGCGTAAAGCTAGCCACTTTACTACCATTTAGAGTAATAGCAGCCTACTCTGATATAACTCATGGGCCATCATGGCCTGTTATTGGAGACTATTATTAATAAACCAAGGGGCACATTTTACACAATATATGTATGAATGTTTCGGAGCATTAAACATCAAAGTAGATATCTGAAGGATTTCTGGATAAAAGTAGTGACACAGATCAGAAAATTACATCAGAATTTCCACAAGATAGAAAAATATTTGCAGTTTCTTAATAATCTACTGATAATACTGCAACGAGAAATCTGCTAGTGCTGAAAGCAAACACCAAGCGGCAAGTTTGATTGCCTATATCGTAGGCAGAGGTAGGTCAATAACAATTTAGTTATGAGGAATGATGACTAACTAATGGAATAATGAATGAATCTTTACAATGAGGAATTTTCGCCGTGTAGTCCATTTCACTGCAATGCAATCTCAAAGCAGGACATTTTTCCTACGAGTTGGACTGGTTAATCTGCTTACATGACTAACATCACATGCTTGACATCACCTAATGTTCATATATGCGATGAAAGAGTTAATAGGACATCATTCTTAGATGTTATGCGTCAAAGTATTAACGATTTTACTATCAAGAGACTTAAAAGAAACTAATGATTTAATAAATATAATAACTAGAGCTTCATCAAATGACAAATAACATTGAGATAGGTTTCCATGGGCACTAAGAAAAGGCCTTTAAAATTATAGAGGAATTAAATAAAATCGAGAAAGATAAAATATGTTACAACTCTATCTAGTTATAATGATTTAACATGTTGATTCTATTACAATAAATGAATAATAATAATTGCTACAACCCATAACCTGGAAACCAGGCCCCAGAAGCTATAAGCTTGTGCGGGAGGGAGGGGGCGATTATTATTATTACGTAGGTCCTACGTACGGCTGCAGCCGACTTACAGATGGAACAGCACAAATCCCATATTTGTGTCACAGCTAAGGAAAACTGCACAAAAACCTTAACCAGATCTGCCGGCACCGGGAGTCGATCTCGGGCCGCTTGGGTAAAAGTCTAGCACGCTAGACATTACACTACCAAGGCTGTATAACTGAATCAAAACATGCTTTAAACGCCTTTGGAAACAAAAAGTTGCCAGATACAAATGGCTTCCACTAAAAATCTAAAAACCCGTAAGATCTATAAAAATCACAGCAACTAAAAGAACTGGAGCAAGTGACGAAGATACTGATGGATCTCGCAAAAGAGAACATTCGGATTCGGCAAACGGATTCGGGCAAAAGAGTAGATTCGGCAAACGTTCATTTCATGAAACTGCACTCAATCCTAGCAAAACAAGTTATCCAACTGCCTTGCCTAATATATCTACCTTATCTCAGGAGTTGATATTTTTGGTTGGAAATAAGTTTTTGGTAGCTTATTAGTGTGGCTCAAGTGACAGTTCCTATTGCACATATTGTCAAGAAGAAGTTTCCAGGAACACGTATAAGAATAACGCAGAGCTACCAAAACACAAAATTTATAAACTAGCTTCGGTGAATTAATAGTTAGCATCTGATCAATAGAGCTGACCATTTTTCACAACGGAGAAAAATTGAAATATTCGTTCTTTATTGACAAAGGTTGACCTGTCAATGCGAAATTTGGTAGGTTAAAGTCCCTACTGGTGGTAGAATCTCACCAGTAAGGATCTGCCAAACGTCGCAAAGCAAGCGGTGCCATGAAGTACGAGGATTCTTCGCCCAAAAACAAACAAACGAAATTTATAATCAGTAACAGATTATGGAGATGTTCGGCAAGGGTGACTTTTGTCACCTGCACTATTTAACATACGTATATAGGTTGTTCGCAGTTATCGGCACACTATTGCTATCTCCGTTTCTATTAGAGCTACCAAGTTGATTAACTTAGCAAATCAGCAGTATTTTTTCTGCCGATTAACATGACGAAGACAAAAACAATTGAACGTTGCGTTTTTGAGTTATTTTCAAAAGTAACATTTTTTAAATGAGACAGCGACATTATAAATACAAAAGTTACAACACACTTTTTAAATCTTTCACTCATTGAATAACTCGAAAACGCGACCTTCAATTTTTTTTGTCATAGCATTAAGAGGTACAGGATGAATAAATCTAGAATTTGTTATTAATGACATACCTTATTCCTTCTTCCTTCCAATACTTATTGATAGGAAATAAAGGCAGTACCACCTCTTGTATACATATTAATACTGGACCTTGACACAGAATGATAGAATACAACAAAGAAATAGAATAAAATGAAATAATAGAATAGAATAGACACAGAATGAAAATAGAAGAAGCAGCAACTGGGTACTCACGTTTAGACCGTCTTCGAAATGAATGCCGATAATAATTAATTTAAACGAAAAAATTACGAAGTACAAAAGAAGGTGAAAAGTACATCTACTTAGAATAGACAACAAAATATCCTATGAATATTGCTCAAAACAAGAGAGAAGAAATTATGGGCGACCCAAGAAATGATAATCACAAGTCAATCACAAAGCCCCTATATACGGGCCGCGAACAAAGGTAGGTTCCGTCGTCTTCTACAGTGTGCCAGACTGACGGCAGATTGTTCGAGACTCGGCGGGTTGCACATATAAAACCGTGTCGCAAAGAGGGTGTAACCAGTCAACCAGGGAATTGAAGGTGCGCATCGTAAATGAGTATAATACACATGTTTGAAATAGATGTCGTTGTATATAAATATTTGTGTAATCAAATTAGTCTAAGTTGTAAATAATAGTTTAAACAGTTTATAATGATAGTGTTTGTAATTAGTGTTAGTAATAATATTTGTTTTGTTAATAGACGATTAAAACAGCATTTCTAGTATTATTTAAAAAGAACTTTACAGTGGTGTCAGGTGTGGGGTTTAAAATAAATAATAAAAATCACATAATAAATAAAGTGCTGTGAAAATAGTGTTAAAAACAATTCCCGAAAACAATTAGATTGGCGACGGAATCTTCTCGTTTGTTCGCGGCCCGTGTGTAGGGGTTTTCCCATTCATTACACTGCCATAATGTTATACTTTTGTATTATGACATAACCTAACATAAACAAAAATAAACATTGAAACATCAAAATGCATAATCATAAGCCGATATGCTTAAATTATACAGCTGATGATGATGATGATTTAACCATAGCGATGACGTCATTAAATGCCAGTAATATCTTATTTTTCTATTACGTTATAACCCAACAAATCACGTTTATCCAATTCGCAAAAGTTAACGGAGAATTTTGAAGGATATTCCGAATAATTTACAAAAATATAATATAGTCAGTTGTTTCAGCTAGTAAGACTCGCACATCATCTACACCAGCGGTTCCCAACATTTTTCGTTCTAAGATCGCCAAACAACCTGGCAATTTTTGCGAACCGGTAAAGTAGAAAATTAAATAAAACATTTCGCAAAAATATTATTCTTTATAAGAACAAACCTCGGTTTTCGTACTTCATCAAACGACCAAAACAAGGACCGGCCTGAAATCGGTAGGTACCATCAGAGGAACGTCAAGAAACGATCGCAGGGCGAGAAAGGGGTTGACGCTGATATCATAACAGAGTCCAAGACACATAGGGCGATCCATCGTTCAAAACCAGAACGAGATCTCGGCAAGAAGCGGAAATATAACTGAAAACGGCGAGTGGTTTTCGGGAGCGGCGATCAGAAACGGAATACGACGGTAAAGGTTTTCACTTAGAAACCCTGTAACTGTATTTTGTAACTTTTTTAATGGTTTTCTACGGTATTTGAAAACATTTTGAGATTGCCCGTCGTTTGACGCCAAGATAATCGTTTTGGCTTCTAGAGTCTCCAAAATACCGCCCCCTGAAAAAAAGACAACGATTTGACACACGCCGCCCACTAGATCGGAGGCGGGTACCATATAGGGAAAAAACTAATAGGCATTCCGCTTGTACAATAAACAAGGAAACAGCTAAAGAACCCTATTGACTCGTATTTTAGAAAAGTGCGTTGTATTGTTTTAAGATTTGCTAGTGGCCTTATTTATAGATTATTGCGTGACCTTGTATTCTCGGGCTGTTGGCGAGCTACGGAACAACAGTTATGCTGTGATATTCACTGCTTGTTGTTACCAGCCTGCAATGACGATGACGATCGGCAAGTCTGGGCGAACTGATCGTGGTGTGTTACTCAGTGACACACGTATGTGCGATATTCGAAGCTAGCTTATCAACTTTAAAGTGCCGACAATCGAGTGAATATGCTGTATATGTTTGCGAGGTACTTTTCTGTCCTTTATGTATCGCATAATGCACAACTGCCATTTCTTCTTCGTATCATTACTATCAAATGCTATTGCTATTGATAAATTAAGCTCCGTTTATACTTAAAGTCCGACAAGGTTCGATCCGTCAGATGGAAGTTTAAAATGTCAGCAGTGCACGTAATGATGTGTACTCATTTTAGGATATTTACTTTTCATCAAAGACATAAAAAGTAATGAGGGTCGCAGCAACTGGCTGTTGCACTACCCTTGAATGTCTTAAGCACGTGATTAGTGATGACTAATTTCTTCATTTGGCTATAGTCAGATTGTAATGATTAAGTTATTACTATTCGCTACACTATTGTCTATATTTTATGATGAATTAATTTACTTTATAATAAATTAAAAAATGCTCATGCTCATTCATTACATTAAATAAAAAAGAATTTAAACTATTAATTTGCAAAAATGCATTGCATTTCTGCCTTAATAAGTAAGTAGGTGGTAATACCATTCTAAATTGCACACTTACTATCCATATTATATGGCAACAACGCTTTTAATTCACCGTTAAACCGAAATTATTCGGCAGAAGGTACAAGTGTTACACACCGTTAGAACCACAAAAACACGATTTACAACTTTTACTAAAGGAATTTACCCACAAACCCCGCAAATCGTAAGTTGTAAATGTTACCTACCAAAATTTACGAGTATTATCTACATCTATAACGAACCCATATACATAAACAAAATTTCGTTTGAAACATTATACAAATAGTTTTCTCTCCATATATGAAAACCGCACCGTCAAAACAAATTTAATTTTTTTAATTAAAAAATAATTCTCAATCGCGCGCTCATATTCTGCATAGGCAAATTTAATAATATTAAAATCCTGCTCGATTTCCCAGAAAATTTTTAGGTTACTTTAGGCAGTATAAAATAAAAAGGAAAGCCGTGAAAACCTTTCCGGAACAATATTATCCTTCTTAGCTTTTTCCCGAGGTGTTTCCGTAAAATGTAACGCTGACTAAATAAGCTTCCAGAGGGATAAAATTGAAAACTTGTGTAGAAACAGTCCGGATAAAAATGGAAAGAAAGGGGGGAATATGGTATGTGTAGTATGTATCGATTGTATTCCTTTCCTCTGCATGTAGAAAAAAAGTGGTGTTGAAAATTTTAATGTATAATAAATCAATCAAAATTGCATGTTGCAAAACACAAAATTAAACACCCATCATTTTTATTAATTAAAGGAAGTTGAATGGACGCGGACGTGTAGTAGTTAATATTAATTTATTAAAATTGTCTACCTACATACATATTTACTCTTACGAATCAGACTTTTACAATTAGAAATGACCATTTGTATCAATTTATGTAACATTTAGCATAGGATAATGTTGTTAAAATAGTTTGATCGGAAGAATTATGAATGACATTTGCTGATGAGTTGATTTATAGTTTGATTGCTTTCATTCACATTTAATTTATTGGAAGTACTTCAAAAAACGAATCAGTTTTATGATCAACATACATATTGTCATGATATTTGACATATAATATAAAGAAAATAGTTTAAATAGATTTTTCCAACGAGTCGTTAGATGGGCTAACCTCACTGTCAAAATTATTATTTGATAAAATTTTCTTTTAAGAAACTATAAAAAGGTTTGATTTTGATAAAAATGCACTCTAGAACACACTAGGCAGTAAAAGGATATTTTTAAAGTTGATTTTTCTTAGAATTTTGGTAATTTTTCATTGTTCAGCTAACGATGTAAGATCGTGACCTAATAAGGCAATTAAAACAAAGTTGAGAACAAATTAAGAACATCATGTTTCGAGTTAACGAGATATTGAGATCGTAAATTTTTTCTTTTATTAAGAACTTTACAGCTTGTGGCTAAAATGTTTTGATGCTGTTTTGTTAAACAGTTCCTTAAGCACAATATTGAAACTATCTCGAATGTCGGGGTTGCTTTTTATAGAAGATATAATGGAAATAAAATGCAAGTATGTGCGTTTTTCCATTGCAATCTGAAATAATGTAATTTAGCTAGTATTTTCATGCTATTGATATCTAAAAGTATGTAAATAATGTTTATTAGGATATAAGATTGAATTTTGCCAAGATAATTTTAAGGTAATTTTAAGTAATTAAGTTCATTTTAGTTATCTTATAGTTGTGTAGAAAATGTGTTTTGGTCGACATCCTCTAGTGGCTTTATTTTCTCTATGTCAATATAAATGTCATATATTATGGATAGGGAATTTTTTCTAACTATCTATTTATCGAATTTATTTAAAGAATAACTAATAGTTATAAACAATTATGTGGGTATGTTGTATTGAGTGTAAAAGATTCTTTTGTTTGTTATCAGAAAATCACTGTTGTAGTCTTTTCTTTCGAAAAGGGTATACGCTTTTAGTAACAAACTCTGCTATTTGAGAACTTCCAAACAGTGCATGTTGAGAGCAAAAATTTAAAATTTTAAAGTTATGTTGCGAGTTAAAAAAAATGTAAACAAATCCAAACGTCAAAAATGTTAGGTTATATTTTGTTGAAATGTAAAAGGGTTTATTTTTGATCAGAGTTCAGTGGATTCAAGTGTTTTTAAATATAAAAACGTTTAATTACAATAATAATCAATGCTTTAAATTTTTGAATGGGACAATTTTAAATATAAATGGAATTTTTTTTATTTGATAATAAATTTTATCAACCTTCGTTACAATTTGGATGGGAATTTTAAAATATAATTATTATATGGACTTACCATAATTTGAACATGCAGATGGATTTTAAGTTTGATTTATTAAAACAATTTATTTGGATAATTGAAAGAGAGGTGTTTGATCTTCTTCCATCAATTTTATTGCAGGTTAGAGTATTGAAGATTTAGAACAAAACAAAACAAACATTAAGTTAGCAAACTGTTGGCGCCAAATATTGGGTTTTAATTTAAAACTTAAGGTGTTTATAAATAATTTTAAGTAAATTTTAGTAAGTTAGGATTCTGATGATGCCAGAAATATTAATCGTCGGATAAAAAGTATTTTACTTTCTTGGGATTGATTTTTCAAATGTTCATGGTATCCAAAGTTTATTTTCTTTTATATTTTAATTTTTGTTTGTGTTCATGTTTAAATTTCAAATTTAGAAAAAATTGGTCTGTCTAAATTTACGCTCGCGAAATGACGGTCTTACAAGTAGACAAGGTCTCCTTGTAAAAAAAATGGCGAGTTCGATGCCTTCTTTTGTGTCATAAATGGATATGAAAGCATCTTGAGTGCATGAGCCTTCGTTATCGAAAACAAATGACCAATCTATTGTGCCGTAAGCCTGCGCTTCCGGGTTCGAATCTAACCACGGGATTTTTAAATTAAATTAACAATTTATAAAATATAATTAATAAATTTTAATATAGTTTTTATTATCAACTACGAAAGTTTTAATATCGTAAAAATTGGAAAATATTGTTCTACACAAAAAGTGATGTTTTTTAGACTTGCATATTTTTAAAATTTGTTACAATCATCACCCTTTATAGTACATGTTTAGCACCTTTGTACATTTGGTAAAATTCGTAGAAAGGCATGAGAGGCAAAAAATACTATCAAAAGATATTTCTATACTGGAAAAATAGACAAGGTATAATAAATAATTTATTATATCTTATGAATTGTTAATTACATTCAAGAAAAATCTCGAAATTAGATTCGGATTTAAGAGCAGGAACGAAACCCATCGATCCAGGCGACTGCTGGCTAACGAGAAAATAGATTTGTCATACAAAGCGCTAGCACTAGGTATTTGGAAAAATTTCTTTTTATGAAAACGAAGGACCATGCACTCAAGCGGCTATTATATCCATTTATGGCACAAAAAGCTGTGATGTACAGTTAAATTTAGGTTGCCAATCATTGATTGCAACTGGCGTCTCCAATGATTACTTCGATCTGAAATAGGCTTTTTGTATAAAATGAAACGTACAGTACGTGTCGGACTAAAATGACAGTGGAGACACCAATTTAAGAGGAAATAAAACCGAATTAATGTCCAATAATCAAGTGATTGTGAGGCAGCCTATGTTAAATGAATTGGCATATCATACATTGTAGTAATTGATTAATCAAAATGTCTATAAACCCTTCTAGGTCTATCAAAGTACGTTACTGAAATCGAAAAAAAGTCCGTCCGTGCAATTTCTCAATAACTGAGTACGAATTGGTCTGAAGAGGTACAGAGTAGTCACAATGAACTCATTAAGGTAGAAAAGTTAGGTTACGTCAGCTTTTGTTTGACTTAAAGATTAGATTTGAAATCACGAATAAGATCAGATTATGTCTATACCTTTTCAAGTTCAAATTGGCACTAATCAGAATCAAAATGACATTAGTCGAAATCAAATTGGCAAAATCAATTTCCAACTGGCATTAATCGAAAGTAAATTGACAACAATCAAAATCTTATTGGCATTAGTAGCAACTTCAACGCATTTGCGTCACTTGCACTGGAATGACCTTTTTCCACCAAAAATATTATAATATGATTTTTGGAGTTTTTAAACAGTATCTTTTAAATGGTTATCTTCTTCCAACTAATATAGCATGAGACGCTTTTTCAAATTCTGAATCAGGTCAGACAGATCCAAATTGTAGTTCAGAGAAGTTCACAGTCACAAAAGGCTGGTTGGATTTTGGAGTTGGGTGTGTATCAAGAAGGCGACTACTGTAGTAGTTACGGTTGTGTCAAGAAGGCGACTACTGTAGTAGTTACAGTACCTTCCTGTAGATTATTGTAAAATAATTTTTGACTGGCCTCAAAAGATGGTTAGCATGATATTTAAAGCTGAAGACTAGATGCGCGCCGTTTTTGATGGGGAAGAGCCTTTATAACGCATCGCATAGAATCGAATTTTGACTTGACTGTGGGTCTTAGAAAAAAGAAAATCAGAGTCTGTTCCCAAGAATTCCGGATCATTTTGAGAAGTTTACCCTAATGTATCGTTCGGAATTGTCAAAACACTTGGTTCAGACCTTAAAAAAAGTAGCCATCTTCAGACGACAATGTTTCGGAATTGTGACTGAGAAGTGGTGGCTCTGAAGGCTTTTCACTAGGTCATCTTCAATAGATTGTCGCTTTTGACAAAACTGTTTAGACCAACATTTCAACGATTTTAGTTCAATAGTGCCACAAGTGTCAAAAATATAATTTTACGAAATCAATAAGACAATATCGGCATAACAGTTTAAATTGATTGTCTTCAATAGGGATTTATCTCACTTTTCCATCAATACATACCAAAGTACGCGCAGTATACTGGGATTATATACGTAACTGAAACTAGGAAATTCTTGAACTTATGGCACTATTGAACTGACCGTGCGATTTATGTTGTCAATAGTTTTTCTATCTCCCCCTCGTATTCAGCCATAATGTACGTTAGGAAAAATGGTTATTTTCGAGATTTAGTGACTTGTTCATGTAACTTTTGACCAGTTAATATACGTGAATAATGTGACTAAAGCAATGTTTAAAATCGATATGTCACAATTTATCAGAATTCGTCATGCTCTCCTGGCAGAAATAATCTTTCTCAAGATGTATTTGATAAATTTTTGTTTGTACGAAAACCCTCATCCTATCTATCGTCTGAGAATAACAAATTGAATATTATATAGCCTCTTGGACCTTACATATTATTTTAACCTCTTAGCTCCGACTGAATCCATCACAGTATTCTATACTGACAACTTATTTACAGCTTTGGTTAAAGTAGAGCACTATTTCTTATACGTACGCTATGCGCCAATAAGTTAAAAATTTATTTTGCTTTTATTGCTTGCATTTTCTTATTGATTATTGGTTACTGTAAAGTGCTCTATCTCTATCTTTTAAATTGTTAATTATGGTTTCATAATATACGAACTAAGAGTTCAAAATAAAGTTAACATCCTCTTTACTGAATAAGATATTTAGGGCAAAGTCTATAAATGTTATTAATTGAAATAGTAAAAATAAGAAACGAATAAATTAGTTACGGTTCTTATTATTTTACATACTATTCATCAGTTTTTATACAAATAGGTTCAGTTAAAAATGTGTATGAAAATGATGCAATATAGGGAAAAAATGACGTAAGACATTATCTGGATATCTTCTAAACTAATAAATATCGAGAAATACCCCCTACGGTTTCACTTCCTTATTCGAGCAGTAGAAGCCAAGGAAGTCCGAGTGATTGTGATGTGATAATAAAATTTCATTGTCGAGATTCTCGCAGAAAATAAGAAATTTGGCAACGCCGCGCCTTTTGAAAATAGGTTAAGAGTGGGCAGGGTCTTAGTATAGAAGCCTTAATTTTCAGTAAAATATACCAGGCTGTTCCATTTGAAAACCCGAGTAAATTTGATTTAAGTTTATCAAGATTTAAAAATAGAATTTTAATATCCTATAAATATATTTTGGAGACATTTTAACAGTGTTTTCAGAACCCTGATACTACTATCTGCAAAGAGTATTTTTAAAATTCAAATAAATGAATAAACTGGACTTGGAAAGCATATTATAAATTGGCAACGTCACAAGGATTAAAGAAATTTGATGTTGAATAAACAACTAACATGAAAATTGATCTCAGCTTCTTTTGTCCAACTTTCCTGAAACACCCTGTATAGTTGTAAACATTTTTAAAGTAATGTAGCATTGGCAACTAAGGAATTTTTATACGAAAAGTCTTTCTCGATATTTAATAGATTTCGGAGATATTCAACAATTACTACTAAATGGACACCCTGTATACTGTTTGACCATTCTGACCAAGCGTCATGTCAAATGTATAGTAAATGGGAAAGAAATTTTATTCTTGCAACAACTTTAAATTATTTTTTGGATTAAGTCAAACCAAACGACTTCTTATACCAGAGACAACTCTCAGATATTCCACAAAAGTCATGTCGTCGCGTATATATGAATGCAAAAGATATTCCTGTGTTAGACCTATCCGTATTCGTATTGAGATTGGAAGATGCAGTTCGGTCTTGTTTAAGGCATTTCCATGAGACACATATCTTAGAAATCCTAAGCTATTAACTGTCATCTCACATAATATCTTGTAGTCTTACGAAACATGTTTGCACATAGAAAAAATGAAAGTAGAGACGAGCATGTACTGTCCGCGCGAGCCAACTAGTCCTCCGATAACTGAGGAGAAGGGTAATGTGCAGGATGCGCCGAAGCATTGGTATACATAATACTATCTCACTCAGACTACTCATCAACTCGCTAAAGTGTAGGCATCGAAGGACTAGTTGGCTCGCGCGGACAATATGTAAATGTAGTAACAATTGAGCAAAGAGACAGAAAAGTACAACACTTTTTTAGTACAAAAACATTTGATATTTCTGTATTTACTATTCGAAAACGACCAGTTGGGTTTCAAATAGATTATGTTCGGCTAAAGATTTCTCCGCCTAGCTATCACCTCTTAACTCGCGCAGTAATAAATTAAAAATTCAGAACATTTAGAGTTTTCTGTACTCTACCAAGAATCACTGCTTTGTAGGAATACGCATTGATGTTCTGGATGAGTTTGTTTCTTTGTAATCAGACCAATTCAGCTGAACACCGAAACATTTTCGGCATTTCTCTAAATTGATTTTGTTAAAATATTGAGCAAGCTTTTAAAAATTATCCATGGCAGTGTCCAGTGCTATGGTACTGGAAACCTAAATAATGAACATAATGTATACCTTTTAAGTTCAAATTGGCACTAATCAAAATCAAAATGACATTAGTCCAAATCAATTTCAAACTGGCATTAATCGAAAGCAAATTGACAAAAATCAAAATCTTATTGGCGTTGGTCAATTTCAAAATGGAATAAACAAAATCAAATTGGCATAAAACAAAATTAAGTTGGCATTAAACAGTATCATGATGGCATGAAACATAATCAAGTTGCTGTGAAACAAATGAATTGTATATGTCTCAGTAATTGTCAAATTTGTGTTAGGTGCTGCTGTAAATCTGAAGAGGCAGATTTGTGCTTTATATAATGCTAATGGTGACTAGGGTAATGTTACAAATGTACTGGGGGTGCCAAAAAGAACTCCGTATAGATGGGTTAATCAAGAACAACCAGAAGAGATAAACGCAGAGTAAAAATAACTGACGAACACCGTCAATACATTGACTTCGTCGTAATTTTTGCTGTCAATGTTTCCAAGAAATGCGTTTGACAACACCATCTATATCTTTTCAAGTTCAAATTGGCATTAATCAGAATCAAAATGAAATTAGTCGAAATCAAATTGGCAAAGTCAATTTCAAACTGGCATTAATCGAAAGATGACCCAATTCACAATAATCAAAATCTTATTGGCGTTAGTCAATTTCAATTCGACAATAAACAAAATCACGTAGGCTCTAGTCAATATCATATTGGCAATATCAATTTCAAAATGGCGCTAAACAAAATCAAATTGCATGAAACAAAATTAGATTGGCGAAGTTTCCAGGAAATGCATTCCACAGCACCTGGTCGGACTTATGTTTACTGTGAAGGTTGTTCGTAGAGTCTCCGAAAATGCAAATAATATTGAAGTAAAAACAAGGAGGCGTAATTACGCTGGAAATTTATTGGATGTTCAAGAACAAAATATTTTGTTCATATCGCAGACCCAGGACCGTTCAATAGTTAGAACCTGATAGAATGCATTCGAAACATGGAATTAATTCATTTCTTTAGAGCTTAGAAGCGGTTCTTTCAAGAAGCCAGAATCGAACAAATTAGTGAGGCAATGCTTAAGAAGATCGCAAAACATTTAGAAAACTGGAGTTGCGTTAGTTGTTGATAATGCTCCATGCCATTATTGAAGAGGTTTTTGCAAAAGACAAGTTTGAGCATCACACGCTTTTACGACTAAGTCAGTATAGCCCTATGTTTATGAACAAGCATGGTCTGTATTAAAGGCAAGAGTAAAGGCAGACATGGTTGAACAGCTCAATAACATCTTGGCTGGATATGACCGGGATCGCCAGACCCAAACAGAATATCGTATGCAGAAATTAGAGAACATCGTTCGTGCCAATATTGCTGTTGCTAATTGTGCATTGTTCATTGTATATATACAAAGATTTATTTCTTGCTGTCTAAAACTTAACGTTACTTTATTATGTCTGTGAGTCAATAAAATGTTTTCGTCAATTGCACTTTATTTAATGTCAATATGATTATGTTTAATGTCAACTATAGTTCAACCATAAATACAAGAAATGAGTCATCACAAATCACGTGGGCGGAAATATAAAATCCTTCTAAAATTACCGCTAAGAAGGCCACGCTGTAATCTAAATGATAAAATAAATAATAATTGTACTAGAAAGATTCAGTAACGGATTTGAAAACGGGATGAAACTGATTTGAACTAAAAATAAATGTAAAATCAGTAATGTAAATCTGTTGGTTCTAACGTACGTCACTGATTTTTTAGCAACGTAAAATTTCTAATCTTATCTTACCCCGTATTTGTTTATTCCGGTGTGATTACGAATGTGACTCATTTCTTGTATTCACGGTTGAAGTATAGAAATTGACTAGTGCCAATTTGGTTTTGTTTATTGCCATCTTGAAATTGGTATTTCCAATATGATATTGACTAGGGCCAATTTGATCTTGTTTATTGTGGATTTCAAATTGACTAATTCCATTAAGATTTTGATTGTTATCAATTTGCTTTCGATTAATACCAGTTTGAAATTGATAGTGTCAATGTTCTTTTGACTAATGTCAATTTGAGTCTGATTCGCACCAATTTGAGCTTGAAAAAGGTATAAAAGTTAGAATTAATGCTCATGGTCACACTGTTCACTTTACCCAGATTTAACAAAGTGACAATTACATATATTAAACAGACAAACATTAACGTAAATACTTTCTTTCATTTTTCTATTACGGGTGTATCAATCCAATAATGTAACATTTGTTATGTTAGAAACCTCTATTTCGGTACGTGTTCGGTACAAAAAATACATCAATTCATGGAATTGTCAAATTTATAATTTATAAACCACATTTCCAGAAAGAGTCGCGTTTTATAATTAATCTCAGTTGCCAAGATCTGTGTTGATTCAGTCTAGAATTTAATTTTTGGGAAGTCTGACCAATATATCATAGATTACAATTTTTACATGGAATCTTGTAGATTACTTTAAATTGTTCTAATTTATTATGAATAAGGATATACATGGCTATACATATGAATAATATGAATTGTTGCCTAAATTACTATAACTGTGAACCAAATATTCGAGAGACTATAAAAAATGGCGACGTCAGCCTGTTCTACGATTTTGGCAAAACTATGAATAATATTAATGCGCAGTACCGAAAAATAACAAAGGCCTCAAATGATCTAATCGAAAAGAAAGTTGTTGGAAGTATTTAAACCAATGAATGTTTTTATTTATGCGTAACGGAATACTCTAAAATCTGTTTAAAAATCTCGTTTAAAATTCGGGTAATAATATACCTATTATTTCCAAAACCCACTTTATTGTTGCGCCTATAAAAAGGTTTCCTTTTTAGCATTTTATCGTCTAATAAAATCAACAATAAAAAAAGTTTATATAGGCCTTTTAATTTTAATCTTACTGCCATAATTATAGTTTTACAATTCTTCAAACACGAGAAGACAAGAATACATACACACAAACCCGCGCCTCTGCAGAAGAAACACTTTTTCTGCTCATTAAGATGACACCCATCGATAACCTAATTTGAAACCTTCACCGATCTTGTAACAGATCAGCCATGATGATTTGTTTAGTCGCTACGATTCTAACGGAAGGTATAATTATTATTATATTCGTTATTAGGAAAATGGGAACGCACGTTATTCCGACATAAAAAATAATGTGTATATTTAATGAATGAATTTTAAAGATTGCATATGAAGAAAACGATCCGTGAAGTTCTTGACGGTAACGAGGTTGTTCTTCCAGCAAAAGCTTTTAAATGTTCTTGCAAATAATATTCTGTATTCTTAGCATTGACATTTATAAAGGTTTATACTAATAAGTCATATCCTATACGATTTTGATTGATGGTAAGTCAAATAATAATCTAATTACAGTTAGAGAGATCGAATCGTCTGAAGACGTACAGGTAAAACGTAAAATCGGACTCAATATTTTTCATCAAACTCAATTTTGGCTATTGACTTTTCCTAACCTAACCTAGCGCCGCACGTAACCTTACAACCTATGCTATCCTAACTTTAACCTAACGGCGTTATGTATACATTTTGTACACGTTTCCCATAGTCAAGATTGAAATTTAAATGTTGTTTCCGGGCGATGAAACTGATTTCAATCAACTCAGCTCGTCGAATTGTGTCAAAATATACCCCAATATATCTACTGTCCCAAAAACCAAAGGTGTGCCAAAGCCCATATTAATTTATGCAATTAGATTTTTGCTAATAGTTAGAACTGTTTGACAGATGCATTTTGCTGCATTCGATTTCAGCACTGTAACGTCACGTTTTTTTCAATTTAATAAATACCATTTTACATGTATAAATAATAAAGGAATCCTTAGTACGGTCCTGGCAGTTTAGCAAATTTAATTGCGTCGGAACTACAAATATTTCGTTAAGTAAATAATGCTTTCTTTCAAGTATAAAAGAGTCACCTTTGTCTATTCATAAACAATATTTTAAATTTCAGCAAAGTTTTCGTTGGTGCGAACATTCATTTTGAGACGTTCCCATGCATATAATTTTAGTTTTTTCGAAAAATACATTAATAAAATCCATTTGGCTTTAATTTATGATTTCCTTGTATGTGCTTTTTAGCAGGTTTCTGATAAACATCTTTTGGTCTCAGCGTATCGCATTACTGTAAAAATTTAATCTGGAATCAGATTTTAAAGTTTCTCCAGTGGCGTGCGGTCCATGGAAGCAATGAAAGCAATGCTTGACTTGAGAATTTATTAAAAATAAAAACAATGCTAACAAAAATACTTTTGTAAAATTATGGTTATCGTTTATTTAAATTGAAATATTTATCAAATTAAAGCTCAATATCAACTCTGTACAGCAAAAAGTATAATTATTTAGAGTACTATTTTAAATTAGGCTCATTAAACTTGCACGAAAAGGTAATATCGATTCAAATGTGATACATACACTTCATATAAGCACTGCTTACAAATGCTCTTCTCTTAACCTTGGCATGAATCAGCGAGCGCGGGGTGTTATAATAGACGGATGCTGTCTGGGTGGTTAACATTGTTTGGTCGTAATTTTTATTGTGCTTCGTTCCCAAATGTTTATTGATTATAATTTGGTTATTTGTTCGATTTAGTGTTACTTAAGTAATGTAAATCTGCGAATGAGTCTGTATTTTGTCGCATTTTATTATTTTAATTTATAAGTTGTATTTTTTTAAAGACAAATAGTTCTATTTAGTTTGCCTGTATGCAAATTTAAAATTGCATTATCGTCACGACTGCAAATTCAACTGCTTCGGTGAAAGGTTCGAATACCTTCGATATAGCTGAATCGGGACGATTTTTTGTTCAGTTTGTAAATTATTAATAAGGTATTTTTCGCATACAGTTTTAGAGAGAAATTATAAATTATTAAGAAAGGCAGATCAAAACCAGATCTTTCAAATTTAACAACAAAGATTTAAATAACCTGTACCGGTATTTTGCTAAGACCGGAAAATTGATACCTAGTAGTAGTTTTTTTTTAAATAAAGAATAATAGTCAACAAATTCCATAAGTATAAAGTATAAAAGTGCTTCTTTGAAAAACTTTTAAGCTTAATAATTATAACACTGTTTTTTATTGTACCTAGCAGGGGCGGATCCAGAGAAGTATTTTGAGGGGGAAATCTTTGGAAAAATAATTGTTTTAATATATAATAATTAAACAAACATTATTTGATTCTATTCTATGTAAACTTATTTTAAATTGGGGGGGGATTATTCCCTCCCCGTTAATCCGCGCCTGTACCTAGGTGTATTATAATTAAAATCGTGGTTGCTTCCCTAGCCTAAATTCTCACCGCACGCCACTGAGTTTCTCGTTTTGATTAGTACACTTATGTTTAATTACGAGTGATATTAGTCACATATTTAAGAAGATAGGTTACAACATTCGAGATTTTAACGTTAATCATCCTTACCTTTATGGGTTTTCCGTTTTAATAGTAATATTGGATTAGCAGAATTTGTTAGTTCTACAAAAGAAAATTACGTCGAATCAACACAACCTTTAAATAATGAAAGTTGGTTAATACAAAAGTTGAGCAACATTTGAGTATGTAGTGTAGTGTTATGTACCGTTATAGCCTAAAGAAGATTCGAAAAGAATTTGTTCAGCACTGGAATTTATTATCATTGCATTTAATTATGTTAAAGTTCGCCGTTAAAGTTAAACGAGAAAAATAATAATAGTTCAGAATTCAGAAGATTTGTTCCCGTATGGTCATTATTGTTTTTAGTGTTTGAAGTTATTTGTGTAAGGAATCTTGAACTTTGTTGAATTATTAAAATGTTCTAAGGAATTTATTTTTCTTATTAATTTTTTATGTAAAATTTACTTGGGATCCCGAAATTTAATGAATTCACTTATAGGAATAATAACTTGTTGATTAGAATGTGTTTTGTATTTCTAGTTTTTTATTTATTTCAATTTATTTTTATGTTCAATATACAGATTTCAAATTAATTTACCGTTTGATATGGTTCGGGTCAACGAACTGCTGATGTTTTTTTGTCAATAAAGATTTTTTTATTGTTTGATAAATGTATGATTAACTTAACGTCAAATTTAAATGGGAAGTTAGTTCCAAAACTGATAACTTCCTGACCTTTTTTTAATAATCTAAGAACATCCTCAGTTTTGGTGGTGCTCAACATGTTTTTTTAAATTTGTTCCTGATTCCATTAAATAATCAGAAGATTTTGGGGTTAACAGCCACACCTGTTTTTAAATTTGTATAATAAGAGATCTCAACAGCCGGGGCATTTAGTTCAGTAAGTATCAAATATTTTGTGTTATTAAAAAAGTTATGTTATAAATGACCCCTGATCGTGGGTCATTTGTGTGTTAAAGTAACGTTGTTATAGCACACAGGCCACCTTTGTTACCGTTCCGAGCGGTTAGTAGGTACACTTTAGAGCACTCTTGATGTTTTGGAGATCGGTTAGGTTTGGGCTGCGCTTCCTATCTTGTAGAAGCTCACCTGAAACAACAAACAACAATTAATATTCCCATGAAAAAGAGAACACAATCTTATAATAATTAAATATTTAATTCTCTTTCAACAGACTCATTCTCTATCTCGACAAAAAAAAAGTTAAACAAATCTATTGAAGATATAGATTTATCGCGAACGTCAAGAAAGCCGTAAGGATTACGTAATCGTCTTGCTTGATCCACTCATAATCAACTTGTTGAACTTAGATTTTGACATTGATTGGGCGAATATTATATTACTTTTTTAAAAAGTAGAGCGTTAGTTAATTTCTTAGCATATGCATATTCTTATACGTATATTTAGTTCTTTCCTGCAAACTCGAAATTAGACTACGACTAGGTTCTTATAGTCATGATAGTCATGTCATTGGATCAATCTCTCATCATCAAAGATAGGTGGGTCAGAACACGACTTTTTCCAATTACTCTGGAAAATTCAAGTCTCTGGGTTATTACTGAATAACTGAGTCTGTTGTTCATTAGATGTTATGGCAAAAAGCAAGCAAAATCATACTTTGGAAGTATGTAAATGCGGTTAATCAATTAGAAATTTTTATTTATATACTAGGTATACTATTATGTCACCGACACATTTCTAATCCCAAATCATAATACTGTTGCCTCAATTATATTAGATTATCTTTGATCATATTTGGGGATTTACATGATATACCTGCGTATAGCTTACAGCCACGGTCCTCTTTATGAGCGAGGAATTGAGACATGCTCAATTAGCGCATCATTTAACGATTTGGCCTATCCTCTCTCTAGTAGCTCTTCAGGTTATGCTGGAGCTATTTACATTCTCATTTGTCGGGGCCCACCTTTCCTGGAAAGTCCTTGCACAACTAATCCAACATGCGTATTTTTACTGCTCCATCGAATCCAGCCAAGTGTGGGCTGGGTTTAGATAGTTTGTCCATGCTAATGTACCAATTAAAGATCTGGTTTGCCTAGCAACAGAGCCTCGTTTGACTCTACCTAAAAGTAGGGACCTAGCGATTACCGCGTGGAGCTTGTAACGTTACGTTTCTGTCGGTTTTCAAATAATGCAATTTAGTATGCATATTTAACAAAAAACCCTAAATACGGTCCTGCGTATTCATAAATTTTCTTTCAATGTAAAATCATCGTTGGTATATTGCATAAAATAAACCCCCATAAAATATCAAAGGTCATCTCAAAGAAGCACTCCAGACTAGCACTCCAGACTAATAAAATCGTTTTTATAAGAATTTACGGATCTCATGTCAAATAAAGGTACTGTTTCCACACGTGTTAGTATCTACCATTTCATATTGTTCGTGGGAAAAGTAATATTTTCGAATAGACTAGTCTTTTAAAATTTAAATTGTCAGCTATTTTCGTCAATGTCAAAGAGAATCTGCAAATGTTCCCACCTAAACAAGTTGAAATTCCGTAAAAAATATCATTAAAACCGTTCCTGCCTTAATTTGTGACTTCCTTGTACGTGCTTAGTGGTAAATTTCAAATAAACACATCTGCGCTTTGAAAGATATCATGTCTGCAAATATTGTCGTGAAACCCCGGGCTCTGAATCTTCTTTGTGTAAAAATACTAATTTTGGTTGGCTTAAAAAAGTCATGTCATTCCCTTATTGGTCTATTTGAAAACGTACCCCTCTTAAAATTCAGTCTACTGTTAAAATAATTTTTAAAAGAAGCCAGTCGAAGACAGACTCTGATACCGTCACTAAGGGCTTGAAAACAGGGTCCACGCGAGACTTTTGTCGCGTGTAGTTTCTCGGTCTGTCGCAATATACATATCGAGGCCGGTTGCCGAGAGCATTTACAGGATTGTTTTTGAGTATTTCAGTTGATATTAACGTACAGTTGATTGTGTGATTGCGGAAAATTCAGTTTACCAAAAATTAAAGTTTAATCTAGTGCCGTTTACCGATAATAATAATAAAGTGTAACCCGTTTCTTCTAGTGGTCGTATTTTAAGACTATAAAGAATCTCGTTAATGGATACGATTAAAATTATGAATGACTATTGTAGCCTAGTTGAACGTTTAATAAATTTAAGTGTTCCATAAAACATTGTGCGAATATAATTTAAAATCGGACAGTTTTAAAACCAAATAAATAAATAAAAAGAAACAGATCATTTCTTCTAAGATAAATAAGTTATTCCATTTAAGTTGTCTGGTTGTATTCGGTTACTTGAAAATGATGAACTCTATTAACGAATACCTCTTTGTACTGCGGCATTGTGAATTTTAATTCTCGCAGTTTTAGGTTATTAGTGATTGCAGATTTTCACGAAGCTTTCTAGTTTCTGCAGTTCAGTGACAACTGTTTATACCTGTGTAGGTAAAGGGCAATATTGTGTAAGTTTGTTTTGATCCAGTTTTGTGAATTAAACAATTTGAACAGGATATTGTGATTTGTTGACTCTTTGAATTCTGTGAACATTGCGTAAGTTGTATATTGTTTATGTATCGATTATTTGTGTCATTTTGTTGTATGAAAACGTTCCCATTTGCTAAGAGCTCTTATGCAGGGTATTGTGACTTTACTTAATGATTTTTCATGACTAGTTCTTATCTTATTTTTTACTTTTGGTTCATGAATAAACATAATTCTTAAACTTAATTAAACTGAATAATATTGAATTGACCCATATAATTATGAAAGTCTTCACTTATATTTTATCAAACCTAACTTTGACCTTGAATATGATTAACAAGTTGAATTAAATCTATTAGACCTGACTCTAGTTTCTGGTTAATGGTATTAGGTTACTATCAAACTTTCATAATCAGATGGCGCTCAAATATACGTATTTTCTTGTGTTCTTTGAAACCTTTATTCATCCCTTTAATAATTAGTAAACTGTGGAACCAATACCTACAACCTGAACTTCTAATTTGTAAAGATAAGATCTCAAGCTGTGGCAATTTTAAGCATTACATATCGTAAGTATAAATATTTTGAATATCTTAAAAATAACTTAGTTTGGGAAAATAATTTCTGTTTCCCTTTCGCACAATCACGAAGCTTTGTTTTTGTCTCGGGTTAAAGAATAAAATGGAGGTTCAACGTGGGCCTAGTTAAAAGTTATGTTTCAAGCTGGAGATGTTCCAAGTGACAGACTATATGTTCGCGACACCATCTCTTAAGAGTCTGTCTTACGAGTTACTTGGCTCTACATTGTTTTGCCTATATCGACCACCTGGTAACATCAGGACCAGAAGAGACCTGGATGTCCAGGTGTACTGGATCCAGATTAAATTCGTGACCACCCATCCAAAAACGGCAACTACTCAATCCAGTCCAGTAATGAAAAAGGGTCTTATCACCCACGATGAATATCTTTAATTATTATTAAACCAATTCTACTCTTCAATAAATAATAATTCTTACATTCCGGTAGATATATATTTTGTGTGCAGTAGACCTCATCATTGCAAACTTCCTCGCTTTAATTTGACTGAAAACCTTGTAGAAATGTAACTAAAAATATGAGAGGCAGCAAGGTAAACCAAAGTCTTTTGGAAGTCTCCAAAGAATTGAAAATTTGCTCTGATTGCTTGCTTTTGTTCCTTCTAATATTTGCTCAAGACACTTACACTTACAAATCTTATCTAGAACACATGCCTTTTAACTATGCACCTTCCCAACATCATTTTAAAACAATGGATTTGCAGAAATCTAAAACAATTATTATATCTTAAATCTTGATATTCATCATTCCATGCGATGACTGTTAATTAAAATGTTCCATCTGACTAATTCGATTACATGATGACGGAAGCAGTAGCAAATTCTCTTCTAATTTTCCATTTCCCTGCATCTTGAACCAAATTAGTTAATTCTATAAAATAAAATATTCGGCAAAACACCTACTTACGAAGCAAAACATGAGTGTATAAAATTCCTTGTTGATTCCTAACAAGATGTTATTATATGCGTCCACCTACTTAAAGAAAGTCGAACAATCGAATAGATTATTCTTTTTAGGCGTGCGGGTGTAATTATAAAATTTTATTTTCGAATGCGCATCCTGCATTAATAATTCTCTTTGCTGACTAGTCATCATAGCATTGATAAATTAAAAGCTTGTTGACGTGAAATTTTAACCTGTTTTTCAGGAATGAAAAGGGAATCAACTTGAATTTTCAATTCTCCCAAAAGCATTCAAAATCGTTCAAAGATAGATAGAGAGAGACAAAGATAGGTGTACGAGTGGGATCAGGGAGAAGGGGGGTGATTCGAGGGACCTTTTTTACATTCACACTTTACCCTTGTGAAAAGGTGGGTCGTTGACGCTGCTAATCTACTTTCCTGATACATTTGTGATACCATCCCATCCATCAGTTCGCACTTTTCCAAGGAGGATTATCTGTTGCTCTCTTGATTCACGTCATTGCGCTCACGTCCGCCTATCTAATTCGCGATTAAAACAGGAACGAACCTCAACAAAACCACATGCCAGCCAACGCACTTTCTAGTAGCTCAAATAACTGTTTCATCCTTTTAACGTTATGTAGGAGTTTGTACATGAAAAAGAAGAAGAATAACTACAAAGGCATCTATCGGCTTTATATGATATTTCGGCCCCTTCATAACTCTTCATTGCAGTACAATTTGAAAAAAACCTTTTTGATCCCTTGTAGGAAACATTAAAAGCTTTCTAATACCACTTACCAATTTTGTGTAAGATTTTTTGTTTTTAACAAAAAGACTTTTTGATCAGTATGGAAAGCTATAGGGAAATTGAAAGAAAAGTTCGTATCTACGTCTTGCAGTAGGTTACAACAGCCAGGTTCATCATTTATGACACGTTTGACAATTATCTACAATTACCTTATTTGTACGTTTGTGTAAGATTTTTTTTTAAGAAAAAAAAAGGATCTTATTTGAGTTACTTTAGAAGTGGACCATTTTCAATTCAGCCAGTTTGAAGATAAGGCCACTTTCTTTATTTAAAATTAGAAAAATATGAAGTTTATTGTTGACATTCAACAATAATTACTAAAACGAAGATGTAATAGCATCATTGCTATCTTTTAAAGCTGCAAGTATCTTTTTATCTGCGCGCTGCCCCTGAATGTTTTCGTATAGGCAACACATCTAACCGTAGTATGAAAATAAGATAAAATGAGAATGAGGTAGAATAAAAATATGGTAAAAAAACGCATGTCATAAAGCTGAACTTAGGTTAACAGCTTACTATAACCTAACAAAGTAGTATTGATAGAAAGCCATACATACAGTACTACCAATATAAGGTAAATAAATATCGGTTCCATATTTTGTATCATAATTAAATGATGGGAAATTAGTAGTTGCGGGTACAATTATATCGATAAAGTATCTTATAACGATTGACCTCCAGTTAATGTTAACCAAAGATTGAAAAACCAGCCCTCAATAAAATAGGAATTCAATCCAACGCGTTCCGTACTATAGCAGACCCGTACACTGGGGTTACAAACTATCTATAATTGTATATGTTTAATATCTATTAAGCTACGAAGGCAGGTCATTATTTAATTTCGCAGGATATACTATGACCAAAGATTTAATAATTCTTAACACAAAATTTGTGACTCAAAGAAGCTCAATCTAACGGTTTAATGTGAAGAAAAAAATCTTTAAGATTTAGGAATGGGGAATAGATTAAATTAAAGTAGGTGTTCTTGGGATTTATGGCAGCAACATCCTAGTTTTCAGCTGCCTATTATTAGTCTTTAAGCTGAAGCAGCTTTGGGTACTCCCGGTAGGATTGGAACGCTAATGTGAATTACGCTAGAATAACCAACTAAGGCTGATTAAAACTTTAAACCAGTGCAGTGGTCCTCCATGCTTCTTATGTATTAAAATACTTATGTTAAATTAGCTTCTTTTTTTAATTCAAACCATTCAACAAATGCGTACTCTCTTGTTTCTCTAAAGACAGTAAAACCACATTTTCTCTTTCTAAAGAACGAAAAATGTTTTGAATACGATAAGTGCAATGGATTGTACACATATTCTACAGTGACGTGAGTAGTATGTCCTTCAGATTACCAACTTCGTGTTAGTGTATACTGTACACTGTTCGTGGCTCAGTAGAAGTCTGTATTATACACTCAAAATAAGCGAATTAGTATTGAAGAAAACCTGGAACTGAAAAGAATGATATGGAAGCTTGCAGATCAGAATTCCACAATCTCACAGAAGAAGTAAAATTTTTGACGGTCGGTTCTTATCAAATCAAAATGAATCAACTAACTGTATCATTAAGAATAAAATAACATAGAGTCATAAAAATAATTTATGTATTAAGGGCATAATCTATTAGATTATGGCATGAGAGAATGTTTAAAGCCCGACGAAGGAGGGCTTTTAATTTCTCGAGGGCCATTATCTTGATTATGCCCGTGGTACATACAACGTTTTATTTTATTTTGCTTCATGGAAAGGATAATTGCAAGCAATTGCACATTTCATTTTGAAAAAATGTAATAGTTATAATTATTTATTAAAATTGTTAGAACTCTATAGAAACGTTTTCTTTGTATCTTAGCAACTTTATACGCCCTCGGGCTAAAAAAGCCAAATTACGCCCGCAATTGAGTGCCAATAAAGACGATTATCATGTCAAAATAAAATAAATAACTATTATTGATCACAATACATATTTTGTACATTAAAAACGCAGTTTTGGTATATATTTATATAAATGTTGTATTGTTGTGTTGAGTGTTCTCATTATTTCTGCACAACCGTTGTCTCCCATTGAGGTGCTAAATTCTTCGTGCTGATTCAGTTGCATTTACTAGTATGGTTGAACAGAATTCGAATTCGTGTCCAATTATTTTTAGGAATTGTTGAAACATTAGCGTTTGCAAGGAGTGATACTGCAGTGGATCTGTGATTATGATTTGTGAATTACTTTGCGGTTTATTCCAACTGAATTGTTTCAGTACTTTCCTTTGTTCATGCTGCATGATGATAGTTTATTTATTTCAATGGGGTCATTCCTGAACTAGCTTGAATTATGTAGATGTAGACACCAAATAATTAGATTCGGAGTTATTCGACAATCGGTTATTACAATTCTGGGATAACTTTCCATAGTTTTTTTTTATAGAGACGAACTGGACAAATATCTTGATCTGAATCTTAAATCATCTATTTACTACTGGTACAAAACTTTAAGTACCTCTTTGGTTTATCTTGAAGAATATTGGTATTGGATTATATTCTATGCAGTTTGTGGGTATTCCACAAATGATGCTTCAATTTGTAAGTGATGCAATATTTGCATAGACAGCTTCGTTACCTCTTCTTTGTAATCAGTTAAATGCGCAATCTTTCAAGATTAAAGCTAGTTCAGAAGTTATATTCCCGTCAAATGTATAATTTCTTTATTTACAGAAATTCATATTGCCGCTACTAGAATGTTTTGTTGCTACATAAGTGTATTTTTTTAACAAATTGAGCGACTCATCATTTATTTCACCTTCATAGGCGTCTTCCCATCGATTAATAAACATTTTTTCTGTATTTTTGTTAAATTACATTTTATGGTACTTACGTCAATACACGAACAGCTTAACTGTCAAAGTTGGGCAATTGAATTATGTTCTTAGAAAGATACCAACATAAGGTAATATGATCACTTGTTTTTTATTATTGCTGTGATATTTTAGCTTTGTAACTAAGCAAATTAACTCTCATTAGATCTAATTAACTCTCATTGGCTGAATTTAACATCACGTGACATATAAATTATCAGATAGATACTAGATGGTGTTAAAAACATCGAATTTATTTTCTACATACAAAAGCCACTCTGTTGACAATATTAATATAATATGTCATTTTTGACATTTTTTATGTCAGATTGACAAATGTAAAAGTGACATTAGCAATCAAATTGTCAATGGATGGGTATTTCTTATGTAAAACAATGATCTAAGTGCCATTAACTCCATCTAGTATCCGAATAATTAAAGTCTTTAAAATTGATATATTTTTCACCTTTTATGATAAAAAAATAAGAAATAACTAAAAATTGACGAAAATGCGGTAAGAAACTCAATATTAGTGCTAAATATCATAATTTGCATACATTCCCAACCTGAAAACGGGGCCGAGAGATTTTAACGCAAATACTATAGAAACTATAGCAACCGGGGCCGAGATTTCGATGAAAGCCGATAGTATCCTTTACATACAAATTGATTTTTTCTAATAATTTCACCCAAAATTTAATTGATGGATTATGAGTGCTGTGGAAATATGGCATTAAGGTAGCTTTTTAGCCAGCAATTTCAAACTTTTCTAATTGCTTTATTGTTATTGGAGGTAAATCAATAATATTTTAGTTTCGCATTACTAAATTATATATCTTTAACGCTACGTTGTGTTTTTTTATTATACTTTTTAAATTCATTTTTTAATTAATTCGTAACGGCAATGATATAATATTGATTTATACGTTTGTTAAAAAAAAAGTTGAAATCATAAAACATTTAGAACGCAAATAGAAAAGTCGCGTTAACCAGCGTTGTTCGCAAGGATGAATGCTGGGGTTGATGCTGGCAATAATTCTAAGCTGTTGTGCTAAATAAAATAACAAAACTGTTTTGAGTATTTTTTTATTTAATACATTCTCTTTAACTCAATCCTTACCATCAAAATTATAAAATAATTAATAACTCAATAACTTTAAAATACTTACCGTACATTTGGGACACTCTGTATGCAAATATGTATGAATATTACATATAAAATAAATTTAATAAAGTTATTGCTTTTAAATAACAATAAAAATATACTTGTACAATCCATAA
The DNA here is from genome assembly GCA_929113105.1 of Agrypnus murinus. Taxonomy (NCBI): domain Eukaryota; kingdom Metazoa; phylum Arthropoda; class Insecta; order Coleoptera; family Elateridae; genus Agrypnus; species Agrypnus murinus. Next base: position 71,337,370 of record OV816031.1, on the reverse strand, counting down.
AAATATTAATATTTTATTATCAAATATTTTTGTTAGGGGGATTGTGTAAGTAAAATTATGTAAGCCCGTGGACACAGTTTGTCTAAAACGACACTGATATCTAAGAGTCAAAATATATCATGATTAGCTCATTTATGAGACTTGAGCGATGATCAATGAATATCCAACTGAGTTCGTCATTGAAAGAAAATGAAATCATTGAAAATTGGTGTAGCAGAGCTGTTATGATTCAAGAAAGTTTTGCTCTTTGATTGATCTGAGAAAGATTTATTATTGACTTTTATCATTCTGGGTTATCTGATATCATCACATGCAGCTTTACAATAGAATAGTTACTGGACTCAAGGTGAGTTGTTTTTAACCTTAAATAATATCTAGTCTTGGGGAAATCATTTCATTTTTTCTTTAAAATAAAACACTAACTTTGCTTTTGTTTACACTCATTAATTCAGCACAAACCTGATGTCTTGATGTGGTGATGTGATCTTTTTTAGCAGCTTGCTGTCTGAAACTATGTACTATGCACGAACCTTCTTGATGTGTGTGTGACTTAGGACACGATAAACAGACGATGCTAAAACTGTTGAGGTAATTTGCACCTTACTCTACTAATTTTTGGATAAGGTTCAAATTAATCTTTATATATTTTTATTACCTCTCGTACAGGTAAGTTGTAAATTTAAATTATTTCCCTCTTCTCTTAAATTTTCTTCTTTAGTTTATTAGAATAGTTCTTTAGTTTATTGAAATAATGTAGGCCTTTTGCACTGGTTAACCTGTTACACATTTATTTATATTGTCTTTTTTTCATTAAATTCTTACAGAGACCACCTTAGAGACTACCCTGAGAAAACTCTATTCTTATAGATTGCATTTTTTCCTTTTCCCTTACTGTTGTTTATTTTTACATTCCTAATTAGCCTGACTTAGGTCATTTATATTCAATTATAATTACTGCAAAATTCTTTGAAATTATAGAACTGCATTAAATCTTTGTTACTGTACTTCAATAAAGAAATTTGCTTCTCTAGTAACCGTTGCCAAGGCTATTTTGGATTGTAATTTTAAGTCGGCATTATTTTATTTTATTGTCAGTAAGATATCAAATGTTTTACATTTTTCTTAGTCCTAATTTTCCTTTTCAGTATTAGCTTCGAATGAAAATCTCCCACCCTAAAATAACTCTTTTAACTAAATCATTACCATGTAGTACATAGAACAAATCAATAAAGTCAACCCAAACCTGATTCATTTTCTGATAAATTATTATTTTAAGCTGTTTAAATAGCAATAATTGATAATAAATTTTTACCCCAAGATTCTTCTTCTGGTCTACAAAGTAGTTATTTCATGTTGCTAGTGTGAAGTATTACTCATGCTCCTAGTCTATGTCAAGTTTCATGAAATTCTGTAGGGAAGTTTCCGTACATTGTCTTAAGGTTGACAAAAGTGCCCAAAAACCTTATACATAGAAGCTGTGTAAAGAGACCCCTGATAGAATTTTATGAAACGTCGCATGGTGTAACTGCAGATGCAGTACTTCACTTCTGGCAACAATAGTCATTTTCTATACCAGAAAAAAAAATGGAGTAAAGATTGTGGGGTGACTTTTAACAAAAATGAAAGTAGACGAATTAATATGCGTCGGGGCTCGTACTTGTGCGTGGTATATGGTGAAGTGTTATTAACGACAACCACAAGTAGGTGGTTGCCGGGACCAATTGCTTAACATGCCCCCCAAACGGCACGGTACGATTTAAATCATTACAAAGCAAAAACTATTATTTAAAACAAATACAAATATAGTGTCGATTACTCAAACGCCTGTAATGAAAGGAATGCTGTAACCACCTTCACCCTTGAAGTTTTAGGTAATGTACGTATTAAATGTTACATTTTAATACTTCTTTTGCTTGTTCTAATTAATGTATATGACACCGCTTATGAAATCAAGATCATATGACGAATTTTGTTGATAGTCGATGGGGCAGTAGTGCGACGACCTAGCTGTCTGTCACTTTTGTGCAAGAGTTGAGATGAACCCTTGTATGAGCCATTTGAGCCACCAAAATTCGCCAAAATCATTTCACAGTACTATACCCGATCAATATATCGACTGAAAATTATTTGAAGAGCAGATTCGAAAATTCTACAAAACTTGGAAATTGCAAGGAATGTGACATTCAGAGGCAAAAACTGTTTTTAGAAACGATTTATTAATGATTGTTAAATTCTTCGAAAATTTTCATCTTTTAATCCGGAATCCATTTCAGAGTTTTATTGGTCTTTTTAGGGCAATCAACCACTAGGGAAACTGATCTCTCTCTCTCTCTCTCTCTCTCTCTCTGGTTATACCAACCCTCTGTGTAGTTGATTTCCCGAAGAAGGTGAGGTTAGGGTTGGTTTCCAATCCAACCGATGATGGCGACACGTACCCAGTATATAGGAGAGTACAAGCCACCGGAAAAAGAGTAGCCTGCGAGAAAGCCATTTCGGAAATAATTGGTATCGATTCGACGGCATTTGAATTTGGTGCGGGCCCGGGCGCACCTAAAAGGCTGGAAATGGAAGAAAACCTAGATTCTGAAACTGCGGGACGGCACCAAGCAGAGGGAAGCTGAGAAGAAGAAAGTAAAAACCTGAAATGGACTAGTGCCTTTGTTACTCATGTGAACCGATGAACCGACTCACGTAGTAGCAGTAGTAGGGAACCTCTCCGAAGATAAAAATGAGATTCTACAAGAGTATGTACATAATTAATTGCTATGGGATAATAACTATAAATTGATTCCAAAGTACAGAGAAAATAGTGTCAAACTATGTAAGTTATTACGATGCAAGAGAGGCTCATAAACAGAGTTAGCTAAAAATGAATGAGCATTCCTATGAACGTATGTTGTAAGACAATTTGTACAGAAGAAATAATTATTTTTTTCTTTTAGAACTTTAGGTGCTTGCCTGTCAAATTAAATGGGTTTCAGATATCACTGATTTGGACGATCCAGAATTTGCAACTCTGACAAGACACGAAAAGGGCCGAGCAGAAGGTATATAACTAGTTTCTCAGCGTGAAGCTTCGCAAAACAAGCAGATCTTATCTCAGTCGAGAACAAAGGTAATATTTTTTGCAAAACACTTGGGACTAACAGTAAGTACCATAACAAGACAGGAATACATGATAAACATTTAACAGAATTTGCCAATGAAAACAATCTCCAAAAATACAATTATGGCAATTGAGGGCAAAGGTCTCGTTTTGCCGTTTCTAAGGTTGAGTTACTTAATGCAAAAATCCAAACATTTAATTAAGCCAATCATACTTGTAGTTAGCTCCCCATGATTACATACTAGACGTGCATGAATCAGATGTTACTGATGGAAGAAACAACGATGTATCAAGCTAGAGAGATCTGTTGGAGTACTATTTGTATAAGTTGAGAAGGTGGTTGAGGAATGGAGATGTTTGTCTTATTGATCGTGCCTATCGTGATTGCGAAGTTTGGCAAACACTAAAAAACAGCATGACACCGAGTAAGCAAACGAGTCATGTCTTATTATAACGAAATATTAGCGTATAGTTATAAGTCGCAACGAGCACAATACTGCTAAGCAACACTTCTTTGTAATTTAGTACCAGCGTCTCTTGTACTATCTTTAGAATGAATACATTCTCTCCACCAATGCAAATAATAATGGGAGACGATAATATTACCAACATTGCCGAACAAGGATATGGAAGATTTTGCTTTGATGAGCTTTGATGCTCTTGCATTAACACAAGAGTACTTAATAAATTTCATTATTCAGAGTATACATTTAAGCTTCATTTGGAGGCACGTGATGTGTTGCGGGCAAAAACTTATTTGAGATTTTCTTACAACACGTAGTACTAATTTTGCATCACCTTCCATAGAGAACCACAAGAGTGTAGTGGTATTTAGGCTTTGGAAGGCTTTAACCACTTTGAGCCCAATCGTGGACTTTTCTGGTATGCTAGTACTGGGAGTAAAATAAGTAAATGGAGAGTAACGAAAAATCTTTAAAAACAGTTCTTGTCCCTGAAAGTCTGTTTTTTAAGGACTTCCCTAAGAAATGTAGATTTTTAAACCTGCTCTTTAAATACTTTTCGGTTAATATGATGCCCGACCACGATGGGGTGCTGCTACGTTCCACCTTGGCGCTGTATAAAAGGTGAAGTTAATGTGTCAGTTTATATCTTCTGAGTGGAGTCCAAACAGCAGGAAGCGTGGTACTGGAAATATCATTTGTTGTTGTCCAGTGACTCCGCTCGACTCATAATCAAGCACTGCCGAGGGGATTTGCAATTTCCAAGCACGGATTTGTGTGTGGCTTGCAATCTGCTGATATAAGGTCCCGTGCGGTCCCAGCATCTGTGTACAACCGACGGAGAAACCGATGGGTGGGCTATTGATTCAGTTGCGTCATTGGTGACTTAATTGGTGTCTTGTCTTTAACGATCATTTACATTAGGCGAAACAATACCACCAACAATCTCCTATGCTTCCTGCCATCCGTGAGGCCAGCTGCCTCCAAGTCAACCCACCTAAAGCGACGCCTTTACACTCTACCACCCGGACTAGCCGTTTTTCATCCATTATACATTATTTAGACACCACAGGCTGAAGAGGAGAAATCTCCAGTAATACTCACATACTTCCTAGATCTCTTCCTGCTCTAGATTTCACGGTATTTATATATTTTTTGATGTAACTAATATTTTATGTAAACGCTTAAATATGTTCTAAAATGCATAAATTTCAAGTTAAAATGTAAAATAAGCAACTATTGTAAAATTACTTCAAAGCTTTTTACTGTAACGTTTTTCTGATTAATGCCTTTTTAAATAAGGCTCAAACACGATGCCACAATAAGAAAAAGCAACAACTTTTATTGCTTGAAAGTTAATAAAACAGAATTTTTATATTTCCAGTGGGCATTAAAACCAAAAAGAGATTACCATTATGAAATTTAGCATATTAAGGAGAAAATAATGCTGAACTGGCTGGTGTGCTTGGTGGTTTTAGAGTAAAGTTTGTCTTCGTACCCCGAAACGGTGGTGTTAAAGTTGATCGTAAATTTTACTGTGGTGATAAAATTGGAACATCTGTCCACTTTTACTGTATTTTAGTCTAGAAAAAGTTTTAAAGGGAGTTTTTCACGGTCGCGGTAACACGTTTTTGGTTTTCGGGAGAGCTCTCTCGAAAATAAATTTCTGGAAATAATGGAAATGGATTTTAATTGTTCAGTTGGAGTAGATTTTATTGAATGATCAAATTTGAAGGGTTATTAGCTAAATGCGAGCCTTATGCTTTAAACTTTTTAAAATATTTTATTGAATTGCGTTATTACATTGGATCAGTTGTTACCTATTTATAAAGTTAAGTTAGATTGAATGAATAAGTGCACGAAACAAAAAAATGTGTAAATGATTAATGCAATAGTTGTAATATCTAGCTGTTATTACATTATTCCCACGGCTTATGTTAAACTGGCGCATATCATAACAAATGCATTTTAAATTCAATGTTCAGATGGAACTTCGTAGTTACATTGTTACTTGAAATGAAAATACGAGAATAGCAAGGTTGAAGAATAATGTTTTGTACGCTGAGAAGAGCCATTTCAGCCACCGGAACTTGAGCTTATCTAAATTAAATTTTGAGATATAGTTAAACATAAGTTCATAAAGTAACTACGTAGTGACGTTTAGTCGCAAACTAGCTTATGTTAATGCACTAATTCTGCATCTTTGTAACAGATATAATAATATATCCATGTTACAATAACCTAGAAATAAATACGTAAGCTTAAAACACTTTTGGCAGATTTATTTATCATTCAATTAACCATTTATCACATATAATTATCTTGTTTATTGTTTCCAGCCTTATTTTGTGGAACTCCATAATCATGAAATAAATAAAGATTATTAAAAGTTTCACAGTTTTATTAAAATACAACCTGACAATATTGTTTCGAGAGCTATGCTGTCATTATCAAAGGTAATATAATAATTATAAACAAACACGTCGCTAAGGTAGATACAAAAATAGGTAACTAGATAAAATAATAATAATAATCAGAATTAAATATCTAATACTTCCAGTAACGGAGAATTACTGCGCTCAAGTTGTTCATTCATTAAAGGTACCCTGATTTGTGTTTGTATATCTCAAAGGCTTCTAAAATGTCTAATTCGCGTTTGTTATTACGCGTTCTAAAAGGTGTTTGGCGTAATTCGATTTTTCAGGATGTTTATTTTTGTAATGACGTACGTGTTCTTTATATCTTATGTCAAAATTTCGAAGTGTTTGTCCAATATATACCGAACTACAAAAAGAACAATTTAAACGGTAAATGCCCGATTTCATGATATCATGTGTTCTGTCTTTAGCATTAAATAAAAATGAAAAAGTGTTAGTGTTGGTTTTAAATGTTATTTTATAATTGTTGGTTTTTCTTAGTATATGTTTTCTGATATTTTGCCAAAATATGGTATAGATATGTAATTTGTGTCTTCTGTTTGATTGTCAATGGGATATATTCTTTTGATAGCTAACCTATAATCCTTTTGTTTAATTAAAGTGTCAATCATGTTCGGATTGTAATGATTTAATATATGATAGAATATTTGAATTAAACCTCTCTAAACACATTATCTTCTGGTTTCGTTATGTTGATGACATTTTAGCTTGTTTTGACAGTTCTTTTGAGGTTATCAATGAATTTTTAATTCTTATTAACAGTATCCACCCTAATATAAAATTTACACTAGAAACAGAATAAAACAGGGCTATAAACTTTCTAGACTTAAATATCAAGATTAACGCAGACAATCTATTTGAATTTTCCATATACAGAAAACCAACACAAACAGACATAACAATACCAAATGAATCTTGTCACCATAATACACATAAATTAGCAGCCTACAGATCATTAGTACACAGAGCTTTAACTATTACACTAACAAAATCAGATTAAACAACTAGCACATGCAAATCATTACAATCCGAACATGATTGACACTTTAATTAAACAAAAGGATTATAGGTTAGCTATCAAAAGAATATATCCCATTGACAATCAAACAGAAGACACAAATTACATATCTATTACCATATTTTGGCAAAATATCAGAAAAAATTGCACATATACTAAGAAAAACCAACAATTATAAAATAACATTTAAAACCAACACTAACACTTTTTCATTTTTATTTAATGCTAAAGACAGAACACATGATATCATGAAATCGGGCATTTACCGTTTAAATTGTTCTTTTTGTAGTTCGGTATATATTGGACAAACACTTCGAAATTTTGACATAAGATATAAAGAACACGTACGTCATTACAAAAATAAACATCCTGCAAAATCTAATTACGCCAAACACCTTTTAGAACAAAATCACACAATGACTCCTCAAAATAATATTAAATTCCTACATTTTTGTAATAACAAATGCAAATTAGACATTTTAGAAGCCTTTGAGATATACAAACACAAACTCAGGGTACCTTTAATGAATGAACAACTTGAACTCAGTAATTCGCCGTTATTGGAAGTATTAGATATTTAATTCTGATTATTATTATTATTTTATCTAGTTACCTATTTTTGTATCTACCTTAGCGACGTGTTTGTTTATAATTATATTACCTTTGATAATGACAGCATAGCTGTCGAAACAATATTGTCGGGTTGTATTTTAATAAAACTGTGAAACTTTTAATAATCTTTATTTATTTCATGATACATATAATTATGATTATTATCATTTTAAATGTTTTTGCGAACAGCTGAACAGCTGAAGAGAACGAATCTTGTTCTACGTCGAAACGTAGAACAACATTCGTTCACTTCAACTTCATAGCCTAACTCCAAGAACATTTCTATGAAGCTGCCTCCACTAAACTGTAAGTTATTTCCTGTAAACCTTATCTTACACCAATCTGTATAATTCTGTATCAAAGCGTCGTTTCAAGAATTCATCGTCAACTCACTTCACTTGGTTTCAGGATCATAATCTTGAATGTTTTCTTCGGCACAGGACACTTCAGCACGAGGATACTTCGGCGCAGGGACACTTCGGCGCGGCCACTTAGGCGCAGGTACACTTCGGCGCGAGAGATTGTCTAGTATTATTGTACTGAACAAAATCTGTAGGTACTTACAGGTAATAAATACAGTATGATCGATGAAATACAGTATTCTATAAATACGGTATGATGAGAAAAGAAAAACTCAATATTTCCCAATCGCAAAAGCTCATATGTACTGCCAGAATTAAAGAAAAATTTTCATTTTTCTAAGCTGCTACAGCATTAAAATCAAATTCTTCGCAAATCTCTACATAAGGGAATAATTTGTAATAAGAACTAAATTTGTTTATTATAAATCCCTTATTGTTTATAACAATATCATGTTTGATAATCATGCTAATATAAATTTTGAAAAATCAAAAATTTTATAAAGTCAATTAAATGAAATAGGAAAATTGATATTAACATTGAATATCGTACCACTGATAAATACGTGTTCCGCTTCACGAATTTTGTCTCAGTAGGTACACACTTATAAATGGATACTGCTTAGTGCTTATAGTCTAGTGCTTAAAGACCAAACGCGCTGGAATAACGTAATTTAACCAATCCAAGTAACATTCTGGAATTAAGAAGGTGTATGTGTGTACATAAAAATAAAAAAGGTTACTCTAATAATATGGTAGCTTGTCCCAAAAAATTAGACTAATGGTCCAAAAAAAAAACGTTTTATTAAAGATCTTCGAAAGTTTTACCCTAATTTGCCGCGGAAAAATGTACATACCCCGAACTGCTTTTAGTAGAAGTGTGCTTGCGCCTAAGTGTACCGGCGCCGAAGTGTCCTTGCACAGAACTGTTCGGCACCAAACTGTCCTCGCGCCGAAACAATCGCGCCTAAATCGCCGCGCCTGAACGGCCGCGCCCAAATCTCCTAGACCGTGTTTTCTTACCTATAAACGAATGATGAAGTACAGACTTTTACACAAAAAAATTCTTCAACTAATTCCAATTTCTTGTCTTAAATAAAATTATTCTTTTCTGGTAATCACCGACTTGACAAAGGTGACGTTGAGCACACTATCAACTTTGAAATTTCAAATAGCAAGAGGGTAATGTGTACATCGTTTGAAAGGTCTTCCAATTTTCCATCCAACAACATCTTGATTTTTTAATTTAGTCAATTGGTTCAGGAGTTATGATCCTTTAAATGTCGGTTGATAGGCATATAGCGAAAAAACTGTTGGTCACTCTCGTATTTAAAGTAATTTTCGAATAAAAGTGCCATTTGTGGTCGTGTGCAGAGAAGATCTATAATGAAAAATACCCGCAACATCCTATCTGCAGGAACTATCTCAGAAAGTTAGGACACTGGGAGCGTGAATAGAGCAACAGGGGAGGAAGAAAACTCATTCTGGAAAATAAGTAGGTAGAGACCATTGAAGCGATGGTTAGTGTCCCACAGCAAACACTGTAAAAATATTTGAAACGCACAAATTCTACCCCTATAAACTGATACAGCACCAATTGATAGAATCTGACCCAAATAGAAGAATGTAATTCGGTGAGATGATGTCTGATCCCATACTACGATTCCTTCCGAATGTGAAAAATATTTGTCTAATACTGACAAATGTATGTATACGTTTTGAACGGCTTTTCGAAGGCCAGTAAATAAAATGTGGAGTATTGGGCAGATGCGAATTCACATGTTTTTAGAGAACACGACATCCAGATTCCAAAAAAATTGAGATCAAAAATCCAACTTGAAATATTATTTTCGAGCATTTAGCCCACCCATGCTACTATTTTAGACCAAGATTACCCAGACCAAACATATTCGAATAGCTAATACTGTGGATGATTGTCCCTTGTTATTGTTTAAAACTGCAATTACCACATCCAGTGGTACATTATTATTATTATGTATTATTTTACGTGGAGCATCTGTATTAACTTTATCTCCAAGTTTCCTACAGGAGGAAGTGATTGAGATACGCCCAATCAGCGCACATTTGCATGAAAAATGCGTCCAGTAACTCACTGGTGGAAGCGAAGTTGCCTATCCACCCTCTGCTAGCTCACCAGGTTAGTGCCGGAGCGATTACAGGGGATGTACGTAATCACCCGCTGGAACCTTCCCATCCTCTTTCATACGGAGGTAAGTTCCTCGTCCAGCATTAGGACTATTCCCTAACCTAGGTTAGGTACATCAGAACCCTCCAGCCCTCTTTCATGTCTTTATAAGTTCCTTCACCCTGCCTTAGTTGCGGCCACTGCCCGATCGATTCAAACTTCAGATGTAGCGGGACTTGTGTTTTTGAATGACTTTGCCACCGCGATCTGTCTGGTATAGGCCATTCAGAGGTACGGTAAAAACGTTTACGGGTAGTATAAGATAGATTTTATACTTTCAGACCGTTTGCATCCGAGTATTGACAAATACGCTTTCTTCCCCTTTGCAAAGTGGTGAGTGATGTTAATCTTTCAAAAACTTCAAAGACTTGTTTCCTAAGAAACTGAACACAAAATGAAGACTACTAAAAGCAATCTTGTAAATCTTTTAGATTTTAAATATAAGAACCTACCTGTTCTGGAAGATAAAAAAGATTTTGTTTAATCGTTACCTTCCTAATAGCTGTCATTGCTCTTATACTTGTATTCAAATAAACACCAAGATTAAGAGTTGTTTCAGTGCTAATTGTGACACTAATAGATTAGATAAGCTTAACATCTCGATCTGTCAGTAACTGCAATAGCAAATTCAGTAGTCTCTTCAGCTCCTAAGTCAGCAAGCAGATAATTGTATTGATCGAAGGAAAAATTAGAGGAATTTCCGCAAAGTCAAAAATATTGCAGATTGTAGACGTACTCCACATTGATGAACACGATGCTGTAATATACAAGCTTGTGTAGATTCTGCTAGTTCTATAGTGTCGCGTGGTACATTGACAGTGTTTTTAATTATGAAATCAGTTGTTGGTTTGATGCAGTAAATGGAATGGGACATCCATTTGAACAGATCAGGTTATTAATTGCAGTTTACGTAACCAGAAGGGACTGAAAGATGCTTCACTTACATCGCTTTACATAATGTCACTTAATCTCTTACTCTGCAAGTTAACGACTCCTTCTAAGGTTAGTTGCACAGATCCGTGTTTTGAACGTGGGTGCGGCTGTGGCGTCGGAATTTTTGTACGGGATGGTACAAGTTAGATGGAGTATTGGACACATACCTCCGGCGGTGTTATCGGTACCGCGCGTCCATTTTGTGTCGCAGATTCCTACGTCGGCATAATAGTACGGTACACGAAACTACGGTCTTTCAGGAACTTGTATGAATTTCAGTGTACACATCTGAATCGTTGCTGCAGAATGTGCAATGGCGGGATCAAATTCCGAAGAATTAGATATACAGTGTGATCATTTGGAAATTTCCCACCTGTCTCCTAAAGTATACAAAATGTCGATTTAAGCAAAAACATGCCAATTTGTTTTTGCTGGGGGCATTTAAATATACGAGGAGAGGTCCATAAATTCGCGGAATTCTTTTATTATTTTTCATAATACTAATACATCTTTTATTTCTATATATTAACTTTTCTAAGCCTACGAAAAAATAATCTTTACTTTTTGTTTCAAAATGCAACTTTTAACTCGTTATTGTCTCTAAATAGGCACCCTCGAAGGTCCTTTTTAAGCTTTGGAAATAAATAATAATATCCTAGAGCTAAATCTGGGCTATAAACTTGACGATCAATTTCTTCGAACCCACGCGCAGACAAAGGTTCCATTACTATGCGAGACGTAAACAGCAGCGTTGTCGTGTATGAGCACCACACCTCTTTCACTCATTTTTTCACATCTTTTTTCTTTGATACACTCGCGTAACTGCCGTAATAGATTTGAATAGTACTCGCCTGTAATAGATCCTCTACCCTCTAATCTAAAAGCAGAATTCCTTTGGAGTCCCAGAATATGGTTGCTATAATCTTACCGATATATTGAGTGACTTTAAACTTTTTTGGCGAAACTGTACCTTTTCTGTGCCATTCCATGGATTCCTCTTCAGTTCAGGGACATAATAATGATTCTCAAGTTTCGCCTCCAGTTACAATTATGTTGTGAAAGCTAGCTGGATCATCACCACGTAACTTAATAAACTCACAAGAATTTATCCATGTTTAAAAATTACAACTGAAGTGTCACAATTAAATGTAAGTAAATGGCAATTGTTTAACTAAAACAAATAATAGTCCTCATACATGCTTGATAAAGATTGGGTTATTCGATTATTTACCAGAAAGTTTGTACGCCTCTTATTTCCCGTTCATTCCGCGAATTCATAGGCCTCCCCTCGTAGCATTGTCAAAATTTTGTATCTCACCCCCTCACCTCCCTCCCCACTAACCTTAAAATATTAAATGTCAACTCCCCCTCATTGTGGCAACTCATTTTAAAAGGAATCTTTTGGCGAACGAAAATTGAAATCGGATCCAAAAGATGAAGATTCAAATCTTTTTGCGCCAAAAGATTCCTTTTTTATTCCCTTTAAAATGAGGTGTCACAATGGGGGGGGTTGCCATTTAACATTTTAAAGTTGGTGGGGTGGGGAGTAAGATGCAAAATTTTGAAAATGCTATAATTAAATATCCCAACTGAAAAATAAATTGACGTGTTTGCTGAAATCGATATTTTGTACAGTTTAGGAGATATTCAAAGTGGGAAGTTTCAAATAAAAATATTGTAGAATTTTTTAATGGTAAACTCCCTCCATTTCGACAACTCATTTAAAAGGAATAAAAAAGTAATTGTTTGGCGCAAAAAAAACCGAAATCGAATCATGGACTGCTGAGGTACATGGAAAAGTAGCCTAACAATCCTCCTTCAATATCATTAAAATTATTTCACATAAAAACGTCAGACTGTTGTCAAAACTTGTTGGTTCATCTCTTTACCTACAGCCAACTCAATTTTAAAAACTGATAACTGAAAAATTAAAAAATGAACTTGATTATGAAGGACACTGATGCTCAACGACTAGCAGTTACACATTTTCAGCAGGATGGAGCTCTAAAAGATGTTATTATCTCAGTAACAAACTTTAAAAACTGATCTTAAAATAATAAACTTGAGCTGGCTTATGTATAAAGGGCTGAACTGACATTTGACAACAGTCTGAGTTTGTATGTGAAACCATTTAAATAATTATATGATATAAGAGGGTTGTTAAAAGACTTTTTCCTGTATTTGAGCAATCCATGATCCAAGTTTCTTTGCGCCGAAAGATTATTTTTTTATTCTCTTTAAAATGAGGTGTCACACTGGGGGGGGGGGGGAATTATTATTTAACATTTTAAAGTTGGTGGGGCGGTGGGGGGGAGTGAGATGTAAAATCTTGACAATGCTATATTTAAATATCTCCCTCGAAAAATAAATGTTTTTGTTGAAATTGATATTTTGTTTAGTTTGGGAGATGTTCAAGGTGGAAAGTTTTCAAATGAAAACACTGTAAATTTTTTATTGATGAAATGAGAAATTATTCCGAAATTTGGAATGTCGCTGCAGAGGACTGCCATAACCGAACTTATCTGGATTTTCTCTTAAATCCGCAAAAGTTGTAACAAATCTCTTGTTATGAGTTTTGGAATCAGTGAATGGATGTATTCGATATATTTTGCTTCTGTATTATGTGCCATTCGCCATACAAAACATAGATGTGATGTCATTGTACCATTTGCTTAACTTAACTTTCCGTTAAGAGCTTACCTACAAAATAACACTGGAGAAATCACATAGTTACTGAAATATGCAAAATGGTTTGCCCTTCTAAGCTATTTAGAACACGCGGATGAGATCTTCAGAAATTCAAAGGTAGACTCAATGCCTCACTCATCTTTAAATTGACGAAACTTGAGAAAGAACTGATGTCCAAATAAAGATCGTCTTTGGTGTATTCTCTACATTTCATTTGCAGATAGTATTATCTTTAATGGAGAAAAGGTTATCCACAGTGCAGAAAGCTTTCAAACTTTTTCATCTGTTATTTTATAATCTGGAACTGCATATGATCAGAAAAAAAAGACTTTATAAACATCTCTGTAAAAATAAATATTTAAATAAATATACGTTTTTGTCACGATTTTCATGAAATAAAGCTTTCTTGTAAACTTCTTAACCATCTTTTACAATGAAGTAGAATGTTTTGTGAAACATAACTGTTTTGAAATTACGCCCATTATTACACGTTTCTGTTTTTGCGTGGGTTAAAGAGATTTGTAAACAACGACCATCTTCGGAATAAATAATCTTTATATAATAAGCTGCTTATCTTTAGATCAGGAAAACATGAATAATGCTAAAATACAATGCGGGTTAAATTTGGATTAATTCAAAGAAGATGAAACCTTCATTTTATGCAGACGAAGCATATTATTAATTCCAAAATTTATTTTGAGTTCTAAGGGACATCACAGGCGAACTATTTTAGGAACGTATAACACATATATAGCTTGTATCTACGACCAAACTAACCAACACTCAAACGTATACAAGGATTATACTTTACATCCGAAATGTATCCATGCTTAATTAATAGGCATTAATGTAACCCTACTGGTACTATGACTACAGCAACACGCACTGACGCAAAAACACGGCAACCAATAGAAACGAGCAATTATAGCTTTTGCCTAATTACAAATCGTGGTTAAAGAAGAAGTTTCGGCTTTAGAAAATTTATAATAGGAGGACGTTAGCTTTTAGATTTATCTAAAGGGTATAATTTCGATTTCGCGTGTGATGGATTTAAAAGAGGATAGTTAGGAATTTTTTATAGTGCACGATGCATGAGTTTCAGCATCCATAGAGTATTGGTGGTCTAATTAGAGAATCACTCAATTTACATCTATAAGCAGCTTAAAAACTACAATTTGTTCCTTTTATGTTCAGGAGCACGTAATCGATTGCGTGTAAGTAGCACAAACAAATTATTATGTACATATATTTATTTATTTTGTTATTTATTTTTTAATTTTTAGTTTAGATTTTTAAATTGATTTTGAAGCTTAATCTTGGATTTAGGCAACACTTTGTACTCCTTAGCTGGCACGTAATCAATGTTTATTTCTTTAGTCTTTATCGGCTTTGGAACTGATATGAAATGCCAGATTTATTTATTTTGTTCTTGTAATTTAGTAATTCATCTTAAGCTTGTTGCCAACAGTCAATAGATTTTTCATCTTTATTAATTATATTTAGAAAAGCTTTCTAGACCCAAATATTTTTTTAATCAACAGTTTTTGTGGTCTGTTTCCACTCAACAAATTTACTCTCGTTGTTAAACTCAGTTAGATATCGAGTTTTTTAAAATAGAATATAAGTCTTCCTGTTTCCGGCTTCCGAAGAAATTCTGGTCGTTTTACGAAGTGGCTTGTGTGCGTAAAGAACCGTTTGTAAATTTTCTGGTTTGGGAAATTCAGGATCGCATGTTCGTGGATTTGATGTAGTTTCGTGTTTACACACTTTCAGATATTATTTTGATATTTTGGGTAAAGGAATTCAACCAAGCCGTTTCAGACCTCGAGTGAGTGACTGATTTTCTATTTAAATTAAATCACCAGCTGGTCTGCTTTCTGTGATTTTAAGAGTAATGTACAGTTGTTCAATTTAAGGCTTTTTTCTCTTCTCGTCTTTTTCTTACCTTTTTTCATTGGGTTATTTACCACTTATTGATCAACCTCTACAGTGATATTTTGAATAAATATTATAGCAAATGAGCGACGAAACGGTCTTGCCAGCAACTATTAAAGTCGGACCTGCACTCTACATTGTAGTGGTCACTATTCTGGAGGGTTATCATTTCCCTGGAGCTAGCCGCCTTTAAGTAAAGTTTAGGCAAGATGAAAAGTCAACCCTGCTTGGATTTAATAAAACCAGGCGTAAGACCAGTGGCGAGCACCAGTCACGATTTAATTGAAGCTTCACCCAATGTTATTTTTAATTAAACCAATCCACAGGTCATTTTACAGACATTTTAATTGTTGAAACAAAATCATTACCGAGTGATAATTATTTATAAGGTTTGAATTATTTAAATAATTTCGCACATAAATACCTAGTAGTTATTAGTATTTGTTGCATGCATGCACGCATATTTAGAAGCCTTTATTAAACGTTTTTTACTTGCTTAAAATTGTTAGTTTATTTATCTACGACTGTTTGGATAAGAACCCATAGGTAATGAAGTTCATTATAACACTAGTGAGGCAATGAATGACATAACGAAACAGCCGTAGGCAAAATTTTGTATCATACATAAAGGCATAATAAGCACTCGTGCGGTTTCACACTCGTATAATGATGGTTTGATCCTACTAGGACATAACTACATAAATAACTATTAATCAACTATTTGCTCTTATAAGTATTTGTTTATATAATTATTTAAACATTGAGGTCTACATCAATTCTGCTACGTTGTTTTTATGAAAGCTTCAGCAGAGATTGATGGAAAGTTTATGCAGGATTTAGTAAATTACTTGGTACTTATCTATATTGTCTGACTCCGGTGGTGTGAAACCGTTAATGGATCTTTTCGTTTGGCGCTTGGGTCAGTGACGGCGCATTTATTTGGAAATATACCAAATCAAGATCCAAGATTCTCAGGTAGTTAAAAAACTACTTCTGTGAGGATGAAATTATCATTTCATTTCGAACTGCAGACTGTTGGCGCGACGATTTAAAACAAGACACAAGCACGTGCTAACTTCAAACGTCAAAGAGTTTATAAATTGAATGATTAGATAAAGGCAATATCAACGTTAACGACAACAACAACAAATTTATAAATCGCCCTTAATACTCTTCGGCCAAATGATGAATTTTCTATGGTTTGATTACTCTAGGTCTCACAATGAATTTGGATAGCACAGATTCACAAGGTTTCGAGGCTAAACAGGTTTTCTCTTTGGATTGCTCAATAAAATGCTAGGAATATATTCTTCAGATCCAAAATGTACCTGCTAGGTACCTTCGATCTTTATATAATAATTATATACTGACTCTTTGTCGGTGTCTATTTATGCCTCTAGATGTAGTAAAATGCTAGAAAACTATAGAAGGTTGTCTGAACCTAAGCAAGCTCTACATACATACAACTTTTGCTGCAACAGTTTACATTAGTCGATTATTCTTTCACGCAACTGTGTCATTTTTTTACTGGAAGCAAATAAAATTAATTTTTTTGGTTGTCTGGACTACGAGAGGGACGACAACCATTTCGCGAACCTCTAAACCTAGCAAACATCATAATCATAACGTTATTTCCATAAAGATGGTGATCTGTGGTAATGAGGCCGAACTCCATAGTCTTAAACCACACCAGGACTTATAATGAGTTTCAAACGTTCAGGGTTTTTGAACGCTAATGTGTTAATGGTAGGTAACAGAGCTTGAGTGATGCATATTTTTCTAATCAGCTCATCAATACATACATATTCTTCCGTCTAATGTTGCAATTCACTTTAAAATTCAGCGGCCTACGCTAGGACCAGCAGATTTTCATTACTGATTTTATTTTTATTCTTAATTAAAATCAGTTTGTTCTGATACTGAATTTTCTAGATCATTAATTGTTTATCTTATCATTTAAATTAAACTAAATTAAATTCTAGATGCATTTTACATCCGCACCCACGTGATTTATGATGACCAATTTCTTGTATTTATGGTCGGACTACAGCAGAGTAAATAAAACGCATTGGCACCAATATAGAATGATTTGTCCGGAGGTATTAAGTTTTACTTAGACAAAACAATACACTTGACGGTATATTTGACAAGAGGAGCGTGTGCGAAATATAACGATACTAACAAAAAATGGCGACCAGCAGCAGCTGCATTCGACTTCGTTAATTTTCATAATTACAAATAAAGTGCATAACATGCATATTCAATGTTTTATTTAAAAATAATAAACAAAGATATTGAAAAATTAGGTATTAAGTAAAAGCAACAATTATAATTATATCTAATAAGCAAAACAAAAGAATAATTTTGAACTTTATAGATGGAGTGGTGCGAATGAAAGTTAGCATGGGGCAGGGGCAGTAGTTCACTCTAGCAACAACGAACAGCTATACAATGGAATTGTATAATGGACCAAGAAGATTGCAAAAATAGAAGTGCCCGAACTATTATGAGTCGCATGTTTATTTTTTTCAATACATTCTTATGTTTTAATTATGTATACATTTTATTTATGTTTGCATTGCAATAAATAAATAAATCACTTATTTTATTATTTTATAGGCAATATTTTCCCCATGCAGAGTAAAAGATTAAAAAGTCAAGAGTAAAATCATACTCCAAAACGATTAGAAATTTGCCTCCAATACACTAAATGTATTGGACCTATACACACACTTTTTCGAGAGGTCTAGTATTCGAATTTTACACTATACTTTTTTACTGTATATATGAGATGTCTCTGCAACAGGTGGTGTATACTTTCAAGAGATACTCATGGTATACCAACACACTATACAGTACTATCGATGCATTCTGATGACTTATAGAACAGCCACTCCATGCAGTTCACGAACGCAGACCAGAAAGCAACTTTGGGAAACAGTCAGTGACTCTCTTTTTATTAATGTTCTTATAGAATTTATTCATGCTGGATATAAACTGGAGCAAGACAGAATACCTGACCTCAAATCGCCAGCAAGTCAACTTAATTTATTCCGCCTATCGAATTCGTGCATGATTAGAATTGCTTACGTCAGCATACTAAAAATACTGAAATCATATTTAAACAGGCGTAGCTTCAGTTCAGTTCTTGAACTCACTAACAATGATTCTGCGGCAAGCTTGGTAAATGTTTGAACATTGTCTAAGCATGTAGTAGTTCTAGTTTAGAATTGTTTCACTTCTGATATGGCTGACAAGTTTAGTTGCCCTTCTAATATTTTTGTAATGGTTTAGATTACATTGAAACGAATTAAATGATGCGAAATTAATTAATTACACATTAGAATGTAGTAGTTGAGTTCGCAATGTAATATTTAATTTTTATTGAAAATAGTTTAGATCACATAAATATAATACTGTAAATAACGCAAAAATAATGAAACCTCTTACATTCTATTTTTGGACGTCTATAGATAACTAAATATTTATATAAAATGGTTTCCGATATTATTAAATTATGTAAGTAAAAGAAGCAAAATTGATGTCAACGATTTTCTGGAGCACCCTACGAATTTCAAATAACGTCCCAATGATCGTTATTAAATAATTTAGAAACCCTCGAGGTACAATTCACTCCGACAGTGGTTGGTCTTCTTCAAACATTCATTTCAATATGCTCACGTTTTATTCATCGTTTCCATTTATATTTCCGAAAAAGAAAAATTATTTTTTCCTCCAATAACATTTCAGTGTTGATCTCTAAATTTCAAATGGCTAAAGCTGTTAGATGGATCGCGTTCCTTGTTGAAAAAAGCGGTCACCGGTAAATAAATTGGGGATTAAAGTATGTAGGTGCAATTTTTCTCCGGGAATCCTTTACACCCTAAATGCGATTAAAGATGACAGAAAGAATAATCTGTGTGTCGAAGCATTAAATTGCCTCTCATTGTTTTTCCGTCGAGTTTAATAGAGCCCGCTTCCGTAGAAACTGCTCCCGCATTTGCAACGTCATTAGAATATTAATTGAAACTGTTTTGTTCCTTCTCCAATAATTATATAGACTTTGGTGCTTTTTGTATGCAAGGGTTTACACATCCCCAATTGGGTTTACTCGAGCACACACTATTTGATTAGTTAAGAATTGTTGATGTGTTGGTAATTAGTCGTGCTTGTGTAAGTTCATTCGGTTTAACTTTATTGTTATTGAAAGGAACTTGCTTATATTGTTCTTACTTAAAATCAAAGTTAAAATTAAAAATGCAGTTGTAATTGTTATTATTATTTCGCTACAGTAAAAGTAGAAATAAAAAACATAATGGAAGTGTGGGTGGATAAGAATTTTTAAAATTAATCGGATCGAATGAATTTGGTATCATTTATTCTGGCTACTCTAAGGTTTGATTAAATTTTTTTATTTGGTCCCTGGTTATATGAGTTACAAGCTTTAGCTTTTAGCTGTTTTTTTCTCCATTGTCAGTGTCGCTTTCAATTAAGGATTTTATTTTTTCAAAGTTTGGAAATTTGTTTGAAGTTTATATTATTCAAAGGCTGTCCAATTTAAATTTAAACTATTTAATAATGAAATATGGAGATTTTACCCTTTATAGAACAGAATTTTGTTTTGATGAAAATCATAGAAAGACATCATTTTCAGGTGTTCGTGATGAAAACTAAAAAGCTAAAAAAACCCGTCTAACGGTGGTCCTGGTGAGCCCTTGGTGATCCTCATGATTTTCCATTTATTTCATTTTGAAACTTTTATATTAGACACCTGTCGACATTTGCCAGTAGTTGCTGAGCTTTTATACCGCTCCGCAATTAATAATATACAAATGTTTTTTATGACTCAGCTGATCTTACCCAAGTAGCATTTTTAGTCATCGCTACGTACCAACAACTACCGGTGGAACTATTAAGTTTTTGCCACTATACTTCAACCATAAATACATGAAATGAGTCATTTTCGTAATCACACCGGAATAAACAAATACGACCCGAGGTGAGATAAGATAATAGTGCAAATTTCACGTTGCTAAGAATTCAGTGACGTACGCTAGAACCAACAGATCTTCATTGCTTCATTCACATTTATTTTTAATTAAAAAGGTGTTTGTTCCGCTAATGAATCTTTCTAGCTCATTTATTGTTTATTTTATCATTTAGATTACAGCGTAGCCTGAACAATTTTTAGGTAGCAGATACGTTGCAGTAACCTCTCTAAAACTTGTCCAGTTACGTAGCGGGAACGTGGCGGCGTAGTAATTGCTACTTTCGTGGAACTGCCTATCTCTTTGACATATCGTGTCGCGTGGTTGCTCTCTCTTACTCTTACATCTTAGCAAATATTCTATCATTTTCTACGCTAATGCTGCGATCGTGTCAAAAAGGGATTGCTATTTGATTTGTAATACGTACTTAATAATACAAAGACTGATGAAAAGTTTAATTATTTTGTCATTCTAGTGTACCAAAATTATAAACCATTGCAACTTTTCTGTTAAATGTGATTATAATATTTAAATATATTTTTTAATAAAAGATATCTTTAATAAAATATGAAAAAATTCAGTCGTTATGACTGATTATGAGTCAGTTTAATGACATTATTTCACTTCTGCAAAAGACATCTTAGAGCATATCTACAAAATAACGCGGTTTAAATTACCCCGGGTCTCAATACCACGCTGATTCTAGGCAATTTCTGCCAAGTTCAGTCGTTATGACTGATTATGAGTCAGTCTAATGACATTATTTCACTTCTGCAAAAGACATCTTAGAGCATATCTACAAAATGACGCGGTTTGAACTACCCCGGGTCTCAATACCACGCTAAGTCTAGGCGATTTCTGCCAAATTCAGTCGTTATGACTGATTATGAGCCAGTTTAATGACATTATTTCACTTCTGCAAAAGACATCTTAGAGCATATCTGTTGCGTACGATGGACTTACTTGCTCTTTTTGTTGGGTCGAGACTGAGGTTGAGACAATTCTTTTGTAGATGAAGCTGTTTGATGGTACTGTATTAGTTCTACTATTAGTGGTGCGGCTTTTTCTTAATTCTTCGCAATAAATGTTTTCTCAGCGTAAGTTTTTCAATATTAACTTAATAAGTCACTTTAGTTTGTCACTTTTTCTTCTTCTGTTTTTTGATTAATGCGTTCTTTTTTAAGAAAACTTGATGTGTATATGTAATTTTTGCAATGTGCGTGTTAGTGTTAAATAATATAATTTAGTGAAGCGCAACCAATATCTACAAAATGATGCGGTTTGAACTACCCCGGGTCTCAAAAGAATTCTCAATTCTCTTAAAATGATTAAGGGGGTACCCCCTTATAGTACTCCTACATAGGAGTACTCCTATACGCCCACCGAAATGGAAATTGGGTTCTTAGCTCCAAATATATAAATGATCTTATTACGGTTCACTGTTTGCATATAAAAATGGTCATTTTTGCACACTTTATTATTGCCAATTCATTGGATATCACAAAACACTATATAAGGACCATCAGCGGACCTTTTTCAAAATACCGCGTATTAGATTTTCGTAAAGGTTTTTATGATGATTCCTGGCGCCGATTTTTATTGCTAGCCATGCTCGGTAGATTTTTTTCAGAATTGCCCCGGTCTCAATCGGACAAATCTGGGAACAATTAGGACACTAATTGTGATCGTGATGGATTGAAAGTCGCTTGTGTCAAGATCGATTGTGAGCTGGAGCGAGATCGGTCCAGAAAACGTAAGAAAGGCTATTGATGAAAAGTTTCAAAAGAGGCTTCACCCAATGTTCTGCTATGTATACATACGACCATTGGTAGACCGTTGTATAGGTTGAATTGGAACTTCTAAGGTAGATTTCTTTCAGCAAGATGGAAGCTCAAACGCTGTAACGGTATATTTTCTATCGGCCTAAAGTATGTGAATTTTGTATGTATATCTACTGAAAAACTTAAAAGTTCGGTCTTGTAAAATTGTATTTTATTTGTAGCTAAAATTCTGCTGTATAATCATATTTATAACGAACATCTCAAAAGATTGTTTTCGAACTTCTATAAACTTAATGAACGTGGAGGTAATAAATAATATTTTTAGAACTTTGTTTGTCCCCTCGTAGGAATGGCTGCGTTGCTGAAAAGATTAAAAGACCTTGATAAAACATAAAATGTATTCAAGTCATCTCGCTCTATAAAAACATTTCCGTCTGTATTCCGGGAATACATTAGTGAAATATCAACTTCTTCTTTGTTCGAAAGGTGATATTTGCACGTGGCCATAATTTCAACTAGGCTTCTGCGTCTTAAAGTTAAAAAATTGCATCGTCCGAAAGTCTAGCCGGCACATGTGACGCGGTGGTTCCCGCGTTATTTTTCGATCCCTACTTGTTTGTTAGGTCGAGAATCACGCGTGAATGCTAGTAGAAACTTCCTTAGTGCATAGAAAAACATAGTTATTTTTCGCCATAAACCCTAAACCTATTATATTTAATTCATTTTCTGATTAGTGAATTTAATATCTTTTCTGGCTTAATTAAACATCATCATAAAGCTTCATAATCAGATGGCGCCCTTTTAGAGTTTTTATTTGAGTTCTAAATCTGCGACCTGAATACAAAAATTTGTAAGACAGAGCTAAATCTCAAGCGTGGTAATCTTTGCTTCTTTGCTAACGTAAGTATGACAATTTTATGATTATTTTTCGTTTGTGGAATTTGTACGTTTCAACGCATGTTTTATCGGCATAATTATTTGTCCTGTAGAATAGTTGGCGATGAGCATGGGGTATCTCCACCCATTTTTTGCAGAGTAAGTAAATGAGTAATTCTCGGTTTCGGCCAAAAAGTGTTCTTCTATCTCTTCCTTTTTTTTCTTGGATGATATAATATAGGATTTTTATTTCTCGCACGCGCATGCGATATTTGGATCATCCTTCGGTCACACCACATCTCATAGGCATTTCAATAGTTGAACATGTCTTTCTTAATAGCTCATGTTTCCGAAAAACAAAGAAGTGCTGACCATACATAACGATTCCAAATCCTTAGGCGTGTTTGTATGTTAAGAGACAGACTGTAGTTTTTTTTGTGCCATTGCAATCTCAATTCTTTACATTTTTATTAAGCTCAGTTCATTTACTAAATATCTACCAACCTAAATATCTATTTACTCAGTTGCTCATTTGTGATGCTAATGTTCTGTAGAGTTGACCTTTAATCCTATGTTTGCACTTTTTCGGTTTAACATACGGGGTGTGCCAATTAAATAACGAGAATTTCTGTATAAAACTATATTACAACAAAATACATCAAATTACGCGTCCATGCCCCTCCCAGGTGCAACGCACTTGCGCCAACGTTTCTCCCAGCTTTCTAAACTACCGCGATAATCACTTGAAGTTACCGCGCAGTGTTCCTCTGGATGTTTTGTACGTCCTGGTGATGATGTCCTTTGAGGAAGGATTTCATGCGAGGCAATAATAGAAAAACGTTGCTTGTGGCGAGATCCGGACTACGGTGGGTGTGGAAGTACTAGAGTCGGTTTTTCGCAAGAAACTCTTGTACAGCTAGTGAGGAATGGACTGGAGTTTATTCGTGATGCAGAATTAGCCGCAAAATCCGACGCATTCAGACAAGAATTCTTCTAGTACAGACTGGTAAAAAGTTATGTTGAGTGGAACAAATTTTTTGTGCGCCAAACCTCGGATATTAAAGAAACAAATTCCGCCCCTCTTCTACCAACTGCTTGACCTTTCGTTGTCAATCCGCAACAGTTCTGTGTCCAATATTTCGGTCGCTCATTTTTACGACTCGACATAGAAAGGTGATAGTATTCAAAAAGTTATACAAGACATTTATATCAGAAGATATCGACTTGAAAACGCACAGAAGCGTACCGCAAGCATGAATCTGTAACTCTATGTATGCCAGCCTTATTTTTAAAAACAAATTATCGTTATTTTATCTTGTTGTATATAATACAACAAGTATATAATATAATAATACAAGTATATAATAATCTTGCTGGTAATTTTTGTCAGTCAGATCACGAATAGTTGTTGTGACGAAAATCGCAACGAGTGCTTTAGCACGAGTGGCGATTTTCTAAAGACAACAACTATGAGTGTTACTGACTGACAAAAATTAGCAAAAGATTCCTACCACGTCTTGTATTCGGCACGACAATCCAAAGAAAATGACAGAAATTGGAGGTTTCGAAATGCAGTAGTTCATGAAATGTCACCACGGCAACATAACAAAAGCTGTGTAAATAGTAACAAAATTTTACCAGTTTTGGCGAAATGGCAGAGTTGCGGTTTGGTGAAACAAATTTAAAAGAAATACGGGCAAAAGTAGTGATGACTGTTCCACAGAGTACAAAGCGTAGTCGTAATTCTGTGTGGGAGTAGTTTAAAAAGTTTTGCGACACGAGAAAATTTTCCCTGGCGGAAGTGTCACCTATCTCAAAAGTAAGCAGTATATTGGAAGATTATGCATTCAATATGAAAAAATGCGATGGAGAGGATTACAAAGATTCCACTTTAAAAACAATGTGGAATACTACTGCCAAAATGGTGCAGGAATTATATTTTAATTCTTTTAATGTGAAGATGAATCCATTCTCATATATTGAGTTTAAAAGTGCGCGTGCAGCAAGAGACGGAAAGCGAAAGCAGCTGCAATCGATTGCAGAAAAGAGAAAAGTGAGTTCAATATCTATAGTAGATGACAACTACGAAAAAATGATTGACGTCTGGAACGAAGATACTCCTTCAGGGCTCCAGAAAAAATTCTATAAAATTGCAGCAAGAGAGCTTGGTTGGAGAGATGGAGAACCGGCTAAATGTTTGATCGAATACTTTCAAGAAGAAAAAGATTGCACTGGAAAATTGACTGGGCGTTATGAGTATAATCCCGTTTTCTCAAAGACTTGCCAAGGCGGATCACGTCGTCTTTGTGACAGTAAATGGCTGGTTTCTAATGAGAAGAATCCTAATCATTGTCCCGTGAGGTTGGTATTGATTATAAAAATATGTCCAATATGTATATTGTATACCGTTTTATGTTCATTTTCAGATTGTTGAAAAAGATGCTACAAAAGAGGGGCAGTAACGTCACCACAGATCGTTTATTTGTGACTGCGAATCCTAACTGGTGTGAATCTGGTATTTGGTACAAGAATATTCCTGTAGGAATTAATGAAATTGGTAAATGGACTAAAAGCAGTGCAGAAAAGGCCGGACTGGATGTAAAGAGATTTAAGATAACTAATCATTCTACGCGTTCAAGTGCAGTAACCCAGCTTGCGAAATCTGGCGTGGAGGAGGAACAGTTGATAAAAATTACGGGTCATAGTTCAGCAAGTTCGATTCGCCCTTATTTGCAACTGGACACCAGCACCACGCACAAATAATAAGTAAAATGAGAAAGGAAAAAGTACAACCGACTCAAAACGAAGAAAGACCAACAATTGTTTATAATAATTGTGTTATAAATAATAATTATTGTTAATAAAGTTTATTGTTGAATTTTTTACCTTTATACTCACCTGTATTATCGCTGTAATCATCTGCTCCTTAGTATGGAAAGATTGCCAGTGTAATCAGATCCTAATTGGCTCAAATTCAAAAAATAGACTGTTTTTATTGGTTGTTAGATTTTGAGTTGGATTGTCGGCGTATCTTATGATATTTATTATGTTTCCATTTACTTTTATTTCTCTATTGTAGTTTCCAAGGGTATTGTATTCTCCAGATTACAAGACAGATTACTCTAGACAGTTATTAACAGATTGTAATTAAAATACTGAAAACACTGTTATTAAAAGATCACATTGTTCTTGACAGAGTCAAGAATATTGGAAGCTATCATTAGAAGGGCCGGTCGTTCAGTCGCGATGTTGTACTCTTGCCCCCATTAAGTTTTCTCTTTTCAATTGTTACTTAAACTAAATCTGTTTACCTATTAAACCCACTTCATCAGCCCTAAATCCATAATTAATGCTGCTCAATAATTGTTAATAATGCAACACTTTAAATGTAAACTATTTTCAATATTTTATTCCTAGCCAACATTTCGGAAATTCTCAACACCCCCTAAGAAATTAAATTGCATATTTAGAATCTATAAGACAAAGAAGAATCGAGTTCGATAAAATCTTAAAAACATTAAAAATATTTCTATCTCTATTCCATATCTAAGATGGAAATTTGGAATCCCTCTAGATTCTCTAACAGCGCAACAGAATATTTCATCCAAGTTGACCATGAAAAGTGCGAAACGTTACCATGTTAGAAAAAAATTACCATTAAAAGACTTCCTATTTGCTGTTACTTTTCGTCTAGGCATGTGCTTGTGAAGGTAGCTCGTTTTGTTACGCATGGGAATAAGAAAAATTCTTTTTTATCACAAATGTTATTCTCGTTCGTTACTCTGTTCCAAACAGATTATCGAAATTAACGAAATACTTAAAAAAAACCATTAAAGTCACTAATTAAGAAATTTAATTCGTAATACAAAATTGAATCCCCGTAACTAAATATGCAAAAATTATTCATTAAATAAAAAAGAGGACTCTTAATAGAATCAAATAAAAAAGCAAGTGGGGCTTCTTTTCTAAAGAGAAAAGTGTATATTCTTACATATATATTAAAAAAACAAATTGGTAACAAGAGCTTTTGAGTTTAGTCCCATAGCACCAGTTTCGAATATCCTTGCAAATTTGAATATATATCAGAAAAGTTATTATGGAAATTACGGTCTGATATAATTTTTTATTTAAGTGATCACGAAACTCGCACCAAATTCCGAAAGGATTTGAATTATTCAAACGATCCCCCCACTTTTATTCAGCAGCTTTGTATTCAGTGCAGAAGTTTATTGGAACGAATCGTGAGAAGCCTTCTTGGAGGAAAAGTTAAAAATATGAAGTGTATCAAACTCAGAAATCGATGGTATCCTTAAATGAAAAAATTATGATAAAGGCCAAACCCGAAAAACAACGGGAGAAAGAAGGATGCGAGGCAGATTCAATTTGAAACGTTAAGCATAATCTAATTGCACGAAACGATAATGTCATTTTAGGCTTGTACACTCCGGTTTGATCCTAACTACGTCCGTCAATTTATCATTCTTTATAAAGAAGGGTGACATGATAGATGTAGTCATCAACATATTATTTAATTAGAGTTATTGTCAGGCCCATTTTGACGTCTACGAGATTAGAAATATAAATTATTTCGAATAAAACTAAGCGTTTTTTTGGGTTTATCGTTACGGCTACGTTTTGTGTAGAACGTCGAAATGTTTAATTTGTGTTGAAACATAAGGAATGAATGAAAACAGAATTTCATTTCTTGCTTAGGGAAATGTAGCAGATGTTTTATACATAAAAATAAAGAAAAACGTATATTATTACTTTACCCCATTATTACTGGAATGATTTCGTTTTTCTTTTAGCAACGTCATGAAAGTGAAATAAATATTCTCTGCTCCCTGATTTTTTCATGATATGTACCTGAAACAAAATGAAAATAGTTAATTTGATAAAACGTTAAAATTTTTATTATCAAAAGAAGCAACATTACCTATCTATGTATAGGTTTCAGTTTGTTTATTTCTTATCATTCTACATTCTTTGTATGCTATGGCGAAATTTCTAAGTGTTTGTCCATTGTACACCAAGACTAATCAAACGGTAAATGGTATCAAGAAAGTGTTGGAGTTGATTTCAATGGGTGTTTTGTCAAAACATGGTATTGACATGTAATCTGCGTCTTACGTTTCGGTAAAACCAACTTATATTTTTACTTTATTAAAATGTTAATCTTCTGTAGGTCATAATGATTTGTGTGTGGTAGTTGTTTAATGGTTGAGATTGTTTATTAAAATCTGTTAACGGAAGAATTAGTGCTTGATATAATTAAAAGTTGGTGAGTTTTGTGGTGACAGGATTCATTTGAAATAGTAATGTCTGTATACAGTCTGTTTGATTTAAAGTGCCCCGCTTTGTAGCAACTTTATCTTCGGTCTAATTTTTATAGAATACCCTCCCCCAACCGAAAAAAATTTGTTAATACGCCACTGGAACAACTAAAGTTTCGTTATTTACCTAAGCTTGCTAGATATTTCTGTTTTATTAATTGGAGGACCAGAAATCATAGCCTACTAGTCGTAAACCATTTTTCTTGAAAATTTTCTTATGTAAGAATATGAATAGTTATGGTTGAAAAAAGAACACAATACTCTATTAATTTCAGTAAAAAATACCTATCATATAATTTAAAAAAGTTCGATGACGTCATCACACTAACGCCGATTTAGTAAATACAGAATTTTCTGAACCAGAACATAGAGAATTTTATGCCATTTTAATAATATATATGGTCTGACTGAAAATAAAGTTGCTACAAAGCGGGGCGCTTTAAATCAACTGTATATATGTATGTAAAAAAATCTTTTGATATTTCTGGCAAATATTGTGTTGGAGATTATCACAAAAACTGTTAAAACAATCTTAAATGTCATCAACATAACGAAACCTAAATAAAATAGTTTAAGAAGGTTATTATACAGGGTGATTCAGAAATAACAGATATCCTTTAAATGGTAGGTAGAGGAGAGGCAGTAGAGCTAATTTACCTTGACAAGTATAGTTAAAAAACGAATAGTTTTCCAGAAAATGAATTTTAAAGTTTAATAAATTTTGGTTCCAAAAAGATCCAAGGTCAGAACCGGATCCAAAAATTCAATAAAACTTTAAAATTAATTTTTTGGAAAACTTCGTTTTTCACCTATACTTGTCAAGGTAAATTAGCTCTACTGCCTGCCCCCCTATTTAAAGGATATCAGTAATTTCTGAATCACTCTGTATAAAGCCTTGTATTAATTATTTTGATATTCATTAAAATAATAATTACATGGCTGAAATGATTTCTTTTTTTAAAGAACTTATAACGATTTAGTACCTAATAATCGCTGAAGTAGTAATGATGTGTTAGTTTATTTATTACATCACAGAATATACCACAGTTTAATTAGATGAGGCTTGTACCATACCATAATATACATCAACAATAGAAATAAAAATAAATAATAGAAAAGCACCTCCCTATGTAGTTTATCGTATTAAATACAGTACGAAACTCTATAGAGGAATGCAGCTGAGACCTGATTTTTCTGTAGCACAACCGTGTACTTCCAATATAATTTCATCTAAATTAATTCTCTTTCAAGCTTTTTTCTCCATCAACAGGTTTAGAGTGAATGATCAATCTGAAAGCAGTTGGCACATCCAGCAAATACGAATACCAATCCAGCGAATACCAACGTTTCTCAAATTGTTCTCTTCGGAATCAAAGGTTCACTCAAATTCTATCATACTAAAAATCCATCTGAACAGTTTAAATCTTTAAATATTTCTTTGTTCCGATTTATGCGTGATCTGGTTTCCAAAGCACTTATGGATGCTATAGGGTATAAATAACATTTGGTTCATCTTAGAAATGGAATAGTTTGATTATTGTTATATACTAAGTCAAAAAGTTACCTATTATGTAATCTTTTTCACCGTCGTGTATTTAAGAACCTACATTTCTTTGAGGATGGCTGAACCAAAAAATGTAGCAAAGTCAGTCATAGTAGGGACTGCTCCTGAGTAGGCTGTACAATTATCTTTTTGACACTTCAAGTCTTGAATCTCTGACATACGCTAATGACCCCGAGGAAAGTCAATTGACAAAACTGTCATAAGTAGATGTTTTTAAGACCTAAGGATACCCCTGTAACATTTGATCTATGATCCCAGGTCTCAAGCATCGATTAGATACAATCCCGTTGTTACTTTTACCCCCCCCCTCTTAATAGGGCGGACAAAAGGGACACTTTTGACCTATGACCTCCCACATAAAAAGAGGGGATTGACTAGAGATCATAACTGACATGGACAGAGAGATCTTGGGGTCAATTACGTATAGTCCTATCCCCTCGTAAGTGGAGGGGAGAGTGGACGGTGATCGTATCTGTCCCCGACTGAGAGGTGTCTACAGTGTTGATTACATACAGTCCTGTTGTCACTTGGTTCTTTTGATTCGGCATCACCTATAGGGGAAGGGGGAGTAACCGGAGATAAAATCAGAACTCGACGGGGAGGTGTCCTCCAGGGCTAATTACATAGAACCCCGGTGTCACCTTTACGATCTGAAGAAAAATCTGACATCGGCAATTAGTCCAGATATCACCTTTCAAAAGCGTTACTTTTGACCCATGACATCCCTCGTAAATGGAAATTGGAGTTCGTTTCGCATAGGAATTAACGTGATTTCGATTAGTCTCTGAAACTCGATTGACCAAATTGCATTTTCTCTTTCCCTTTGATTCCCGGGGGATAGAGACGAGAGATCTGTCCTCTTACCACCGGTGGTAGTAACATGAGCCCTTTTTACTCGAAAAACGAGTAGTGGGCTAGTCTAGCTCGCAAGGTGAGAGCGACAAGTGTTATTATGAACTACAACCATAGGTGTTCGCGTGGTTACCGGGACCGACTGCTTAATGTGCACAGCCGACCGCACGACGGAGTGCACGGAACCTTTATATGTCTACGAAAAATTTGATTTCGCCGATTCTGTGGATCGAACCCGGGCTACTTGCTTGCGAGTTAAATTCTTTAACGCGCGGATATCTACTAAAAAAAGTTGTAACGTTGCGACTTTAGAAATTACTTCATTTCCTATGTGAAACTTGTTCGAATGGTTTTGAGAATCCGCAATGGCTTACTGGTAAGCAACATACGTAGTAAGGTCCATAAGTTTCCGGTCCAGGGTAGAAAGAAGGTAAAAAGAACAAAACGGTGCTTGCTGTTTTCAATATAATCTCCATTAAACTCAATGCATTAAATACATCTCTTCGGCAGCAGCCCTATACCTTCAAAAAGTATTTTTCTCTTTGTTTGCAAAATGGCCATCGATGGCTGCTTGAACCTCTTCATCCGACTTTAACCTGCTACTCTGCAAATCAGATTTCAATTTTACATGAGGGCAAAGTAGTCGCTGGGAACCAAGCCTAAAATGTAAGGAGTAGACGAACACCCCCGAATCAATTTTGCCCATCGCACACGGTGCAGTATAGCTGCGTTTTTTCAATTTCGTTTCGTTCAATCGTTTCTGCAAATTTTCTCGGGAATCCCAAAAAGTAGTGGCCATAATTTTGTTGTTGACTGCGTAATCTTGGCATTTCCACGGAGAGCTGCTCCTAGTTTTTTTAGACAGAGGGTCATAGTATAGGACATAATTTCCTATTCACCGACAATCGATTCCAAGAATTGATCTAGGTGGAAGTCGCATTCATTTAAGCACACTCATCAACAATTCACACGTTCTTCTTTTCATGCAAAAGAAAGAAGTCGCAGAATCTATCCTGTACTAACCCTATGCATGTGTAGATGTTGGTTAAGGATCCTAATAACGATTATTATAGACAGTTCTAGTAACTCTTCTGCAATTTCTGTAGGCTTCAACTGTCGATTATTGACCAGTTCAGCATTGCGCATGCCGATCGGACGAGAATCGTCTTAAATAATTTAGCCTATTGTCTCACAGTTGAATACGATGTGGAGGGTTCTGCATACACCTTATCGAAGCAGTTTTTAAGTTGCGCCTTTAATCAGAAATTTGATCACCGCACGGATACTTTAACTAACTGAAGTAGACGAGCATGGCGGTACATAGAGTAACAACAGATGTCGGGTTACGTAATGGGCAGAATTAGTAGATCCGGTTTCACCCACCAGAAGTTGATCAGGCCGGGAATTTATGGACTTTACTACGTACGTCCTGATTGGAGTTTCGACGATATATCATCTGTAATGGTTCTTGGTCAGCATTGACCAGGTAGGTTCTCATTGGTGCTTCTACTGAAAATGAAATTCTCAATCTACAAAAATGCATAAGACACTGTACCGGAAACTAACTATACACGTTTCAAAAATTAAAGAAAACCTTTTATGCTTCCGTGACTGTTGTGCATTTTTCTATAAATGTCTCTTTTCTAGCAATCATCTGCTTGATGTCGATTTTTCCAGAGTTACCAGTTATTTTTCCTGTGTCTAAGTATTTCATCAGTGCTAGCCTTCATTGCTATTTAATGTACATTTCGCTGTCGCATATTATCTTCTCCACTACGGATGCCACGTTCGCATCTGTATTCTCATCGTTGATGTAAATAGTCACTTAGTCACTAGTCTTATAACATCTCACTTCTCCTTTGAGAATTCAGACCACTATCTTCCACAGCAACTACGTTGTAAACCAGTATGACTGAGTATGTTATGTACTAAAAATCTAAGCAAACCACAGTTTTCAATATTAAAGATTACTGCTTACTATTTATTAGCTGTGGTTAAAAGGTGCCTTTTTTGTTCTGCTACTTCTTGCTAGAAACCTTGTTGTCTCCAGTAGTGTACGTAGCCTTTGAACACGAACAGAGTCGATAATTTATCAATAGATAAAAGAAAGCATTTTACCTTTTAGGTTTTAAGATGGAAATTTCTCAGTAATTTGATGATTTCTCATCATTCTTCCATCGAAAGTATTATATATAGTTGCTTTATCTAATTCCTATGACAGCAATGGTTTCTACAAGTGTTTCTATGCCAATTAATCGCCAAAGAAAATTATAAGAAGATCATTTCGTTTTTTTTCGTTTTAAGGTAGTTAACTATAAAGTTAACCTCTAACATCTCAGTCATCCTTTTAAAGACTATTCTTTTACAAGAAAACCTCATGCTTTTGAAAGAAGGTATGAATCACCATCATGTCATTCATTACGTTATCTGCAAAAGAGGAAGCTGATTAGTTTTCATAATCAACTAATATTTTCTACTTAAGGTCTTCACGAGTATTCTTAAGATTACATGAAAATGAAACAAGATAAAGAACCAAATAGCGAAAAATCTAGTTAAGATTGTGCATATTTTAAATCTTGGTATAATATTTATCTAAAATTTCAAGACCGGCAATATATATTTAAACTGACCTCCATACGTAATAACTTCCAAAACAAAAGAAAGCTACCAAAGGAAAAACAAACACTCTTTGATCGTTTCTCTCCTGTATTCTTAAAACGAAGTCGTTCAGAACATCGTAGTGGAAAATTTATTGACTGAGGTAGTAGTATTTGGAGATTTATGCCTGCAGCAGCGTTCAGGAACAATAAGTTGGCAGAACCAACCTTACATATTTGAACATCGACATATTACTTTACCGTATATGTGAATATATCCCTTGAAATATATTTTTATATTCAACGGAAAATCCCATAAAGGAATAGTTTTTAGAGGTAATGAGAAACGAAAACATTATCTCATCGAAAATCTTATGAATTAATAGATGTTAAAAGGACGTCATGTAGGAATATAATCGCCTCCTCCTGCTCACGATAATAATTATTAACTTACCAATTAGAATACAAAAGTGAAGAAAGTATTGAAGGAGATTAACATAGAAATAAGGCCTTTGAACTATACGTTTCAAAAAATCACAATGACTCAATGGAATTCTTGTATAAATTGCGTAGGGTGGGCAGGCGGACGAAAGAATCATAAATGCTGCGATATTAAAGTAAACATAAAAACAAAGGAACTTCAATAATAATGGTAATAATGGAAAATCAAATCAGTAATTACAATACCAAAATCTAAATTATGGAGAAAAACTATTTCGGTGCAGTTTCATGAATAGTGTGAATTCATCACTTCGGAGTGAGAAAAGTATTGTAAGGATAACAAAGATTAGACACTTCGAGATTTTTTTGATGCTTTGTCGATTTCAATCAATTCATGATTTTGTTTATTGTTTCCAGCCTTATTTTGTGGAACTCCATAATCACGAAATAAATAAAAAACAATTCATGATTGTTTGCTAGATGACCCTATCAACCAAGAAAAGTGATTTTGACAAGTTTACTGTGTATCTCAAAACAAGATCGACATCACAACTTATAGATTGAATGTATTGTTTAAAATCAGAAAAGTTCTCCTACCAATAACTACATCAGTTTTAATAAGAACTGCATGACTCAAACTACTGAGTTCTGGTAAAGGTAGAGTCACTACATCTAGTCACCTAGGCCGCGCCGGCCGATCAGAGTAACCGCAAACCGCCGCCATATTGGGGCAAAAGAAGCACGAAATTTTAAATGATTTGCATCTGATTGCATTTAATCAAATCCACGTTTACTAAAAGGTTTTTCTTATTCTGAAAGATCAAACCTCTAATATGTCAATCACGTAAAACGTGGTTTTAATTTGTCCATTAGTAAAAATCACCCTTCTCTGCCCGAATATGGCAGCGTTTTGCGGTACTCTGTTCGACCAGCGCGGCCTAGGTGACTAGATCTAGTGACTCTAGGCAAAGGTAGAGTTCCTATATAATAATAATAGGTTATATAAGATAAGAGTTAGGACATGTGGATCAAATGTCAAGAACGACTTGATTTATAGTATCTCGTATTTTCACCTATCTACTTTCAGTTGTTTAATTTGACAAATTGTTTCTTGACAAAATATTTAGATCGATGTCAATAAACTCTTTGATTCAACATTATTATAATACTCTTAATATTTATTTACTAATAAAAAAATGCATATTATTACTAAGATAATTTAATGCTATACAAAAATGCGCATTAGGATGTAAAGAAATGTAAATTTTGTTATACAATCTAAAAAACAAAGTGTCAGACTATTAAGATCATGTACTCCTTCACATTGGATCCAGCCAATTAAAATCCCGCATCGTACATGTGCCAAGTCTTATTATTTAATATTATTATAGAGGAACTCTAGGCAAAGGCACTCTTCTATGCCATCTGTGAATTTTCTGTATTATTCTATTCTCTTACTACACCTCTTGGTATAGTTACATTTCAACTATTTCCAGACTGCTAGGAATCTGAACTTGACCCGAACCTACTTCGAAAACATATCAATGAGTTATTATAATTGAAAAACGAAAGTTTTTCAAAAATCTTCCTTTCTTCTGCCCCTACGAAAGCAGGTTAACAAGCGTGTGAAAGTGCCTACTGAATTGCCAGCAAAACGAGTAATTTCATGGGGGTGGCTCAGATATATCAGAAAAAGAGATCAATACAATGATATTCTCACACGACTGGGTGGGTAGCTTCCCTTTTATTTCTTTTCTGACTACTTACTTGCCGAAACACCATATAGAACAGAACAGTGAAGTGCGAATCATTTAAGCGCAAGGCCATCTAAGCACAAGATCATTTGAGTGCAAGGCATTAAAGCACGGTCATCTGAGCACAAATTATTTATAAACGTTTGTTTATATAACAATGTAATCGTATAATATGAAGGCATGCAAAAGATATCATACAGCTTCCTCTGCTACCATGTCGCAAATCGGGTATTTAGACTTTAAAGATTTATTACGTTTAGACCATCATTAGACAATTTCTTAGATCGTTATTGCGATTATTTTTCTGTCAACTGTTATATCTGTCGCATTTTAAATGTTACCTGAGTAAGTTTTTATAGAAAAATAAGAAGATAATGTTAGAATCGATGATGAATGCGACTATTCTCCTTTATTTAACACTAGTAAACCTTTTCTTCACTTGTACTACCAAAAACATCCCGTTTTCCACTTTTACCAAAGCACCGAGCCTTTCTATGTCACCACCCACCCGCTACTCCTGTCCGTCTTCAACATCGGATGACAAATTCAAGACATTGCTATCATCAGTAACAGCGCGACTGTAAGAGCCAGAAAATGTCGCTGTCAAACATCCTGTTGGCTTTTTCGTCAAAGTCGGCCAACTGAATTTCTCATAGTATAAAACGCTATTTTCGTACGAGTCATGTATATTATGTTTTTGTACACTGATATACGAGGGTGGTCTGAAAAGTTTCCAACCTAACAAAGATACAAGACATTTTTTCTTTAAATTTATTTTTATTTTTCTACATAGTCTCCTTGTAAGTCTACACACTTCTCCCAGCGATGCTCCCATCTCTTTAACCCGTCCAAATAGTACTCGACGTTTCTCTCTGCAAAATAATTGTTCACGAAGGTAATTGCCTCCTCATTTGACGAAAATCTCTGTCCTCCGAGCGCAATTTTTAGATGAGGGAACAAAAAGAAGTCGCTTGGGTCTAGATCTAGTGAGTAAGGAGGATGGTCAAACAGGATTTTCTTTTTCTGCAAATGTGACCGTTTTCCGCAATTTCTGCCTTCAGCTTGTCAAGTAATGATGCGTAGTATGCTACTGTAATGGTTTTTCCTGTTTGAAGATAATCGATTAAGATAACTACATGACTATCCCAAAAAACAGTCGCCATCACTTTCCCAGCCGACATAACAGTTTTTGCTTTTTTTGG
The DNA here is from genome assembly GCA_929113105.1 of Agrypnus murinus. NCBI lineage: Eukaryota > Metazoa > Arthropoda > Insecta > Coleoptera > Elateridae > Agrypnus > Agrypnus murinus. The sequence continues at coordinate 71,300,226 of OV816031.1, read as the reverse complement.
AGCCGATTCCCCCTTCGCAGTCCACTGTTTTGACTGTATTATTGTTTCGGGCGTATAATGGTGTATCCAAGTTTCATCTACAGTAATTAATCGGCGCCAAAACTCTGATTTATTGCGCCTAAACTGCGCCAACAGAGCGTTGGAAATGTTCATTCGAACACGTTTTTGGTCTAACGTGAGCAAACGCGCGGACAGCTTTCTCATGCCTAGATCTTGATTCAATATGTGACAAACACGTTCTTTGGACATATTCATAGCCTCTGCTATCTCTCTCACTTTAATTCGACGGTCGTTTAGCACCATTTGGTGAACTTTAGCGATGTTATCGTCAGTGGTTGCAGTTTCTGGACGTCCCGAACGTTCATCGTCTCCCAAGCTGGCACGGCCACGTTTAAATTCAACTGCCCAAAATTTCACTGTGGTAAATGATGGCGTAGAGTCCCCATACACTGAGTCCAACTCATCTTTGATTTGCGTAGGCGTATTGCCTTTCAAAAACAAATATTTAATGACAGCTCGATACTCGATTTTTTCCATTTTCACAGAAACACTCGCATCGACTCACTCAAACGATTGTCACATAACAACTGCACGTCCAAAATTGCTGAAATTTTGGTGAGTACCTGTCAAAAGATGCACAACTACATTCCCTAGCTTTTATCACGGCCTACTAGATTCATATAATCTTCGCTGAAGCTTATATTAATCTAGTAGGCCGTGCTTTTATTAACGAGTGCTGCCATCTTCACGTTAAGGTCAGAAACTTTTCAGACCATCCTCGTAAGACCCAAATCTAAGACCAAATAAGACCTCATCTCAAAAGCCAGTGAAATTAGCGTTTCTGTCGATAAAACGATAATATCTCAAAATATAATTTCTGATCATTAAACTAAAATAGTAGTTTCCGTGATAGTGTACAAAAAATCATATAAAGGGTTTTCCAAGAAGCGCGTTAGAACTTTCAAATGTAACAGCGGCAACACTGCTTGGAGTGTAAATGTTGGGCCGTAACAATTGTGTTCAGTACATTGTGGCAAGTGAACAGTAAAGAAATTATTCGTATATACCATCAAAATGCGTGTTCACTTCGCCAGAGGTTATGAAACATTTATGGTCAACATAATCGACCAACACAATGGTCTCTTTATCGTTTAGTCGCAAGATTTGAACAAAGTGGCTTAGTTACAGATAAAAAATAAAGTACCGTATCGCTGTGGTGAAGCCTCATTGTCAGAGTTTTCAGGTTGCGCTAATGCCTCTGACAAGACCTAACAGACCTGACAGGACTAAGGACCGACGGTTTAACGTGCCTTTCGAAGTAAGACCAGTTGCGATCTTCGTATCATTATAAGGTTACCCACCCAACATCTGACCCGGGCCAACATAACTTAACTACAAATACCGTTTAACGAGTAATCAAGCGCTAGGCCATCAACCGATAGTTAAGAGATAAAGCAAAATCTATGCGTCATCAAACCGCCCGATCAGAGGAGAACATCGCAGCTGTAAACCAGAGTAATCATATTAGTAATAATAATCTGAAGGCTTATAAAGTTTAATTGGCTCAAGAACAAGAGCCTACTGTTCATTATATGCGTCGTACTTTCTCAAACGGGTCGGCAGTTGGAAGCCGATCCGGATTTTGCGGGAAAAATATCTTTTCTGATGAAGCGCATTTGTGGCTCAATGGATTCATAAACAAACATAAATGTAGGATTTGGGCTCTTTATCCTCAGAAGGTTACCACTTGGTGTGGTTTTTGGGCTCAAGGCTGATCGGACCTTATTTTTTTTAAGATGATTATGGAAATCGTGTTACTGTTGCTGGTGAGCGGTATAGGGATAAGTTAACTGAATATCTTTGGCCTTAACTGATAAATTTTGACATAAACAACGTTTTCTTACAACAAGCCGGATGCGACTTGTCAGACAATCGATTTATTGCAATAACAGTTTCGTTGACGCATTCTTTCTAGAAATGCTAATGCCAGCTGGGCATCAGTATCATACGATCTCACACCGTTGTACTTTTTGCTATGGGCTTTAAATCTCTGGTTCACAGAAATAAGCCACGACAGATTCCTGACCTTAAACAGAACATTCAGCATACTAGTGAGAATATATCACGTGATATGTGTGAAAAAGTAATCGAAGACTGGGTCTCCCATGGTCGGAAATGGCGGGAACCCGGGTTTCTTCCAAATAATACTTTATATATGAACAGATTTTCGTAAAGTTTGAGAGGTAAATGCTACCTAAAAAAGCTTTCCACTATCAGAAGGGGAAAGAAGTTGCTCACGTCGAAATCTTTCCTATCTTCAACGATACTAAGACTTAGGGAGAATAAGGAGAAGTAGTCTCCCGAGCCTATGTAGTCTGCACACATTATAACTTGTCGATAAAATTGCTCCATGACAGTGATATCATTCAAGACAAAATTAATATTACTTCTCAAAAGCCAAGTTGAAGGTCAGGATCAAATCAACACCAAAAAACACTAGTGGCGAATTGAGAACTAAACAGTTTGCTGGGAAATGGATATATATATGGAAAAGACGACAATTCGTTTGTTTTCTGTATACTTTAAAACCGTAGCTGCGGTATTTATAAGTTCCTATCGCTAAGAACTTGTTAGGTGGATGAAACATCAGCATATTTCAAGTCTTGCACCTAACTATAACGAAATATCCCGAAAATTGTAGTTGAGTTTTTGAAATTTTGACACCATTAAAAATTTAAAGAGGCCATGACTAGGCTTGTGATTCTCTCCTTTATATGAGATACTGTCATACTCACTAATGAACATGCATTTGACCTATTCTAATTCACTTTGTATGTATGTTATGCACAGATAACTGCACCTATACAGGATGATGCGAAAAATTCTTTTGGACAACTCAATGGCTGGTGTTTCTTCATACGGGTGAGCAAAAACAAAAAAAATAGTATGTTATTGAATAAAATGGTGATGTATGGTTAATGAGAAGTAATTATGTATGGTATAGTAAGTAAAGGAATAAAGACAGCTCTTATTCATGAAAGGGAGGTTTAACAGACAAGATGAAAGCCGCTTGTTCTATTTTTCCCAAGTTGATAGCAGGTCTTGAATCACGTGTGTCACATTATATCTTATCCTACAACATAGCTTAAAGACGTTGATGTTGAATAAAATAGACAAATTTTTGGTGTAAACAACTGACAAATATTTATCTAGGGAATTATCATTTGTTGTTTAAGTATTTGACATTTATTATTTCAAAAATTCATAATTTATAAATATCCATCAAATAAATTTTAAATAATTAATATTATTAAAAATACTTAATTCTAATTAAAATGGCTAAATTTATAAGTTATGAATGTTTTAAATAACAAATGTCAAACCATAAGCAAACGCTGGGGTTTTAATTAAAAGAAAAGCTGTGACCTACCTGGATTCGCCCAGGCGTTTTACGCGCTTTCTGTATTTGGTTGAATCTACCTTGAAGACTACCTCTCACAAACCGGATTGACGACCGGACAAGTTTTTAGTATAAATTTTACATATCATTAATTTTACATGTATGTATTTGTCTATAAAAGATACTACTAGAAGCAACTGAGAGCAAGAGTGTAAACTGAAAAACAGAGGGATTTTTAACACAGAATTATTTGCAGGCTTGGAAAGCTAAATGTGGGCAAATAATGGATGATTGCCACATACCATTATAAAGATTGCGGTTTGTGCTGCAGGGGCACATTTCAATACTTATTCCCTTGCGTATTAGTGATAGGTAACCCATAAATTCTGAGCAAAATGAGACCCATTATATTAGTTGTTGAAACACACTTCATAGCCTTAAGTTTATGTATTCAAATCATCGTCAAACTAAGATGCGCTTATTATATGTATTCACCCAAGGTTGGGCAGTAGGAACATTTCGAAACGTAATGTTAAGTAGTCGATTGCTTTCATTTCTTCGTACAATCTATGGCAGTAAATATCCTAGGAGGAAATAAAAAAGAACACAATCTCACTTTCGAAAAACTCTTTTTTCTGGAACATACAACATTTCTATAATCACATTCGATAACAAAAACACACCAATACCACCGCACCACCCTTTCTACAACAAACAATCCTGTACTAGGATTCCAAACATAAATCAGCGAAGCTGTTGCGAGCACGTGCGACACTACACTACGTTTTATTTGTTTTATTGCGAAACACACTGGAAGCCCAAACGATAGTTATAAAAGGGAACGCACTATAAAACACGACCTTTGCGATATGTATAACATAAACTTATGAAAGTTATAGGAAAACGCTTAATTGCAAAAAAGATCTTCTGAAGTTGTTTTCTCCACGTTTTAAACTGCTTTGGTGGTGCATGTATTTATGTAAATTTGAAAACCCTGTAGTGGCAATATTATGAAAGCGAATACCTAGTGCGTTTAAATTCTAGTTTCAACGCCGACTAGATTTAAATTAACATTTCTGCAAACTTAAATTAAATGTGATTTGATAATTTGTTTATTTTTATTCATTTGCAAAAGTTCAGCTTATTCGAAGTACTTTCGTGTTTCGTGTTTCACTCTGAAAAATAATATTGGAAAGGTCTCTTTGGATGCAAAGTTTGTTTTGATTGCGTCATATACGTGAACCAATTACCTGTTACAGGTAATTTCTACTACTTGTGAACTTTTAACCATTACCTAGTAATGGTTAATTATTATTCGCTATTATTTAATTGCTCTGTCAACAATTAACCTCAACGTATGTTCCCTGCCCATCTGGTCCCAAGTTCCTAGTACTTCCCAGTACCCAAATTCCTAGTGGTCGAGTTTGCCAGATTAATCCATTTGCTCGATTAATCCATCTCCAAGCTACCACAAATGTAAGATGGACAGAGTACAGACCATCGGATTAAACAATGGAACGGGAGCTTCCCTGATGATGTATAATAATTCTAAAATCTAAGATTCTCGCTACCTTACTCCCCCTGCTTACGCATAAATACACCTTATAACAAATTCAACGCACACATTACTTCCAACAGGGTGACACTACTACTACAACACCTCTCGCCTCCAACAAAATGCAGCTTTCATCTGCTGTGACATTGGGCGCATTTCTCTAAATGCTCAACGCTCAGCGACTAAGATGCTAAATTAGCGTTCCTTTGAATGGATAAACTGCTGAACAGCTGACCAAGAACTGCTAGCTAATTTGGTCAGCGTAAAGATACTTATACTTATGCTTACTTTGTACCATTGTGTTTACGTCACTAGATTAGGTTAGGTTAGGTTAGGTTATGTAAAGTTAGGCTAGGCTAGGTTATGTTTAGGATATACGTTAGATTATAATCTAACCTAGCTAATTTGGTCAGCGTATGATACTTACGGTATACTTACTTTGTTCCATCGTGTTTACTTCACTAGGTTAGGTTAGGTTAGGTTAGGTTATGTAAAGTTAGGCTAGGCTAGGTTATGTTATGTTCAAGAGTAGAGGAAGGTTAGTGACATTATTATAAGCTAAAACTGCACGGATAATATTATGGACATCTCAAGACCACCAACTTCATCCATTTGGTATTATTTATAGAGCCTCATTTACGCATTTACTGCTATCAGAGCGTCAGCAAGTATCGACGGAATAAGCTATTTTGACCGAGATTGACGTGTAGGTTTAAGAAGTACATCGCTGGATGCTCGATGAATAGATGCTAGATATGATAAGATAAGATAAGATATGACAAAGTTCAATCGGCCAAAAATAGCTTCTACCGAATACTTCCTTTAATATCCTATATGTAGGAAAAGGGGTTGGAAAATGAAATTCAGGGTAGCACTAAATTAATGTTTGGGCACATCTTTAAAGGCTTCCTTCAATAGTTCCGTTATCGTCATTTCCAGTCGTAATCATCATAAGTGAATGACCGAAACAATCGCCAAGTAATTGGTACCGCATTACTCTAAGGTTAGAGGGCATTTTCTAAGAGTTTGTCGCTGAGCTTTATTTACATTAATTCAGGCCAAGTCGATGAAATCTCTCCAGACGCGTCCTTCTAGTTGAAAATCGAGGTTCAGAAGGCCTGCTTTGAAAGTTTTCTGGACAATCTTTCCTTACGAGGTTTATCAGCAATTGATTTTAAAATTTTGAAGTTATTTCAGTCGATAGTGCGCGACTGAAGAAAATATAGTATCCGAGGTGTGTGTCTCAGTTTCCTATTTTTAACTTCAACCCATCTGAGCCTCTTCTTCCTTTTGAGGTCTACTTTTCTGATTTGGGTTTCTTTAATTTCTATTATTCTTTCATTATCCTTAACAATAAATCTATATTTAGTAAGATGTTACTTTATCATATAGCCGATAAAAGGCACTGTTATAGAAGGTTAGACTTATCTCTCAAAGCTAAACAGAACCTATATGGTCAACAAACTGACCATTTATTTATGAAATATCGGTTTTTCAACATATAAAGTCTATGGAGAATGATTAATTCAGATTATAATGAGCAGATTATAACAAAATAAAATAAACTAAACCTAATTTAACTTAACCTAACATAACCTAACATAACATAACAACCTAACTTAACCTAACCTAACGTAAGCTAATAAAACGTAACGTAACCTAACCTATCTTAACATAATTATGTTAGGTTCGGTTAGGGTAGATTATAATCTAACGTATACCCTAACCTAATTTACCCTAGCCTAAACTAACATAACATCACCTAACCTAACCTAGTGACGTAAACACAATGGAATCAGAAACGAAACTAAACCAAAGGGCGTCTCAATAACATTAAAAGCACGACAAATTGGCATGCTTTCTCAGCAAATTAACCTAACTTAATCAACTAACTTAACATAATTAGGTTAGCTTCGGTTAGGTTAGATTATAAGCTTACGTATACCCTAACCTAGCCTAGCCTAGCCTATCCTACCCTAACCTAACCTAGTGACGTGAACACAATAAAATCAGAAAGGAAACTAAACCAAATGGCGTCTCAATAACATTAAAGGCATTATCGTGGTGTCTTCTAGTAGATGGACTTAACATGGGATATAGAAATTACTATATCTTTTGAACGAAAGATCGGCAGGTGATGACTCCCTAGACTTTCTTGACTAGCTCGACGAGAGGAGTACAACGAGGCATAGTACTGCCCCCAAGTGTCTATACGCTAAAGTAAAGTCTCTAATTCTAAGCGTATGCCAACTCTGGACACAATTGCTTCTATTTTTTCCGGTCGAGCTGGTAATTTCTCATAGCGGAGAAAAATTTAAAACATACCTTCTTCTCGGATAGGAAGTAAAACTGTAGGTCACGTGACTTTTTGGATTTTTGTTATTACGATTTTTTCAATTTTGTGTTTTTGACATTTGTCACATACATATCTGTCACTTGCTACAACATTAGTAGAGAGGCGTGATTTACACTTTATTATTTAAGCAAATTTCGTATAAACAGCCGACAACTTGTAACTACTCGCCACTGTACATAGTGCGATAACACAACATAAAAATATACAGCATACCCACTCGAGTGTCACCACTTTGAAGTTGATAAGGTAGCTTCGAATATCGAACACAATTTGCCAAGGCTTACCAATCGTCAGCGTATTGCATACTGGTATAATAACAAGGAACGTATTGTAACGGGAGAGAAAAGGAACGAACCTCTTTTCGAGCGACAGGTGGTGTGTTCTGCCGCCTTCGAGAAAATGACGTATCGCACAAGCATGTAAATTAGACGTGGTTTATTCTAGCATTTTCTAAGAATACATAGAAGGTTCCAGCGTTTTCTGGTGCGTTTATATGAAGATATAAAAGCGGATGGCGGATAAAAGAGAGGCAGTCAACAGCAAGTCATTAACTGTGTATTACAAAATAAATAGTGAATATAAATGTTGTATTAGAAATTCATAGTCTGTAAATAATAGTTTTTAATGGTTTATAATTATAGCGTTAATTTATAGTGTATTCATTAGTGTATAGAAATAAATATTTGTTTGTGAATAGACGATTTAAACAGCACTTGTATTATTATTTGAAAAAGAATGTTACAGTGGTGTTACAGGTGTGAGGTTTTAAAATAAATAAAATCGCGTAATAATTAAATAAAGTGCTGTGAGAATAAATCTTTAGTGTTAAAACATAATTTCAACAAACAATTAAAATGGTGATGAAACTATTAAAGGATCTCTTAGTAATAGATTTGAAACGGGAATTGGACGAGAGGGACTTGGATAGTAATGGAAAGAAAGAAGTTTTGATAAATCGGCTAAGAAAATGGCTTTTAGAACAGAAGGAAGATCCTGAAAATTACCGCTTCGAAATACCTGGACCCGCAATTGATACTAGTTTGTTGTTAAGTAAAATGGAAGAAAATTCTAGAAAGTCCGAAGAGAATTCTAGAATTTTAAAAGAGGAATTACTGGAAAAGTCCGAAGAGAATTCTAGAAAGTCCGAAGAGAATTCTAGAATTTTAAAAGAAGAATTACTGCAAAAGTCCGAAGAGAATTCTAGAATGCTTAAACAAGAATTACTTGAAAATACTAAAGCGCTGGAAGAAAAAGTACTGGAAAAACACGAAGAGAATTCTAGACGGTTTGCAGAATTACTAGAAAAGGCCGAAGAAAATGTTAGAATGCTAAAGGAAGAAATACTGGAGAATTCCAGGAAATCCGAAGAAAGTTCTAGAAGGCTTAAAGGAGAATTGCTGGAAAATGTCAAAGCGTTGGAAGAAAAAGTTTTCGAAGAATTTTTTGAGAATGCCAGTGCGTTAGGACTGTTGGAAGGGAGATTGGCAGAACAAGATAGGGTAATAAAGATGGTAGAAGAGAAAATAGCCCAAATCCAATTACCACCAACAACTAAGAAAGACGATATAACCGAAATGCTGGAAGATAGAATGAGGCAACTACTGTTTCCTTCGACTTCTGAGTGGCCGTGTAATGAAGTAAAGAAACAAGTTAAAGAAGAAAAGGATTCTGCCGTAGGGATAAAAGTAAAACCACCCACGTTCGATGGAAAGATACCTTGGTCCACTTACTACAAACAGTTTGAGGCGGCTTCTGGGGCCAACGGATGGACAGGCAAGGAAAAGGCCGTTTCTTTAACTGTGGCTTTGCGTGGAGACGCGTTGAACGTCCTGCAAACAATCCCAGCAGGACAGGAAAATGATTACCAATTGTTAGTGTCTAGATTGGAAATGAGATATGGAGACGCGCATCTTCAACAAGTGTATCACGCGCAAGTGAAGAATCGTATCCAGAAGAATGGAGAAAGCCTGCAGGAGTTTGAAGCCGATGTTGCGCGGCTTGTCCGATTGGCGTACCCTACGGCACCCGATTCATTTCTGGGACAACTGGCTGTGCAGACCTTCATTGATGGGTTAAGAGACGGAGAAACACAACAATCATTGAGGCTGGCACGACCAAGAACAACTGATGATGCGCTTGCTCACGCCTTAGAATTTGAAGCTGCAAAACAAGCGTCCCGAGGCCACGGGCGAGTTCGAACCGTTGCGGAAGAAGAGGAAGGTTCCAGTTCCAAAGATCGCCTAGAAGAATTATTAATGAGAGTTCTTCAGAAGGAAGATAGTCGTAAGAGGAATCCTCAAGAAGTTCGAGGACCCCGTTGCTGGAACTGCGGTGAACAAGGGCACATACGACGCCGCTGCCCTAAACCCAGAAAAGTACAACCGTCGGAAAAGTTAAAAGGGGTTGGCAAGAGGGGGCGAACGTTGGCTGCGAGTGAAGATGCCCCGGAGATCACGATCCATGCCGTAACATCAAAGAATAGTAACGGCAGTTTGTTTGTAGATGGAAAGATTGCTAACCGAACTGTTCCACTACTTATTGATACGGGGGCGACAAAATCCATCGTACGCCCTGATGTTCTACAATCAAGTATGAAGCTGTTATCAACAACTACTCAACTCCGTACAGCAACAGGTGAAGTGATACCAACACGCGGAGTGGTGAAGATGAAGATTGGCATTGGAAGTGAAGAACGTGATCATGAGGTGCTGGTAGCCGATATCACTGATGACTTCATCTTTGGAATGGACCTCCTGAGAAAATTTGGTTTTACGTTGGATTTGAAAGAGGGTGTTTTGAAGGTCGGTAACGAAGAACTTCCGTTGCACCCACGAGAAGATCCGGTTGTAAGGGTTTTGCTGACTGAAGATGTGATATTGCCGGGTCAAAGCGAGATGGTTGTCGAGGCAGGTTTGGATGGAGATCTTCGGGTAGGATGTGTGCGAATGATGGAGCCTGTTTGTGATAAGAAGATCCATAGTGGCATACTGGTGGGAAAAGCGCTGATCAAGGTTGGAAAGAGAGTACCGGTGAGAATTATGAACGTTAATGTGGATCCGGTGACATTGAAGAAGAGTACCCTTGTGGGACAGTGTGTGCCAGTATTCCGAGTAGCCAGGTGTATGGCTGATGTTCCAAAACCAGTGCCCAAAGACCATGGTGGAAAATTAGTGGGTATGGTTACTAGTTCGTGCGAAGACCTTAACAGAACGGAAGTGAAAGAGGTACAGGGTTTGGTTCACCGATACCAAGATATCTTCGCTCTTGACGATAGCCAGAAGGGACGGACAAATATAGTAAAACATAAAATCAATACAGGCAACTCTATGCCTGTCCGTCAGCAGCCGAGGCGTCTACCTCTAGCAAGGCGAGCAGAAGCCGAAAAGATTATTACTGATATGGAAGAACAAGGGGTCATCGAACCATCCAGTAGTCCATGGGCATCACCGGTGGTCCTGGTCAGTAAGAAGGACGGGTCAACGAGATTTTGTGTGGACTATCGGCAGCTTAATGACGTGACCAAGAAAGACAGCTATCCCTTACCACGCATCGACGACACGTTAGATACCCTGTCTGGTTCGCGATGGTTTTCGACTTTGGACTTGAAGAGTGGTTATTGGCAAGTTGAAATGGAACCTGAAGACCGGGAGAAGACCGCGTTCACTATTGGTTCTGGACTATGGCAGTTTACAGTTATGCCTTTTGGTCTATGTAACGCTCCGGCCACCTTTGAGCGTCTAATGGAGACCATCCTGAGAGGGTTGTCGTGGAAGACCTACCTGGTATACCTAGATGATGTGATTGTAGTCGGAAAATCATTCAACGAACATTTGAAAAATCTAGAGGAAGTGTTCCGAAGACTACGTGGAGCCAATCTGAAACTGAGTCCGAAAAAGTGCCACATATTCAGAAAGGAAGTGAAATATCTCGGGCACGTCGTATCACAAAATGGAGTGGCAGCCGACCCCGATAAGATTCGTGCTGTTCAAGAGTGGCCAACACCGAAAGATAAACACCAAGTTCGTAGTTTTCTTGGGTTATGTACCTACTATAGGCGTTTCGTTCCTGGGTTTGCCAATATAGCGAAGCCTCTGACAAGGCTAACTGAAGATGGACGCGAGTATGTTTGGAGCGGAGAGTGTGAAACAGCTTTCCAACAGCTGAAGCGTGCCCTGACAACCGCACCAATATTGAGTTATCCACGGACAGAAGGGAAATTCATACTTGACACAGATGCAAGTACTCTGGCCATTGGGGGTGTACTTTCTCAGATACAGGATGGACAAGAAAAGGTCATCGGCTATTTTAGTAAGGTTTTGTCTAAAGCCGAAAGGAATTATTGTGTGACCAGAAAAGAACTATTGGCCGTCGTGAAGTCCGTTGAGCACTTTTACAAATACTTGTACGGACGGAAGTTTTTATTGAGGACGGACCATGCAGCGTTGAAATGGCTTCTACAATTCCGTAATCCTGAAGGCCAGGTCGCAAGGTGGATCGAACGATTACAAGGATACGACTTTGACACCGAACATCGAGCGGGCACTAGTCATCGAAATGCCGATGCTCTTTCAAGAAGACCCTGTCCAACGGATTGCCGTCATTGCTCTCGTTTGGAGGAGAGGGTTTGCCAAGTATTAAGGACTACCATCGTCAACGACAATTGGTTGCCGGAAGAATTGCAACGACAGCAGGAGGCTGATCCCGAACTAAAAATGGTACTGGAATGGAAGCGCGTGGGAGAAAGGCCTGCCTGGGAGGCCGTCAGCCCTTTCAACAGAACGCTCAAAGCATATTGGGCCCAATGGGAGTCCTTGAAGGTGGAAGACGATCTCCTGAAGCGAGTACTGGAGAGTGAAGATGGCACCACCATTAGGTCTCAGTTCGTGGTTCCAAGAAGCCGAGTGGCTACAGTATTGCGACATCTCCATGACGGTGCCTCCGGAGGACACTTCGGTGTGAAAAAGACCTTGGAGAAAGTTAGGGAGCGTTTTTATTGGGTCAACTGTAAAGAAGACGTGAAGGAGTGGTGCCGGAAATGTGAACTATGTGCCACTGGCAACGGACCCTTGGGGAAACGAAGAGCACCCATGAGGCAGTACAATGTGGGTAGTCCTCTGGAGAGAATAGCTATAGACATTGCCGGACCATTTCCCGAAACTGACGATGGGAATAAATACATCTTAGTGGCAATGGACTATTTTACCAAATGGCCAGAAGCATATGCCCTACCAAACCAGGAAGCTGCGACTGTTGCTGACGTACTAGTCAAAGAGTTCTTCAGTCGTTTCGGAGTGCCCATGGAGCTGCATTCGGATCAAGGCCGTAATTTCGAGTCTGTACTCTTTGGAGAAGTCTGTCGATTGTTGGGCATTCGCAAGACTCGGACCACACCGTTACATCCGCAGTCCGATGGAATGGTAGAACGCATGAATCGGACAATGGGCAAATATTTGGCCAAGGTCGTCTCCGATCATCAACGAGACTGGGACCAATACCTGCATCTGTTCCTGATGGCTTATCGTGCATCGGTCCACGAAACAACCGGTCAGTCACCAGCGTCTGTAATGTTTGGACGCGAGTTACGGTTACCGTGTGATCTGGAATTTGGGTCTCCACCTATAGAGCAGGAGGTAGCTGGAAATGATTATGTCATCAACTTAAAGAAGAAGTTGGAGGATATTCACGACCGAACCCGAAATAATAGTCGAATCGCGAGTGACCGGATGAAGGCTACGTACGATGTGAGAGCCCAAGAAGGAGGGTTTCAACCTGGAGAGCTTGTCTGGTTATACAACCCGCAAAGGCGTCGTGGCTATTCTCCAAAGTTACAGCGAAATTGGGAGGGTCCATACCAGGTGAAGAAACGAATAAATGACTTGATTTATCGCATCCAGAAATTGCCAAGGGGGAAACCAAAGGTGGTACACTCCAATCGTCTGGCGCACTATGAGGGAAATAATGACGCAGTCCCGGATCGGAAAGATGAGGCCGAGGTGGCTATCAAAATCGTAAGGCCTGAAGATGATCAGCCAACCTTTAGAGAATTTATGGCTGCGTTCTCTGGAACTAGAAAAGCGCGATTCGGAGTCACGACTGAGATGCAACAAGATCTCTTCCGGGTCCCTGGTGATTATTCCATTGCCCACTGTGTCTCCGCGGATCTCCGTATGTCCAGGGGGATCGCAGTAGTGTTTAGAAATAAATTTGGACGGCTGAATGAACTTCGAGAACAAAATCCCTCTGTTGGTAAATCCTTACGCTTGCCTGATCATGACCGATCCATTTACTACTTGGTAACCAAGCAGTTTTACTACCAGAAACCGAGTTACGCCGACTTGTGGAGGGCACTATGGAATTTGAGAATCGAGTTGCTTACCAGGGGAATTAACAAATTGGCAGTTCCCAAACTCGGCTGTGGGCGGGACCAGCTGGATTGGAGAATCGTTAGAAACATGCTGGAAGTTGTCTTTAGAGGTACGGACGTCAAGATCTTCGTCTGCAGTTTTGACCCACAGCCCGCATTAAGGCCAACGAAGAGTGTAGACTGTTATTTCTACCGTAATGGAACGTGTAGTCGAGGTGAAGACTGTCGATATCGTCATGACCCGTTCTACAGGAATCAGAGCATAAAACCTGTTCTGGGACAGAACAGACTTGAAGAGGGGGGCAGTGTAACGGGAGAGAAAAGGAACGAACCTCTTTTCGAGCGACAGGTGGTGTGTTCTGCCGCCTTCGAGAAAATGACGTATCGCACAAGCATGTAAATTAGACGTGGTTTATTCTAGCATTTTCTAAGAATACATAGAAGGTTCCAGCGTTTTCTGGTGCGTTTATATGAAGATATAAAAGCGGATGGCGGATAAAAGAGAGGCAGTCAACAGCAAGTCATTAACTGTGTATTACAAAATAAATAGTGAATATAAATGTTGTATTAGAAATTCATAGTCTGTAAATAATAGTTTTTAATGGTTTATAATTATAGCGTTAATTTATAGTGTATTCATTAGTGTATAGAAATAAATATTTGTTTGTGAATAGACGATTTAAACAGCACTTGTATTATTATTTGAAAAAGAATGTTACAGTATATCACAGTATAACTGTTTTTCGTAACCCGCCAGCCCACTCTTTAACTGCCCGAAAATACAGCAAGATCACACTTTCACACGGCGGTTTTCAATATTGACGAGAATGCACCTACTGGTTATAACTATACTGTGGCGATAATTATTCAGTGTACTCTTCATGTTATCGTCTCCCACACTATCTGATGGGTTTTGAGAACGAGTAGATAGATATGGTAATTATTCCAGAAGATTCTGAATCATCTAGTTTAGTTAGTCATTGGTCTCAGATCATTACATGATCTTTACATCCGAAATGACATAACGATTTTGCTACAAATAATGCGTTGGAAAATAAAATTAATTGTATAAAATTAAGTCCTAATTAATTAGGTAATTAAACAAGTAAGACTGATTATAAACTTTTATATAAAATCAACCTTGAAGTTTTTTGTATTCATTCATTACTTTATCACTCCTTCTGTGAGTAACTCGAATCATTGACATTTTATAATAACGGGATTATGAATTAACAATCGCGTTAATTAATTACTTCATTAACAATACATTACTCCCTTGATGTTAATATTAGCCAATCTTGAATCCGAGTATTGATTTCATAATCTCGCTTTAGTATATTAAGGTAAAATTCTTATCGTATATCATCATTTAGAATGTTCTTTTTTGTAAATCAAAAATATTTTTTAATGTGCGAGCTCGTATAGTACGATATGACAATGTTAAAACAATTTGATATTATTACATAACGATATCAGTGATTTTCGATTATTAATTTCGTACTTTCTCGTATAAATAAATTTCTTGTCGTTTAAACCTACTTCAAAGGTCTGTAATCGCCCATTTATTAGCATCCAATCAAACAGTTTTGATCATTTCTCTTTTTGTCTTCCTACATATAGGGGTTTTTATTATTGTACGAACTGACCCATTTTTGCGAATGCTTTGTTGTTTAGTACACGCATGAACAATTTCCTCTCCAATTTCATTGTATGGAGAAATCATTTATTTGTGCACAGGTAACGGTTAATAACGAGTATCATATTTCTTTAGCTTTTGTATAATTAATAAACAAGGAGATCTTTTATAACAGCCCGCCTACACACAGTCATCGAAACATGCAAACACGCGTTGATAATAGTAAGCGAGATTTTTAAAGGGAAATTAGGTAATAACAAACATCGTTTCTGCGACCTCAACAAATAAAAACGGAAAGTTTATTATTTAAGTTAACGCAGGGGAAAAGAGATGGTCAAACAGAAATTTTGCAAATCCCAGATAATATCCATAAATTAGTTAAAATCGCCAATAAACTTCAATTATAATCCACCCCATTTTAAAGGCCTTCATAATCTTAAAATTAATTATCCTTTATACTGAGTTTGTTTAGTTTGGATTCATTCGGAGTACATTTTATATTCGTTCGTCCATACCAACAACAGCCGTAGCAGGATCAAGAGATTTGTGCGTACTCCCAGACTTAATTATAAACCTACAAATATTATCTCTTGCGAAAAAGAGAGAAGAATTTAATGAACAATCAAGAGAAGCTGAACAAATGTTGTGTAATTAGTTTGAAAGGAAAAACAAACTTTTGGAAATATGATCCTTAATTTGCTTATCTTTTAGTAAACGGACTGCGTTTATTATAAAAAAAAAGTTACGTCAAATTAATTTTAAATTGTAAATTGATTACATGACTACATGACAAATACTTATAGTAGTAATTGTTTATGTAATAGCTCATGCTGTTATGTTACATGGTACTATAACTGTCAGTCTTTTGATTGATTAGAAAACATGTTTTTCACTTTATATGTACCCAAGCAGCATTTTTAGTCCATACCAGCAACTACCGTTGGAACTATAAAGTTTTTGCCACTAATAGTTACCAGCACGTAATTGCTACGGTCTTATTACGTCCCTGGAACCACAATGGAGAACAATTTTTGGATAGCAAATACATTTTAGTGACCTCTCTGGAACATGTCCAGTTACGTTCCGGTTACGTTGAGGCTACGTAGCGAGAACGTGGTGGCGTAGTAATTGCTACTTTCGTGGAATTTCTTTTCTCTTTGACACATCGTATCGCATCGTCGCCCTCTCTTTCTTTTGCATCTTAAAGAATATTCCTACTAGGTGTATCGACAAAATTTATCGACTCTGCTGGGACTAGAACCCATGACCCTCCACTGTCTAGGTGGTATCTCTACCAACTGAGCTACAGAGAACGACTATCAGCATAGCGAGAAATTTTCCATATGAATTAGATGTTTTAGCAGACATACATAGAGTCCCAGCAGAGTCGATAAATTTTTCTATATGAATTTGCATTCAAAATATTATTTAATGTAAAATCATTATTCAACTTAACAAACATTAATTTCATCTAAAATGTGTCATTTTCTATACTAATGCTGCGATCGTGTTACAAAATGAACTACTATTTTATTTGTAAGTAGTACATAATAGTAATACATAGAGAGATGAAATGTTTGATTGTTTTGTCATTTCAGTAAACCAGGATTCTAAACCGCTGCAACTTTTCTGATAAATGTGATGATGCTAAATCGAAAATAACAACCAGCCTTCTTTAAATATAATTTTTAATAAAAAAATATCTTTAATAAAATATGACAAAAATATTTATAAGTTGATACACATAATAGTATTTATATTATTCCTAAGGCACAATTTGTTATTTTATTGAAAGTTATAGTAAAACACTTTTTAACAATTATAACAAATTGCCAATTGATTAATAGCTTCCAACATTTTACAAGTAAATATCGTCTACTTCAACGTTGTTGTTACCACGAAGTATAAAATAACTTAAAAAATTCTGGAACTTTCAAGTGACTCTCACTATAAAACGACGCCAACTTTTCCGTAGCAACTTCCCATTGGAACGTATAATCGTTTAAGTTTAACCTCACATTTAACCATGAACATTATATTTTTTATACTGCTACATATTAATTAGATATAGCATATTTTAAGGTTGTGGCAACAAAAAGAAAAAAGGAGAACATATATGTACTATTGCGAGATAAATAATTGGTAAGGTTGAATTGAATAAACTAGGCGTATTTTAAAAAATCTTGGCATATTACACCGACTTTGATAGTAACAGTTTTTATAGTCAAATTTTATATTTTTATTACGGAAGAGATACCTATGGAGAAAGCCCTATTTAAACAGGAAAAATCCTCCGAGCCAATTATGTATCTCGCAATAGTGCTTCACCTTTGTTCTCTATAAATCGGAGGAAAATAATATTTTGTATCGGGCTCAACATTTAAAATTCTCAGATCGAGAAAATGCTTGAGTTAGGCTGCAATTGATGTACATACATCATAGGTACAATTTAGAACAGAAGTTACTGCCACTTCATTGTAATTTTTTAATATTAACTGGAACTTTGTAATAATTTCGGTGCAAAACAAGTAGTAAAAATCACTTTAAAGTGATTCTCTTGGGTAAAAACACAACTTTTACTTTCAATACTACTGGACTATGGGCTGGCTATCAATTCCATAGTCGCTTTACACCAGTAGTTCTCAATCTTTTCAGGCACGTTCCTAACTTAAATTCAAGAAATTGGTATATCACCTACAAATAATAATATCTTATATCGTATGACCGTCAGTGCAAATTTTCGTAATATAGGGCCTAAACTAAAAACTAAAATCAAACCAAAACATCCACCGTCGACCAAAAGGAGCAGAGAAAAAACGAAACGTTTCCACGCTCAATCGAGTAATCCGAAACGGTTACACTATTAGTGTAATCGGTCCATAAATAAGTTTCCTCGTCAAAAACGTGCGAATCAAAGTGATTTGAAAATGAATAACAGCTAGCTGGATACATTACAGTTAGTCCTGAACTTTTGTTCCGAAATATTTGGAGAAAAACGACCAGTTTTCTGCACTTTTTGGCGACAGAGATGCGTTATCTGGTTATAACATGGTCCAGATAAACAAAGCTCTATTGATTAAAAGATCCATTCGGATCCATATGAATTTTCATCATTCGTAATCATTCCCCCTCCTCTAACAAGAAAACTTTTCATGATGGCGAACATGTTTGAAAAATATATCTCTGCGGGGTTAGTAGGGAAGAAGAAGAGGCAAAGAGGCGAAGAAATTCAGTAGTTGGGATAAAAATTTTCATCACATGCATATTTCATTGAAATTCCGGCTAATTATACCTACGGGTATTGTAACATAGTAAAGCTTTAGAATTGTAGTACCCCGTTAGTAGTCGTAGTCTCTATGTTAGCGTTCTTAATATAGTACTATATCTTAAATCTTTAATCAATTGTTATCAACTTTATTAAATTTCTTCGGATTTCATAGCGATATGGAAACAAAACCTTTTTAAAATGTAGAGTTGATACAGAGCTATTTAAAGTATTAAGTATTTTCGAGCTAATCATGCTCAGTTTTTCATGGTTAAAGAAATGCAAAATCTCACTAACCACCATACTGCCACAAATGATTTTTTAGAGTTACTTCTACTGTAACAGGCAGGTTTTCTGTCTATTCTTTTATTTTAAGAGCACCTTTTATAGTGATAAAAATATTATTGGGTTATATTTATACGACACCCGTATAGTTGATTTTTAACATTTATTTGCAACGCCATCTGGGTTTGGTATGTCAACTACAAAATATCCATTTTTCAATAATCCCTATTTGGGCATCAATGTTTTCTGAAGTTCTACTTAATTAATGAACAAGCAATAAGATTATAGATGCTTCTTGTAACGGAAAACGATTTCCCTCTGCTACCTCTTATTACTCTACAACACGATCAGTCTGGTAAAAATTGTCTTGACAATGCAAGACTTTTGTTTGGTGGTTGATTACATTTTTGGTTTTAATAGTTAAATTCCCTTTTAATGGGTAAATTATAGAATAATTAGTGCATAAAATAGTTTTGTGATATATTAAAAGCATTGAATCGTTGTTTGAATGTTTGGAAGATAACGAAATTAAACATTTCTTTTTGCTGAGCAGCCACGCTTTGCATTCATCTTGAAAATCCCCATCTTTTTACTTTAATTAAAATTTTCTTCTTGTTTTGTTGGTGTGATCAATAAACTTTTCTTTGCAATGTCGATCACTATTTATAGGGAAAAACTCGATACGGATATTAGTTTGAAAGAGTCGATACGGACTTTAATTTAAGAAAATCGATCCACAATTTAGTTCCAGAATATTGATCCAGACCTGCAATCAACTGAAACTGCGAGCTTCACCTTTGCCTGCTTGTTTGATGTTAATGGCGAATATGGTTTGGAGTCCCTAGTATTTTGAATCCCCACAAGTGAATCACTGGAAGCCATCTCCAAAAAGCCTCACAATAACCTGGTGCACCTGGTGGTCATCTTTAACGAGTTATTTGAAGTGACGTTTGTAAACCAAGTTAAGTTTATAGAAATAACCAGGTGAGTTCTTGATATTCTATTTTTTGTGGTAGCATTTACTAGTTCATTTGATCAAAATTTACGAGTGGATTATTATATTTTTAGATAGAAATTTCAAAGTTGTAATTTAAAGAAAACTTTTGATATGAGAATAAGTAAATTTTTATGAGATTCTGAATTTATTTTTTTTTCGGTATAGTTGATTAGCTTCAAATCTAGAGAGTTCTCAGTTGATGGTATTTAAGCTAAACCAGAGGCATAGATAGTATAACGTAAGTACTTTTGTTTTTGGTAAAGCAGTACCGGTTACAAATTGCCAGTCTTATCGTGGGGCTTAGTTTATTGTGGTTACAAATTGACACCCAAATTGTCTTTTTTAATTAGTACTTTGATTTAATTGAAACATCATTACCCAGCCTTGGTATGCTGTTTCATAGGTAAGCTTAACCCTTTTATTTACGTGTACATTTTTATAAGACAAAATGCAACCTGTAAACGTTTTCTAAACGTTTTTCTTTAAAGTTTATGTTCAGTTGGAATTTTATTCATTTTCCACAATGTTTCCCCACTTAATTCCCTAATCACTTTTCAACCATATAACTTCTGGCATCATTCCAATGGATCCACAGCTCACCTGAAATGAAAAGACAAAATTTATATATATATATATATATATATATATATATATATATATATATATATATATATATATATATATATATATATATATATATATATATATATATATATATATATATATATATATATATATATATATATATATATATATATATATATATATATATATATATATATATATATATATATATATATATATATTTAAAAGAAAATAAAACAAAATAATGTACTAATATTATAATAACTATAATTTCTGCTTATTGCTTGGAATTTAATTTTGTAGCTTATTGGATTTGTATCAACTAATTATAATAAGCTGACAAAACAATAACGAATTTCATAATCCTTATTAGGTCAGAGTGGTATTCACTAATTAGTTCGTAATTAAATGTAGAACATAATATTTATGCTTATCATTTTATTAATGCAACCTTATTACTGGATGGAAATACATTTATAAATGCAAAATAATAATGTTGCGAAATATTGATTTTTTTTAATAATGCTGCATTAATTTAAACACAATCATCTAAATTTAGTTTTCTTTTATTATAATTAACACAATTTAACACTGCGATTGCTGTGTAGTTTATTTGATCAAAAAATAAATTACAAATTAATTAATTAATTATATAAATTTAGTGTTTTTATTGATTTTTATAAATGAAAATTTATTTTTTTTTTATTGTGAAAATATAATTTGTAAATAAATTTTTTATTTGTTGGTTTTTGAGGACTGGCAGCCTTTAATAAAACATAAAATTAATTTGACGTTTCGCCCCTCAATGGAGGCTTTTTCAAAAAGTTTTTTTTTATTGTTATTGTGTTATATGTATAAAGATATGAACCATTTTTTTTATTACATAGTTGAGCTGAAAATAAATTAAAACAATTAGATTTGTGAACGTGTTTATATTTCCTTTCCATGCCTTACCATTTTTAATTTTCTATTGGGTTTATTTTAATTTGAATTTATTACTTCAATTATTTTTTTTATTAGCATAGGAGATTTCTTTTTGTTTAATACTCAAAATACCTCAAAAACCAGCAAATAAAAAATTTATTAATAAAATAACAGCCTACAAAGAAATAAAATTAAAAAAAATGTATTTCAAAAATATAATTAAATAATTTGTTATAAGTTATTATTTTCCGTTTTGGCTTTTGTTTAACGAAAACATTAAATTAAATTTGAAAATAGACGTCACGTTGTATGTATGTCTTTTTATGCTTTAGTGCACTTACTACGTCAATTCCTATCTATTTTTTCTGATAATAGTTTAATTTCTCTATATTGCGATGATCTATGAATGAAAGAATAAAATATAATTACAATACAATATCGACCGTTCCAAATATAAACATAAATTATATACGGTGAATTAAATTAAGAAAACACCACAGATATTCTTTATTCCTCTCAGCTAGCTCAGGTTTGCTCAGTAAAGCATAAATTATTTGAATTGCGAGACTCTTATTTACTTTTATGCCTGGAAAGAAGGAAAAACTTATATCGTAAGCACTAAAGCTCCTGCAAGCTGGACAACTGCTACTAAACTCTGAATTTAAAAGACAAGAATGCTGGATGTTTGTATTAACATCAATTAAACACATATGTGAAATTGAAAACACAAAAACTTTATTAAACAAACAAAAATAAAATAAAATAGAACGTCAAAAGTAAAATAAAAATGTTTTTCAAAATAATACAAACATTAAATTGAGAAGTAACTTCTCAGGTTTGCTCAAACGTTATAAATAGTAGTAGAGATCTGACATAGGATAACTACGGTCATTCGTTTGAACAAACCAACACAAATAAAATTTGTTTATAAATAAAAAAATTATTTATCCAATGAAAATAAATTTATGAAAGAAAATTAAGATTGTTTTATTTAACTGAAAACGAATAAATTCTGAAAAGAACTTAACAAACTAAACCAAATAATTTAATATTTAATGATGAACTTTTCAATTAATTATTTATAAACTCAATAAAGATCATTTATTTTTAACCAACCTGGTGCATTATAAAATAGTTCCCTTTTATATAAAAATCCTTTTAGTGGTAACACTGCGATAAAACCAAACAGCTGACTTCTTGCTTATAAAATCGATATGTCAATCGATGAAAAACAAAATAAATTCACTTGAATTTATTTAAATAATCACGTTCACTTTTAAATATTGTTGCACAATAATTAAATCTTCTTATAAACCTTTAAAAAAACGTTCAGGTAACACTTATAGCTTAATTTAAAACTTTATTTATTCAATGACATTTACGTCAAAACATATGGTTAACTATCTAACCTCAAATTTACAGATATTTTATCTGGAGCCGGGCCATATCTGCCTTCAATGTTTTATAGACTAATTTTGTTCCAAATTTCCCCAGTTTATATAGTTTCTGCCATAACAATTGAAGTCTATAACACTTTTTCAAAATAAAAGAAAGTCGAACATCGCTCGTGACGTCACTAATTCGAACAGCTGTTTATGGATCAGCACTAATCCTAAATCTGTTATAATAGGATTGTAGCGCTTAAAACGAAGATCAAAAAAGTATTGTACATGTATGGTCCTAAACTGTATCGTAACGAAGATATTCAAGGAAAACGTTTGACAATGTACGAAACTCATTACGATCTAATTACATATACAATTTAGCAAATCAAGGTTCATCCTTTACAAATTAGCTACAGGAATACATGATATAGGTAACACAATTAATCTATTCATAAAAATATCTTTACAATTTAATATAAACATAATTTTTGCAGTACACAATGCAATAAATAAACCAATTGATGCTTATACAAATACCAGCTTAAATATTGAGTCAATGTTAATCAAATTATGCATAAAATGTCCAGCATACACTGCTCTAAGCACATACATCAAAACAATGGTGAGGAAAAGCAGGATAAAAGCCTATAAGAGTCAGTTAGCACGAAACAAGAGGATTCAAAACCTTCTTTAAAGTAACCAGATATCTTGTAAACAAATTCAAAGATTAATTGTAATGTATCAGTCATAATAAGATTGACCTAATTAATCTATTTTAGCTAATTAGCAACATAAACTTGAGCTGGTGTCGTGGATTATAGAAAAAATCTATCTAACGCACAACATCGTAATGTGTAAATTTCAATATGAAAATGGTCCTTCCTAACAAGTGGAAAACCCTTCCAAAGTAACATGGATTGCATAAACATGATTATAGTCAAGCAATCTAACTAATTTATATCCTTTTTCTAAAATTGGAACCTATTATTATTATGCATGAAAAAGCTAGGTTATGTTTGCATGAAGTCTTTATTTTTAAGTTTTTAATTTAAGTATTAATGAACCTAACTGTGGTCTTATCTATAACTTTTATTACTTATGTTTATGACATAGCGTGTCCCTCTTTAATTCTAAATCCGATATAAAATGTTTTGTTTTAACGTTGACGAACTATCGTTAGTAAAATTTTCAAATCGGTGAAATGATTACACCGCAATATATATAACTTTAAATTAAAATATGTTTACCATTTTTCTGACATTATTAAATAAAGTAATGGATTAACGATTAAGCAAATAGCTTTCAGCAAAGTTCAATGATAAATATTACTTACTTATACACATTATATAAATATTCATTGTTACACATTATTGCGTATTAGTGATATATAGCTAGAAAAGTTTATTTGATAATATTATCTCAACTTTTTGTGTGTACTTATATAGCGGTAATTGTATACGTATAGTAAATAAAAGTAGATAAAGTAGTAGATAGTAAGTAAAAAAATTCGACTAGGAGTGGAATTCCAGCAGATTTACCTAAGTTCTACTAGTGTCGGCAAAATGCTCATAGTTATGAAGTGCCACGAAGTACGAAGGATGTTCGGCCACCCCGATTTCTCGTCCAAAAATAAATAAACGAAATTTTAAGAATACCTGAAGCAAGGCCGAGCACTTTGGATGTAAGTCATTCCGCTTGCGGCACATAGGGCTGAAACTGGGATTACTAGAAAATGGTAGATGGGCTATTTTCAAAGCATAAGATTAGATTTAAAATTATAATCTACTAATGATCATATTTTATTTCTGGGCAAAATTAAAGTTTTCTTGCAGATTCAATGAAGTTGATTGCGTATGCTGAAAACTGCCTACTACAACTACATATAAGTTTAAAAATTGTCATAATCTGGCGCAAGTGAGTTTAAGTATGCTATTTTCCTGCTTCATTTATGCATGGATTTGAATGTTTTTGATCAATTTGACTCGTCACTAGTGGAGAAAGGCTACTGTGGTAGTACAGTAGACCAAGGTAGGGATTTAATTTATGTATTTTTAATGTTTCTGTCTTATTTGCAATGTCAGCTCTCAAAACTATATAGTACCTCAGATGGCCAAAGCAATACGCTCAGAATTCCACATTGAACATTCAGTTTTCTCATGCATTCTATTTCTATGAACATCTACGCGATCATTGATTATATGGCTTCATATCCCGCATCTTGTATTGGATCTATTTGTCTTTATTGGTGAGGGAAGGAAGGAAAAACTAACCAAATCTAGAAACAAACACCACATCAAGATAGCAACTTACAACTGGCGATATAATCTGAAGAAAATAAATTATGGCACAATTGGTTTGTGTAAAATAAGAAGAAAATGTGAAATTCTTAACAAGACTGCAATCCAGAAATACAATACTTTTATAAAGGCCATGATATAGGATAATGAAAAGATAAGATATGAAAAGATAAAGTTTAAATTTTTTCAAAATATTTTGGGATTAGAAATTGGATTTTTAAAAGTATTTAGAGGTCAGAGATAAAGGTTTAAATTTTTTCAAAATATTTATTGGGATTAGACATTTTTAAAAATATTTTTTGATATTAGAGACAAAGGTTTAACTTTTTTCAAAATATTTTGGGATTAGGAATTGAATTTTTAAAAATACTTTTCTTTTTGATTACGGTTTAAGGATTAAATTTCTCAACATATTATGAAATTAGGAATTAGAGTGGGAATTCGATTCTTTAAAATAGCTTTTGAATTAGCAATCTGATTTTTTTAAAAATGTTTTTTGGAAATCGGGACCGAATTTTTAAAATTAGACATAAAGAATTAAATTTTTCAAAATATTTTTGAAAAAGATACGGTATAAATTTTTTTAAAAAATTTTGGGATTAAAAATTGAATTTTTAAAAGTATTTTTAGAGGTCAGAGATAAAGGTTTAAATTGTTTCAAAATATTATGGGATTAGAAATTGATTTTTAAAAAATAGTTTTTAAGATTAGAGATAAAGGTTTAAATATTTTCAAAATATTTGTTGGGATTAGACATTTTTAAAAATATTTTTTGATATTAGAGACAAAGGTTTAAATTTTTTCAAAATATTTTGGGATTTGGAACTGCATTTTTAAAAATATTTTTCTTTTTGATTACGGTTTAAGGAATAAATTTCTCAACATATTATGAGATTACGGATTGAAGATTTTAAAAATTTTTAAAAAAGACCTTTTAAAAATTATTTTATAGGATTACTAAGGATTAAATTCTCTTTAAGGATTAAAATATTTTTAAAATAATTTCAAGTGACCCACTTGAGTGAAAATAAGGTATAATATATAAAAATAAATCATAAAACATAAACATGAAACTAACACTTTGAGAAAATATAAATAATAGGATTAACTTTTTGGTTTGATTACAAAGTTTCAGAAATGAACATAGGCGGAATACAGCGACATTGTCTGAAATGAAAATACCCATTGACCCCAAAACGTCTTCATAGTCACATTTTGATTGATTTTGACCCGTAGCCAAAAAAGGTTGCCGGCTCCTAGCTTTAAGGTTTAGATTTCTCAACGGATTGAAGATTGAATTTTTAAAAATTCTTTCTCTCAAAATATTTTGGAATTAGGAATTGAATTTTGAAATATATTTTTTGAGATGAGATGAAGATTTTATTTTTTTCAAAATATGGGATTAGGAATTAAATTTAAAAAAATATTTTTTGAGATTAGAGATAAAGGTTTCAATTTTTTTTTCAAAATATTTGTTGGGATTAGGCATTGCATTTTGAAAAATATTTTTGATATTAGAGACAAAGGGTTAAATTTTTCAAAACATTTGGGATTAGAAAATGAAAATGAAAAATGAATTTTTAAAAATACTTTTTTTGGATTACGGATTGAAGATTGAGGTTTTAAAAATAATTTCTTAGGATTGGTGACTAAGCATTAGGGAATTAGGAATTTAATTTTTTTAAATATTTTTGAGATTAGAGATAAAGGTTTGATTTTTTTCACAATATTTGTTGGGATTAGACATTAAATTTTTAAAAATATTTTTTGATATTAGAGACAAAGGTTTCAATTTTTTCAAATACTTTAGAATTAGGAATTGCATTTTTAGAAATATTTTTTCGATTACGGATTAAGGATTAGATTTCTCAAAATATTATGAGATTACGGATTGAAAATTGAATTTTTAAAAATAATTTCTTAGGACTGGGAATTAAGGATCGAATTCTGCTTAAGGATTAATTAAGTATTTTTTGTGATTAGGGATTGGGATTAGAGCCTTTTAAATAAGTTTTTTTGCATTAGAGATCAATCAATATCTTTCAATTTATTTCGGAATTAGAGATGGGGAGGAGATTAAATTTTTAAAAATATCTTTTTGAGCTCAGGGACTAAGGATTAAATTCGTAAAAATATTTGCTAGGAATTGGTAATTAGGGATTGATTTATCCCTTTGAATCCCTAATCCTAATCATAAAATAGTAATTACTAACCTAGGGAGTACTCAACCCTGCCTACATAAGTAAACAGAATTGATTTAATCAGTTTAGAACAATGAGAAACAGCTAGAGATAGAAGGATCTGGGAAAGAGACCTACTGTTTCACCTACGAATTTCACTACATCTTTGGACTTGTTAGTGGCTGGTGTCGGAGCAATAGCAAGCAACGATCGCGACTTCTGGATTTGTATATTACAAATAAAAGCATTTGGAGTGAATTTAAATGTACCTTGTCTATTTAAAAAGTAATACTGTAGGAAAGTAAGACTTTACCATAAGACCGCTTCTATTATTTATTGTTAGAAATAATTTCTGTAGTTCTGATGCCATTACATGTTAATTGACTAATTTCAGGGCATATGAGTATTTCCTATTTACTGATATGTAGACAGTGATAAAAAATGATAATTTCGAAAGAAAGAAAATAAATCCGGAAGAGCTTTGAACTGTTTGTTCTCCAAACTGACCCTAATGCATTTTTAAATGAAATTTTGGGATACGTTTTCGGGAAGCCCACGGTATATATAAATGCGGAATCAAGAGAACTTCGAAGTTGCTGAATTTTTACAATAGCAATATATTGACACTAAAATATATTTAACTGGCCAACGCCGCAGAAAAAAATAAACTGACGACGTGAACAAACTTATACGAGCTTCGAGGATCGTTTATTTGATCCCCCCAACCGCGCCTGCTTTCCTCTTCGCATGCTTCGTTCGCCACCACCACAATAAAACCTTAAATATGCCACCGAAGTATAAATCCAGAAAGTCATTTAAAATATTTTCGAGGATTTTATAACTTGCTCTACTAAAGCCTTGTAGAGCAGATTTTCTCCCTTAAATGCCGAAAGACGGAAAGTATTATTTTAATTGTGAATGTGACAAATGTGTGGTTGGCGAAACTCGTAAGACCCCAGACTAAAATTTGCTTACACTAATGCGTTTTGTTAAATGGTTTTAATTAATTATTGGCTTTAGAAATCCAGAGAAAATCTAGGAGACCTCTGTGACTTGAGTAAACTCATTAATTTATACAAAATTTCTAGGTAGGGAATTAGAATAGAAGCGTACGACAGACAATGAATGAAGAGAGGAAAGCTTTCTAAATGTTCTTCCGGCAAAAAAAAACTTTTTTTCAACCACACGAATATGTATATTAATAATACCATATCAAATTATTTTGTATAAAAAGGCTCATTACCTCCATAATGTCCTCCTATTAATAATTCTTATGTATTATGTATGTTATGTAATTATTTTTCTATTTTTCCAAATTAGTTGCCGTTTTTTATTAGGTACAATGGTAAACTACTTATTGAAATCTCTTGTTCCCCTCGGTAATTACCATCACAAAGCCTTTTTTAAAATCTATCAATTTTCTATTATTGAACATTTCCTTAAAAAACAAAAAATAATAATAATAGAGATGATGCGTGCGTGGTTACAGAGGAAACGAGTAACGAAGTTGATCAAAGAGAGACATGCCAAGCGAAATAGCTTAAAGAGAGATTGAAAAGGCTTTTCACTTCTGTAAGTCCACCCCAATGCATTCTTTTGTGAACTACAAAGTTGTGTGCTTAAATTCGTCAAGTTTAATAGGGGCGTTTATTTGTTTTCTTTGTGGCGAAATAAATCTTTTGAGTGGATGCATTTAAAAGTTTCCTTTTATAAAAATTCCTCTCGCTTTTTCCTTAAAATTACATCATTACACATTTAAGGGAAGAAAAAACCTCTTTTTATAATAAACCCGTTTTTGAGGTTAATTAGAATATTTTTGTAATAACTTTAACGAGGTTAGTATTCTAAAAGTGGTTGTTTAAAAGAAAAAATGCCCCGGCAGAATCAGTTACCAGCTTAGAGTGCACAACGTATATCCCCGTGATATGGAGATATCCTTAGGAGATATCGCCCTTATTTGGCACTAGGGAATTATTTTACGCTAAAGCGGGAAGTTATGAGGCGGAAAATGAAGGAATATATCTAGAGCAGCATCTCATTAAGGCTATTTTCTTTTTTCGATTTCCTATTTTCTGAATGTACGTTTTTATGTTACCCCTTCGCTTTTTTTATGTTGCCCCTATAAAATTTGAATGAACTTATCTTCTGTGTACTAGGGTCAGGATTGTTATATTTATTAACTCTTTCAAAATTTTTCTTAATAAATCTTTTATATGAAATTTTATAAAAAATTACAGTTAATTTAAATCTAGTTCTATTAAGACGCTCTTTTGAAAAATTATTCTAGCTACGTTTTTTTATGTATTATTATCTTATTATCTTCAGTTTTCGCGATAACATCTTCCTTAAGATGTAGGCTATGCGGTATATTTTGTAGGAATTTGATCCTTATAGTTTTATTTATATTTTTCGCGATTAGTTAGAAGTGTTTTCTGTACAATGTCTAAACCTCTTATTACTACTGGTATAATATCAACCTGCGTTTCCCACATTCTTGCCACTTCTACAGCAATGTCTCTGTGTTTGAGTATTTACTCAGATTCTTTTGCATCAACGATGTGGTCTGCTGGTATGGTGATATCTTGTTTTGTGCGTTGCGTTGGAAGTCTATCTAAATCCTTCCCGTTCCGTGCAGAATACAAATGATGGCGTTTACGACTTCTTATTTGGTGCGTTGTTTACCTGCACATCTTTACCTGCTCATATCTGAATATCAAGCATTCGATGGGTGTTTAAATTCTTTTTATAAATCGCATTTTATGAATGAAGTTTTAATATTTTTGTAAAAACAGCAAAAGTCATGAGGCAATCTTGGGCTTAGGTTAGGTGAGGCCAGTAAATCTTAAGTTAGGCTGAACAAAGCTAGAAAATCACATGATTACTTAGAAAACTACGAGAAAAAATATTTTTCTGGTCTAAATTAATACTTTTTTTAATACTTTACATTTGTTTTATATTTGTTGTGAAAAAATATATAAATAGAAGGAAATCAATTATTTGTATGTAGAAATCTTGTTTTAAAAAGTATCCAAAGTCAGCAGCTAAAATGAGCGCCCGAAACGAGAAGTCATTAGTAGCAAATTTTGTTGTCCATCGGGTTTACGGGCGAAATGAGAAGGTTGTATGGCTTAGCAGGAAACGCTCACAAGTAGCTGGTGTTTTCACATCTATTATGTGACAGATTTTTGTTTGTCTATTTCTAACCACACTATCTGGTTTGTTGGATGGTATAGTTCTGTCTGTACGTATCTGCATGTTGCATATACTTATATTATCCCTGCATTTATTAATTCTTGTAGTTTATACCACTTTGTTGTTGATACCACTTTTCGGTACTTCTAGATCCATAATAGCTTTGTTATAAACCAGTGGAAATATTTACATAAGAAGTTGTGCCTCTCAATGTACTCTTTCTTTGCTAACTCTTGACACCCAGATATAATGTGGTCACTATGCGCATCATTGACTTTGCAGATTCTGCACTTGTCATCATTGTTGCTTTAATATTTTCTTACATTTTCTACTATTACAATAGTAGTTTATTAATTTTTCTAGGAATTGTCCGTACATTTATTTTGTGACCTAGTTTGGTTTTAATCGCTTCTGTATTTTTGCCTGCGATCTTTTGTTTCTAACTTCATTTTTTGTGTGATTTTCTGTTTCTGATTCTGTATTATAGTGTCATTTGGCAGTTGGTCTCGGATCTGTTTTTTGTTTTCGTTATAGTTTTATTGGCTTTGCACGCTTTCTGTAGTTGCTTAATTACTTTTATAATGGTATCTTTCCGCTTCTCCTACTATTACAGTTTGATAGGCCCCAATTATTTATTCGCTGTGCATTGTAAGCAGTTTTCTAGTTATTTTGTCTAACTGTCTAAACTGTTTTTGTGTCCACTCTACAATCTAAAAGCTGTATCCAACTGTGGAATCAGGTAGCGTACCGATTGCGGTGATTGTGTTTTTTCCCGTTAGTTCGATAGTCAGTATTAACCTTGTTCTTCTTATGTTTCATGAGTTGGTTTGCCTCCCCTCCTTCTATACCCAAGTATTTATAGGTATTAGCTTCTTCTAAACCTCTGATTTCCAAGTTCTCTGATATTCTTATATTTTCTGTATAGACTGCTTTTCCCCTTACTAATGATAATTTTGCGCACTTACCCAGGCCAAAAGACATACGTATATAATCACTAAAGTGTCTATCTACGTTTATCATTTCTGTGAAGTGGTTCTCGTTCCGAATAAAAAGTTTTAAGTCGTCCATATACAGTGCATGCGTTACTGCTTTATTTTGCACTGTATATCCAACCTCCGTTTGATTAAGTTGCCTGGTTAAGGAGATTGCACACATGCAGAATAGTAGAGGTGACAATGAATCGCTCTGGTAGATGCCTCTTCTTATATACATAGATGCCATTTGTTTCAACTTCTCCAGAAGTGAAATTTGCTACCAGTTTTGTGCTCCATTGTTTCATTGTCTGGGTGCAAAATTGTACTAAGTATGTTTACATCTACATAGGTGGTATATTTTTAAGTATGCTTATATCCAGCTCTGCTAGACACTATCGAAAGGTTTATAGTCTTTAGGTATGAGAGTATTCACAACTATATAAGATCTTTGCATCCGTACGAGTCCTTACAACATCCCCTTTGTTTGGCTAGAAGTATGTTATTCCTCGTTAGGTGTTCATAAACTAGGTTAGAGATAATGCTGGTCATTAATTTATAGATGTTATTGGCCTATAGTTTCCAGCGTTCTTCGTGTCTCTTTGGTTTGGAAATAAAAATGTACCTTTTGTTAACTAATCAAGAGTAGTTTCTGAGTTTGCAATTATGATTATTGGTTACGTACAGCTGATAGTTTCTTAATTCGGAATCTTATCTGGACCCGGTGTCTTCCAATTTGCAGTAGCTTATAGTGCTGCTCTTATCGTCTGCTCGTTTCATAAATGGTATTTATTTTGCGACTGGCTTTCTCTTCGAGCTTTATTCAATCTGCTTCTACATTATGACTGGGCTTCGTTTTCCCATAATCCCCAACTCTTCTATTTCTTCTTTTGTTAGTCCATGTTTTGTATGTGCTTCTTCTTTTCCCAGTTCTCTGTAGAATTTCTTTGTGTTATACATAAATAAATTTTTTGGCGGTAAGATTTTTTTGGTAATGTTGCGTGCAGGCAGATATCTTTTGTTTTAAAGCTTGTCCTGTTATGTCTAAGTCTTGACGATTCTCTATGTGGCGGTACTTGGTTTGTATTTCGTTTAGTTTTCTCTCCAGGTGTATACTTGGTGTGAGTTTCCTTCTATAATTTGAATTTCCGTATCGTTCCTGTTTGATTTGTTACAGCAGATCTTCATTTAGTGTATCTGCGCCATTTAGGGAAGTTTGCTGTTGGGTAGCCAGCTATCACAACTAATAGCTTTTATGTTGCGTTGCTGGATTTTGGGAAGATGAGATACTCGGTTCCTCTTCAAGTGCATTTCAAGAATATGTTGCAGTTTGTTTCATTTCTGATTTTATTTGATTTCTTATGTCTGTTAACTTTATTGCTGACAGCTTGCTACTGTTAAGTGGATTCGTAAATTTTTTTACAGTCAATGTTTGGACGTGAATGTAGGTTACATGTTCTCCACAAATCATCTATAGCTTTTTCTGTAGCGTTTTCATGCTTCTATTGTAGCACCACATTATTTGCTTATATTCATCCTTGGCATAAGTTGTATTTTGTAAATTTTGCTTCTCATTAGTATTATTGTAATGCTGTACCATAAATCTATAACAATACTTTTTATATATTACTTATTTGGTCATCTCCAATTTAGTTCAAAATACCACTGTTCTATCCAAGTCTTAATTTTAATATTTAGTGTAGAGCTTATCTTGTAAATCTTGAGTAACGACTTCGTAGTATAGACGATAGTTCAGGTATCTCTTGCTTTGAGCAATCCAGCATTTGATATATTTTTTACATACAGTTAGCCCATCATTGCTTATTTTTGAAATATTTAAATCTAATCCTTTTGGGAATTTCTAACGTCTCATCCTTTCCTGAACCAATCTTTCTGCATCTACCGACAATTTATTGTCTTATAGCCATCGTTTCCCGTCAAGAGGTTAATAGTATGGTTTCTAGTATGCCTGGGCAGTATCCTCGGGTTATATATAGGATCATGATTAGCGATAATTAAAATTAACAGATAACAAATTAAAATTTAAAGGCATCAGTATAGTTAAGTTAGATTAAGCCTAAGTAGACATATTGATAAACTAAACACTGAAAGTAAGTTGAAGAAGAATTGTGAATTCACTAACAATTGCAGGTACTATAGCAGTTTACCTAGAATAATTTTGACAATAATTACTATTGATATTGCACTATCGGCACGTAACTAGAATCCGACATGATATTCAAGAAATAGCTTATTATCAATTATTGCGCACACCAGTGACACACCACGATCAGTTCAACGAATCTTGCCGATCGTCATCGTCTTTACATGCTGCAATAACAAGCAAGGGATATCACAGCATAACTGTTATTCCAACACCCCGAGAATATTACAATATTTGCGAGAATGCACCTACTGTATACTGTGGGTCTATTGTCTTCAGTGTAATACTGTTCAAACCCGAAATCGTTCTTTGCCCTCGTGGTTATTTCCCCCTTGCGTGCAAAATAATGAAAAACTGCGTTCCAGCAGACTCTGTATAACTTTGGATAAGTTGTTTTAATGTTTCTTCAATTGATCTGCAACAAGCAGTTTAATTGTGGTGGGATAATAACTTGAGATTTGTTATTGCTCTGGCATTTTCAGCATCAAAATTCAAATATTTTACCACGTATAACCCTTTATGGACATATCCTTGAATTTCTGAGGTATTTTGAAACTTTTCACAGTGAAGAAAAAAAATTTAACTCTTCTTCCTTTTCTATGTTCACCTATTATGATATTCATGACATTGTGAATAATTTTATGACCTTTTTCTTATTTCACGTAACATTGTAAAATAAATGCTTGCCGTAGTACTACATATAAATATTTTTTAGTTCTGGAGTTTAAAGAGTATATCTCTTACTCAAAATGCTTCGCGCGCGCGCGTGTGTGTGTGTGGGCGCGCTCGAGCGTGAGCGCGTGCGTGCGGGAGTTGTTAGTTGAAGAATTTTGAGAGTTCCTTCTCAACAATTGTTTACCATAATGGGGTTCTCGAGAGGTTAGCATTAAGTCACAGACATTATATTATCCGTCATGTGCCTTATTTAAATTTTACAAAGTTTTCAAACACATTATTTTGTATTTTACATAACACACACTGTTTTTTAAAAAGTAGAATTAAAAATAGTAGAATAAAAAACAGTGTAATAATACATTCGTGTAAACGATACAATTAGTACAGAAACAAGCAAAAATTTCGGGCAGAGGGATCTAGAAGTAATAAAAGGTGACACGTAAAATTCACCCAACGATAGAATAACTTGCGATAAATTAACTCACACTCAAAATTTCAGATAGATCAACCCTTGTCAAAACAATTCTTAGGTTAGGTTAGTCTGAGTGATGCTATTTCGGTTTTTGTCGTCGAGATTATTTTCTGGTTTTCTCGATTAGTTTCACATGGAACCGAAATAAGTGCCTAGGACTTAGTAAGGTCTTAAAACGGCCTTGCCTAAGAGGTACACTACGAGTAGGAAGGAAATAGTAACCGTTATAAGAAGTAATTACCTCGTTGCCTTCGGCAAGGAATCACTCGTTCTTTGGCACTCTTTTAAATAAAATGTGTTTAATCAAATAAATCAGTTACTCTCAAATTTACAAATAAAATTCCTGGGACTATTTATTATTTAAGATTGATTTTAATTTGGTTCAGTTTTCTACAGGAAATACTCAGACAGGAAAAAGTCTAATCACCTCTGAAAAAATCTAATTTATTTACGTGCATCAAAATAAACCTATACATCTGTACTAATATCAATTTCAATTACGTCAAAATCCATTCTATTTTATATCATTCATTCACATTAAAACCTACAACATTTGTTTCCTTCACATCATCGTCATTAATGAATGTTCTTTTCGTAGACTGCTGCACAAGAGGAAGGGACTTTAGGTTAACGACCCGCAAGAAGGTACAGTTATCCGGCCGGACGCAGAGTTTCAACAACTCTATAGCAATAATTCTAACCCAGAATAGTACTTAGTCTCTTGCAGTATGCACCAGAACTTTCCACATTGAGTTTTCCACTACCCGGATTTCACCGAGCGACCGACCGACGACGGGTTTTGTTGTTTGAATTTTACTACTTCTACTGCTGCACCCTCTTCTCCCCAGTATCATTATACGAGCACTATTGTTCCGGGTGGCTTTTTCCTCTTAAGACCTAGACGACAGGGTCTGCTGAAGCTGTAACTAGTGAAACAATGTGTAAATCATTGTTTTAGCACGCCGTAGATGGATGGAGGAATGAATTTTAGTGACCTACATTTGATAACGTTGATATGCTGCTGGTCTCATTCTAGTAATCACTTATTTTATGTCTTTCTTTTTCGTATGTAGCATCTACCTACGAATTGTTCAAAAGTTGTACAAACTTGTTTCCAACTTCCTGAGACGTACAGCGACTGACACAGGAAAAGATGTTTCCGATCGCTGATTAGAATATCAATAGTTTTTAAATTTCATAAAAGAAATTAAAACAAACGTAACCTTTAAAGTACTTCCTACATTCATTTTTTTGTCAAATTCTATCAAAGTATCTTCAGCAAATTTGCATGCAACATGCGACCCGCGGACCAAAGACTACCGCCAAAAATTACTTTTTAATACCACAATTGCGGGAAAATTAACTCATTTCTAGCTCAAACTGTTTTAATTATGACTTTAAAAAATTGGTTGATAAAGCATCTATTAAATATCTCGAGAAATTTAATATTGAAATATTAGAATTGTTGGTTTAGATTTTTTAAGGCCATTCCATATCAGCCGCATCGCGTCATGTGATACCGTTTTCTGCAAATTCTCCTAGAAATCTGGAAACTAGATACGAAAACATGAAGAATTATGGGACACCAGGATTATGGAATTCAGTCCAGGGTTGGTCGGGACCCTTTTGATTGCACCTCTTCTCACGTCGTTTTGGAAATTTCCGATTAGATACGGTGCACGTGCACGTTCCTAAGACAAAGGTATAGTCGAACTGACGTATAATAAACCAATCTGCTTATAAGTAAATAATTGAAAAAAGAGATTAGTTTCAGATAGTTAGGGCTGATTTTATGTTTATGAACGCTTTTACTTTGCTTAAGATCAAGTTTTACGCACAAAGAAAGGGTTTTAAGGACATTTTACTAAACTTATTTTACTAAACGGACACTAAATTATTAATACAAGTTTTAAAATTTTTCACCAAATTTCAACTCGTGTGTACTTAGCACCTTTAATTTCTTGAAACTCTGCTCAGAACTATTGTTTGGGTTTAATAAATTACGTTTTTCTTAATTCCGAATTTTAAATTGTTTATAACAATTAAGCTATTGTTAATTATGGAGTTCTGTTAACAGTACTATACAGAACTCTTCGACGGCTACTCAGAACTCTGCTCAGAACTACTGTTCGAGTTCAATAAATTACGTTTTCTTAATTCCGAATTTTAAATTGTTTATAACAATTAAACTATTGTTAATTATGGGGTTCTGTTAACAGTACTGTACAGAACTCTTCGAGGGCTACTCAGAGCTCCGCTCAGAACTATTGTTCGAGTTCAATAAATCATGTGTTTCTTAATTATGAATTTTAAATTGTTTATAACAATTAAACTATTGTTAATTATGGAGTTATGTTAACAGTACTTTATAGAACTCTTCGAGGGCTACTCAGAACTCTGCTCAGAACTATTATTCGAGTTCAATAAATCACGTGTTTCTTAATTACAAAGTTTAAATTGCTTATAACAATTAAACTATTGTTGATTATGGAGTTCTGATAACAGTTCTGCACAGAACTCTTCGAAGGTTACTCAGAGCTCCGCTCAGAACTATTGTGCGGGTTCAATAAATCACGTGTTTCCTAATTATGAATTTTAAATTGTTTATAACAATTAAACTATTGTTAATTATGGAGTTCTGTTAACAGTGCTTTATAGAACTCTTCGAGGGCTACTCAGAACTCTGCTCAGAACTATTATTCGAGTTCAATAAATCACGTGTTTCTTAATAATGAATTTTAAATTGTTTATAACAATTAAAATATTGTTAATTATGGAGTTCTGTTAACAGTTTTGTGCAGAACTCTTCGAGAGCTACCCAGAACTCTGCTCAGAACTATTGTTCGAGTATAATAAATCACGTGTTTCTTAATTACAAAGTTTAAATTGCTTATAACAATTAAACTATTGTTGATTATGGAGTTCTGATAACAGTTCTGCACAGAACTCTTCGAAGGTTACTCAGAGCTCCGCTCAGAACTATTGTTCGAGTTCAATAAATCACGTGTTTCTTAATTATGAATTTTAAACTGTTTATAACAATTAAACTATTGTTAATTATGGAGTTCTGTTAACAGTACTTTATAGAACTCTTCGAGGGCTACTCAGAACTCTGCTCAGAACTATTATTCGAGTTCAATAAATCACGTGTTTCTTAATAATGAATTTTAA
The DNA here is from genome assembly GCA_929113105.1 of Agrypnus murinus. Taxonomy (NCBI): domain Eukaryota; kingdom Metazoa; phylum Arthropoda; class Insecta; order Coleoptera; family Elateridae; genus Agrypnus; species Agrypnus murinus. Next base: position 71,262,352 of record OV816031.1, on the reverse strand, counting down.
ATTGTTTATAACAATTAAAATATTGTTAATTATGGAGTTCTGTTAACAGTTTTGTGCAGAACTCTTCGAGAGCTACCCAGAACTCTGCTCAGAACTATTGTTCGAGTATAATAAATCACGTGTTTCTTAATTACAAAGTTTAAATTGCTTATAACAATTAAACTATTGTTGATTATGGAGTTCTGATAACAGTTCTGCACAGAACTCTTCGAAGGTTACTCAGAGCTCCGCTCAGAACTATTGTTCGAGTTCAATAAATCACGTGTTTCTTAATTATGAATTTTAAATTGTTTATAACAATTAAACTATTGTTAATTATGGAGTTCTGTTAACAGTACTTTATAGAACTCTTCGAGGGCTACTCAGAACTCTGCTCAGAACTATTATTCGAGTTCAATAAATCACGTGTTTCTTAATAATGAATTTTAAATTGTTTATAACAATTAAAATATTGTTAATTATGGAGTTCTGTTAACAGTTTTGTGCAGAACTCTTCGAGAGCTACCCAGAACTCTGCTCAGAACTATTGTTCGAGTATAATAAATCACGTGTTTCTTAATTACAAAGTTTAAATTGCTTATAACAATTAAAAATATTGTTAATTATGGAGTCCTGTTAACAGTTCTGCACAGAACTCTTCGAAGGTTACTCAGAGCTCCGCTCAGAACTATTGTTCGAGTTCAATAAATCACGTGTTTCTTAATTATGAATTTTAAATTGTTTATAACAATTAAACTATTGTTAATTATGGAGTTCTGTTAACAGTACTTTATAGAACTCTTCGAGGGCTACTCAGAACTCTGCTCAGAACTATTATTCGAGTTCAATAAATCACGTGTTTCTTAATAATGAATTTTAAATTGTTTATAACAATTAAAATATTGTTAATTATGGAGTTCTGTTAACAGTTTTGTGCAGAACTCTTCGAGGGCTACTCAGAACTCTGCTCAGAACTATCATCGAGCTGGTTAAATTACATTTCCACCGGTCCGAAACGATTTTTCTGAAGTAGCACTTTTAATTTGTTTATAACAATTAAAAATATTGTTTAATTAGGAGTTCTAATAATAGTTCTGTACAGGACTCTTCGGGGGCTACTCAGAACTCTGCTCAGAACCGTCATTTTGACAAATTTAATTTTATAGTAATTTTTTTAATTGTTTATATATTTGTTAATTTATCGGAACTATTCAAATTTTTTATCAGGAACTCTAGAACTCTTACAGTTATGCCGAAAAATGCAATCAGAACTCATTTTTGCGAAAATATGGGTGCCGCGTGAAGTTAGCACCTAAAATTCATCTAGGCTTAAAATACCAAAACTATCGTTAATTTTATAAGGAACTCTAGAACTCCTACAATTATGCCGAAAAATGCCATCAGAACTCTTTTTTGCGAAAATAAGGGAGCTACGTGAAGTTAGCACCCTAAAATCATTTTCGATTTCCATGCTTAAAAAAATACCAGAACTATTGTTAATATTGTAAGGAACTCTACAACTCTACTTAAGAATTTTTTGATTTCAAGAATTTAAGGGTGCTAGACATGAGTCAGAAAGAGCCTTAGTTCACAGAGTCAAATATCACTTTTATTTTGAAATTACAAAACTTATATCGAAATATATTACTTATATAAAAAATAATATACGTATTACGCATGCAATCTACAATAGAAGTCTCGAACTTTTGCTTGAATACCAGCCATAAGACTTTACACATCCTCCGCTGAAATTTTTGGATTAGCTGGCACTCAATGGAATGAACCTCAGGACAGTTTGGTGGATTGTACTGTTTTTTCACAAGATTGACATTTTTAAAATACAAAAGTCCCACCATTGTACCAGAGAAGTGTGAAAAAAAAGTGGGCATAGAAGCGCCCGAAATAATAGGAAAACGTGTTTACGATATAAAGTAGGGGTAGTAAACGTTTTTGTATGCATTTTTTCCTATAGACGACGCCTCCAAATGTACGGTTGTAAAAAATGTTGAACTTTTAAGGCCACAATAATGTATTTTCTTCTCAAATTCATCTATCTTGATTGTTCTTACTCTATCATGTACATCTTCTCACAACCGTGGGATTGTAAAATTGAGGCCCTGATAACGCTGTCCATTATGGCGTACGTATTGTCATCCATAAGAATGCAGCGAATTTTGTTTTAAATCGTTGTACAACCTTTCATATACATAGTTTCCGCTTCTTTGTAGACCTACTCCGCGCCGCGTTTTGTGTTTACCGGAATCTTTTCTTTGTGTTTATTATTTTAAATTATATAACTCTATGATAATTATAGGCAGTCTTTGCTAGCCACCTATGAGGCCATTACTGACCCTCAGCGCCCACGGACCACAGGTTAAGAACCGCTGATTTAGATCATAAGTGCTCAGAGCGCGACCTAGAGATCTGCAGCCTCCCAAAACTTCAATCTAATCAAAATTCAAGATTTTTCATGACAATTCTATACATAACTACACTACGGGAAAATTCGATTGTGGGAGTGTGAGTGCGAGAAAAGTTTCATTATAGTAACCCGTGAAAAATAAGTCTGTAGCTTCAAAGGATCACCAAAAGTCCAACTAATCAAAAGGGTATCATATTGCTATTGATCTACTTAAAAAAACCATACAAAGGTCGTCCAATAAAAATCGCCGCCAGGTGTAAAAACTTCAACATCCAAGGAAAATGGTATGTCATTCGAAATCTTTTGATTCACTGTAGAAGACCATGCAATGAGCATCTCACAAAAAGCCTCTAGAGGCCACCAATCGCACTTCAATGTGAATATAAGCAAGAAATCTTTTTTCGTAGCTATTTAAGATGGCGATATTAATGTTTTTCAAAGTCGATAGATTAACTCTAGATAACCCACAAGTCCCTCTATAAAGGTCCCTTAATATTACGATGGTACTGCGAGTGTAAGAAGTGTTGGATTGTTGTGTCCATACTTTGCAACATTGACAATATTGCCCCTAATATGCAACATGCTTGCGCGGCTTGTGGTATTTAGGGCATACGAGACATATGGAGCTAGTCAAGTACTCGAGAACATAATTCGTTTCTTCATTCACTGATTCTGCCAATATAGAGAAACCTGAACTATACCGGTTGGAAACGCGTGGGCTTGGTATATACATATGAAAATAGTTTATAAAAATAGTAAAACGATGCAATAAATAAAGGAAATATTAAACAATATTATGTTACGTAATATCTCTCTTCTTTATCGCATCGTTTCACTATTTTTATGAACACTTTTATATCCATATACCAAGCTCACGCGTTGTCAACCGATATAGATAATGTTGGGGTATTATAAATCCGCATTCAGGTGGTATGCCTAACGTTATCCAATGTCGACGAATGAATTGGCGGTTAAACAATGGCAAACATTGAGCACATGTTAATGATCTGAACATGTACAATATCCATATGATTGGTTTGGCTACCTCAATGTCATCTGAATGAAAAATATTTAAACTAATACGCCAAAGCCAACTTTCGCAGAACTTTGATACGTTGCGAAAAATCGCTCTCAAAGTGAATGTCTCCAAATGCCAACTTTGACGATTGATGTGTGTAAATTGGCAATCCACCTAGCATGATAAACTGCTCAAGGGCGAACATTCGTTGATGCTGGCCTTATCGTCTGGTCGTAAAAATAACATGAGGAATATTTGCCGGCTTAACTTTACTTGCTGTTTAGAATTTGTTTTGGTAGAAGAGTGTCTAGAGTCTGACAACAAACTTGATCTAAGGATCAAAAGTACGGTGAGCTTATCTACAGCTTTACACTATTATTTCTCCACTTGACGAAGAGTCCTATTTATGAACTTATGTGTGGATCGGTCGAAATGAGGCCCTCCTTCTGATGATACTGATGCTTCTTTTCTTATATCGACTTTTTAAGTTATCATCATGGCTCAATTTTGAAAGCAATAAATAATGACCGTGCATTTGCTTATTTGCTATAAGGTCAAATTATTCATTCACAGCCTTTGGAAGCCACACTAATAATCTCTATGTTGTGCTCGTTGCATCGTCAATGTAAGCAGATTAAAAAGCTTTCAACTGTCACCAAATTCACTTTACACTGAAGTTGGACGTTTCGTGACTTGGGGTTCACTGTAGCAATTTCTAATACGAGGATAGATCGAAAAATTTCAAGAACAAGACGGAAAAAACAACTTTTGGGGAAAATCGTATTTACTTTTCTACATAGTCGCCTTTCAGCTCTACACATTTAGTCCAACGCTTTTCAAGATCCTTCAACCCTTCACAAGATTAAGAAGTATCCAAACCTTCAAAATATCCATTTACACCTTCGATGATTTCAGTATTCGATGAAAATGTTATTCCAGCCAACCATTTCTTGAGATTTGGGAACAAGAAGAAATCCGACGGAGTCAAGTCTGGCGAATAGGGTGCATGTTCAATTAACTGGAATAATAGTTCGTGCAGTTTCGTCATCGCAATTGCCGACTTGTGGGATCGGGCGTTATCCTGGTGGTGCAAGACCTTTTTCTTTGCCAAATGAGCCCTTTTAGCTTTGATTTCTTTGTTCAGTCTGTCTAATAACGACGCATAATACGCGCCCGTTATTTTCCTCCCATGTTGCAAGTAATCAACAAAAATTATTTCTCGGGAATCCCAAAATACGGTAGCCATGACTTTCCCAGCAGACGGAATCGTCTTTGCCTTTTTTGGAGTTGGTCACCTCGTTTTGTCTATTGCTTTGACTGCTTCTTGGCCTCCGGAGTGTAGTGGTGAATCCATGTTTCGTCAACAGTTATACGTCGCGAAAATCTTTCTCATTATGTTTGAACATGTCTAGACGTTGCTGAGAAATGGTCATTCGAACTCGCTTTTGGTCGATTGTAAGCAGACGCAGCACCCATCTAGCACTAAGCTTTTTCGTGTCCAAATGTTGATGTAAGATGCAATGTACACGGTCGTATGAAATGCTAACTTTCTCTGCTATCTCTCTCAACTTTATTCGGTAACCCTTCATCACGATTTCATGGACTTTTTCAATTGTTTCTTCATCTGTAGTAGCTGTTTTTGGTCTGCCAGAACGTGATGCATCCTCTATGCTTGTTCTACCGCGTTTAAATTCATCAACCCGGTTTGCAACTGCTGCATACGAAGGTGAAGACTTACCATGAACTTCATCTAACCCTGTTTTTATTTGTTTAGCATTTAAGCCATTAAAAAAAATGTTTTATCACTGCACGGAACTCGTTTTTATTCATGATTAAAAAATGCACAAATTGTTTACTTGAATCGATAGTAGCGGCGCAGCGTGTGTTTATATCCAATCTGTTTGAAAATTTGACAACTGTTGTACGAACAATGGCGCTTTCAAAGCAAGTGATCAGCACAGGATCAGCACTAGAGTCACTACATCTAGTCACCTAGGTCGATCAGAGTACCGCAACATGCCGCCATATTGGGGCATGCAATGGTGATCTTTAATAATGGATAAATTAAAACCACATTTTACGTATTCTGACATAGCAGAAGTTTGAACTTTCAAAATAAGAAAAACCTTTTAAACTAAACGTGGATTTGATTAATCTCAATACAGATATAAATAATGAACAATTTCGCGCTTCTTTTGACCCAATATGGCGGCGTTTTGCGGTACTCTGATCGATCAGGTGACTAGATGTAGTGACTCTAATAAGTACATGCGCATAACGCCATCTTGTGGTTCATTGTAGAAACCTTCCGATCTATCCTCGTAAATGCCACTGGCGTCGTCTTATTCAGTTGATCAACAGCTTTCGAATGACACCGCATTTGATTATTTACGATGAAGTTGGACTTTTGACCTTTGTGACCATTAGAGAAGGTCACTAAAATCATTGTTATTGAACTTCCAGTGCATTGTATTTCTTGGTAGGTCAGTAGTCTCGTATTACACCACATTTAATTATTTATTTTGAAACTTCTGGAAGTGCTGATAGGCCGCCTTTCACTAAAAATTTTTTCCTTAAAACTTTATTTTTTTTCCCTTTATATTTTATGACTTTAGGATTATCAAAATTTGGGGCTCTGAGATTTTTGGAGCATCGCGATTTTAAATCTTTCAAACTGTGCAGACACAGAATTTTTCATTTTTCTGAACATTTAAGGATTTCCATATTTCATAATTTTGAAGTCTTAGTTGCCGTTAGGATATAAGTTGAGAATTCTAAAAGTTGGATACTTTGGTAAGCATAAATCTAAGCTATCTATAATCTAGGAAGATTATATATAGATACAATTTTGGAAGAATAGAACATTATAATTTAATTGTTAGCATTTTACAACATTTAAGACTTATGAGGTTAGCAGTTCTGTGTAGGATTATTTGATTTGCTATTATGATCTTAAGACAATAGGGTCTTATCTACTAAGTATCCATTATGTTATATTAAGGTACACGTATTAACCTTCTTTTTTTATCAGAAAAGATTCCAAATCCTGTCCAAAAATAAAATCACATGGAATCATCTGATTGTGAATGTCACCTGCTAGAACCATAACAATAAAACTTGTTTATTTATTTGAAGGTTACTTTCATTATAATGGATACCGATAAAAACGACACAACAACACAAATAGTTGTTTGTGTAGAATTTAACAAAGGATACTATTATTACAACTGATTACTAAAAAATGAACCAATTTTATTTTTTTATTAAGTTCTAAAACGAAATAAAATAATTCATAGTCGTACAGAGAAACTCACGATCTGTAACGTACGTACGTACGTGCCCCTAGCAATAACACGCATCCTTAACTGTTTTAACTATTTTTGCAAAATCTCCAAAGCGCCCCACCCCCTTTTGGATGGTTCAGAACCTATATGTCAAATTCCATAAGAATTCCAGAAAGTAGAAATTTCCAGAATCAGAAAAACTGCTTCTCCAACACTAAGGTCTACTAAGAAAAATTCCTTGGTAATCCTTCATTAGCATGGGCACTAAACAAGTTCATAGAGCCCCATTGAAATATGAGCGTAACAGGTCGTGTATTCCTTTTAAGACGGAATGGACTGCAAAAGAAATTTAAGTGCAACACTGCTACTTCATTTTGCTAATACTCTCCAACACTTCAAACTCGAATTGAAGTATTTTTTGGTCACCATAATTTAAAGCACTGCTTTGTATTCTGCCAACCTTCAAAAGGAAACCAAGAATAACTAGAGTTTACCAACAAGATGTGAAGCATTCCAGAAGTTCCAGTTCCGTAGTACCAATTAAGTTCTTCAATTATATATTACTACATTTAATAGTTCTTAATAGTTGAAGATATTGAACAAGTTGAATTCTCAGTATTAAACTTCATTCTTGCTTTGAACCCATCAAATACCCAGTCAGCACAATGAGGTTATAATGACGTTATTTTTAAGTCAACATTGGTCGACGCCGTCATATGGCGAATAAATGATGTTCATAAGACGTCATATAATGGGACGTACGTAGACGTCTTCAAAACGACGTCTTTTGGACGTACAATTAAAAAGATTATTTTAACAGGGGCCAAGGAATACTGGTCATATTAAGCTGGTGGTCACAATATAGAGATGTTTTGACTGTAGTATATAATAAATGTTATTTCCAATATTCAACTATTTATTTATAACTCCTTAGTCCTCGTATAGGACGTTTTAATGACGTTTTATATTGACGTCTTTGGGCTGTGACATAATGATGTCAGTTTTACGACAATTTGACATCGTTACTGCCGAAAAAACGGCGACATTATGACGTCAGTGTGCTGGCTGGGTAAAGACACGTTTCCTAATGAAGATGAAGCCAAGAAATCCTCATTATGATGAGTTTGAAGCAAAAACAAGCGATTTAATAGCACAATTTAAAATTTGATGGCAAAGAAAATTTCCTAAAATGCAGCATTGAATTAAATTATATAACATCGTACATAAAATACAAAATAAAGAAACGAAAGAAGCACGAAAGGCATCTGAAGCACTTCTAGTACCCTTTCAATTATGTATATCCTTTCATGACTTCCTTCTCATATTTATCCAATGGGAAATACGTATACAATTCAGATAAGCTTAGATATTGCAGACATTCTGAAATCAATAAAGAATGTTCACGGAACACGTGTATGAGGAAGTTATTTACAAGGCATTTAAAGAATGTACGTATTTAAGTTTTTCAATCTGTCGCATTTGATTTTAGATTGACAGTATCGTTAGGTGAGTGTTGTTCATCAGAAATTCAGAAATGTGCATTAAATTGAATTGAATTTATGAGTCATTAAAGTAAATGTTGCAGATAATTATTTAGAGATAAGAAATGGCGATTTTGTAAATATGTAAATTTTGATGAAATGATTCTTCGCATTATCTTAGTGGAGGGTGGCTGACTAATTCTACGATTTTGTTGCTGCATAGCTTAGCAGACAATAAATAACCTAACACTTCAATAAATCTTTGAAATATCAAGAATGTAAATCTCGTTTAAATTGGTAGAAATAATAATGTAAACATGGAGTTTAGATAAGCTTTATCTACCCAAAAATCAGCTTTTCCACAGAATGACATTTACCGAAACTTTACACATTAATTATACTTCATAACTACAAAATTAGTAACTCAATGACCCATATTTAAAGGCGCCTCTGATGAATTCTTACGTGGTGGTTTCCTAGTTTTCTTTGGGTATTTTGGAACCCACATTTTCAATTTGCAGGCTTTCTAGGCTTATAAGTTTAAAAGCTTCTAAGCATTGTAGATTCAGATCTTCAAGATTAGGTCATTTCTAAGTTTCAAGGTCTCGAGTATAGTCCCCGAATATGATTATAATATAGTTCTGTAAGATTTTACTGCTCCAGAATTTCACAGCTCGAAATCTTGCACTTTCGCTTAGAGTACAACTTTAATAGTGGTTTTTGGCGTCTCTAATTTCAGGTGCCATATTAGGCAACGCCTAATCTGCTGTTTAATAAATTACGCTGACTCTGTGTCACCATACTTTTGACGTATTACAACTTCTGAATGTTCTATAATAAAAACAACACGTAACCGAAATTACCATAGTCCGATAGACAATTTGAAGTCCAAAGGAATGCAACAAGTACAATCTCGATATCTTAGAAAATAATCAACTTCATCTTTTCCTCCTAACTACCTAGCAAAAAAGATGTCCTACTAGGAAGCTTCACGTATCCGATACGCTTGGTGACGTTGGAAGATCTTATTACAACAAACCGTACTATCTATAATATTAAATGATAAAGACAAATAAAATTACACTTGATATTACGTAGAAATCGACTCCAACTTTACACAGTTACACAGATAGATCTTGACCTCCTGAACAATGTTTGAAGTACCCTCAAAGCGATCCGATAGAGAGTTTGACCTCCAAAGGTCATCGGTCATCAAAATATAAAATTTGTTCAAGCATTGCAACTATATAATTTGACCACACTATCCACTGATCCGTTTCAATGAGAGTGTAGACTATTAAACGGGACAGAATCCGTTGATTGATTCTAGCTCCGTTATTATGCATTTTAGACTTGTGATACCTTTTACTTCTTTCACCTTTTTATTCAGAAGAACACTTGCTATCGATTTCCATTCTTAAAACCTAATGGTTTCACTTAAACAAATCACGATGATATATCAGCAAACATTCTAGAATGGGTATTAATACAGATTTCGTAAACTAGAGGTAGCGAATTATACAAAGTTTTTTTAGTTAGTTCTTTAGTTCCAGAAGGTTCTCCGAATGATCGAGTGTACACCGTTGAACGGAACAGAACCAGTTATTGTTTCTACCTTCGTTATTATGCATTTGAAACCAGAGGTACCTCAATACTATTTTATAGAAAATCGCGCCTCGATTTTCCTACTCCATTAAGGAAATCACGATGGTGTCATCTGGTACCAGCATAGGTTTTAAAATGGGTTCTAATACTGATTTCGTAAACTATATACAAATTCCATTGTTATGTTCAGAAGCTTGTACGAATGATTGAGTATAGACTGTTAAACACGACAGAATCCGTTAATTGGTTCTAGCTTCTCCATTGTACATTTTAGACTTGTGGTACCTTTTACTTCATTTATCTTTTTACTCAGAATAACACTTCATACTTAAAACCTAATTGTTTCATTTAAAAAAACACGATGACGTCATATCCGGTACCAGCACATATTCTAGAATGGGTTCCAATACTGATTTCGTAAACTAGATGTCGAAGTGTAAGTTCTTTTAGTGGGTTGTCTAAATGATATAGTGTAGACTGTTGAACGGAACAGAACCAGTTCTTTTCTACCTTCGTTATTATGCATTTTTGGACCGGTAGTACCTTAATACTGTTTTTATACAGAATCACACTTGCTACCGATTTTCATACTTAAGACCTGCTGGTCTTATTTGAAAACCTAACTTATTTTAGAACCTGACGACTCATGACGTCATCATATCCAGTACCAGCACAAGTTGTAAATTGAGTTCTAATACATCTAATACTAATTTCATAAGCTGTAGGTCGATATAGGTCACAGTTCTGTTAATTTCATGGCTATGACCAAAAGCTTGTCTAAATGGTTTATTGTAGACTGTTAAATGGACAGAAGGCGTTAATTAGTTCTAGCTCCGTTATTATGCATTTTAGACCTATGGTTCCATTAAAAAATCCCGATGACGTTATATGTGGGCTGGTACATGTTCTAAAATACAGATTTTTATAAACTAGAGGTCGAAATATACAAAGTCTTTTTTAACTCCATTCCTACAACCAGAAGCTTGTTCGAATGATTCAGTGTAGACTGTTAAATAGGACACTCTGTATAATGTGACCTCTCAAGGATGCTGGAGGATTTTTATAAGTTCTCATAATTTATATCAAGTTTCAAGCAATTCTATGGATTTACAATTTTATATATTTTAATGGCCGACCTTTCATGACTCCTTGAGTTTTTATAATAATTTAAAAATTGTTAAGGAGGTCAAGTTTTATAAATACGCAAAGTGGGAAGCAATTCTACGAAAATTCAAATTTTAATTTACTTGACCTTTGATTGCCTGTCGAGGTCAAACGATCTATGGATTCGCATTAACTTCAACATTGCGCAGGAGGTTAAGATCTATCTTCGTGCAAGGTATAAATCAATTCCAAGAAATTACATAGTGCCACGTTAATTCTCCCTTGCCTTTTACATAATTTAATGTAGTTTTACTATTAAATGTACATAAAGTATATAATTTCCTTTTAATCGTCCAATAAAATTAAATGAATTATATGATTTTGTCTTATGATTACTATTTCCTGTAAATATCACTAGTTACTGCATGCACATGATATTTATGGTAATTTTTCAAGTTTTATGTAAATTATGTAATATTATCGCATTTTTAAATATTTTTCAGGTAAAGAAGAAGTATTTAGTCCATTTACAAACTTTAATAGAATTTCATTATTTATAAGGAAATATACGTACCAATCTGTAATTTTCCACTAAGTTTTATGTCCGGTCGGGCGATTATGACCTACTTAGTGGCCTGTTTTTAGACCGTAAGTTGCTAAATTAGAGCTCTAGGGCTCTAAAACTTTTTAGAGGCCGCTAGAAAAATAGTTACCCTTGTTTACGCCGTCTCCATAGTAGCAACAGTACTTATATACCATTGCACCTACCTACTTGAAGTTTTGCACTTTTTAAATTATTTTTATTTTAAAATTAAATATTGATTTAAACTTAGGCCGGACATAAACTAACGTATGCATTTCGGGCTTAATTAGTGTTTTAGAGCCCTTTATCGTCTTAGCGCCTTCGGCTTTCGTCTCAGGCGCTAACTGACTCTGCGGGCTCTAACACACTCAATTAAGCCCTTAATACATAATATACTATTATTTCCCCCTTCTATGTAAATGACACTTTACTGACCTTTATGTAACTAAGTAAATGAGTATTTACAGCCACAGCCCTGTAAAACTTTACAGGCTTCTAAAAGAGACCTGTAAAGTTTTGCAATGTTCATCAACAAAAAGCTATGGCCACTAATGTGTTGTTTAACCACATCACCATGGCAACGCCTATCTATAAATTGTGCTACCGCCTTTGATTCCAAAATGTCTTTTTCTAAAAAACATACAATTCATAAAAAAATGCTGGTGAAGGTGGAAATAAAAGTTTGTACGATACACGCTTTGCAATTAATCGTTACTGTGCTCGCTGGATTATGGAGGCTCGCTCCTTCGTCGCTCGTCCCTCAAACTTTCCAGCTCGCCCGTAAAGATTAATTTACAAAGCTTGGCACGTAAATAACTATAATATGCTTATTCAGGGTATTAACATTGTTACATATTAAATAGTTTTAAGTAATTTACATTAATTATGTAATTTTCATTTTATGTACAGTTATGTAAATATTACATAACAAAGCGGGACAAATCTAACAAGCGGAAGCATTTTAGATATGAAATAATGCCATATAAGTTTCGAATGAGATTTTATACTCATTTTGGTGACAACAATACGCTTACAATGTAAGATTTTCATGAACTACGTGAAAATTGTATATTTAGAAAATTTATTATTCAAGGATTATTAGTCAACTGCTAAATACTTTTTTCTTCGTAATATATAGTAATACCCCAATTTGAAATTAATACCTGATTTTAAAATTCGCGACTACACCCTAGTTGTTTCCTTGTAAGTATTTTGATGTGATTTTACTTAAAGTTTTGAAAAAAGTAAATTTACTGGAAATATTACATCAAATACTTTCATGTAATTTTACTATTAGTTTCACGTACGATTTGAAATTAGGTGACGCCGTTAAGACGATCTACCCTTAATAATCTCATAACTCAATCCGTTTACGCCTCAAATACGCCACCCTGTATGTGCATAAGTAAATTCCTTGATTTTTACATAAATTATGTGATATTACCTTAGTTTATAAGTATTTTTACATAACATTGAATAGAAAAGAAATAATACATTATTGTTATTGTAATTCTACTACTAAACTAATAAAGATATAATGTGATATCACATTCCAAGAAAATTCTTAAATATTCTTATACATTTTTACCGATTTCAACTTTCTTGCTCGAAATATTTTTCTTAAGAGGTAAATGTATAAGTTGGGTTACATAATTTAAGGGATTGATTTCAGTTATGGCATATCGTTACCAAAGTTTGCTTTAAGAAAGTTTAAATTTCGTTAGAAAAGCATCTCTGAAAACTATTTTCGTTGAACATCAACATCCAAACACTCACTACATACACTCCAAGCAGCTGACGTTCTCTGACATCCCTCCCTGTCAATAATATTCTAGAATGCTTATTACCATACCTACAAGAGAAATTTGTGGTTTTGCAGAATGCTCTCGTCAAAGTTTAATAAGTTTACATGCCATCTGTCACTTTTGCTAAAATACGACCAGAATAAAGCCTTGATTAATAACATAACCTGTTCTGGGATATCTCAATCCTAATATCTCTCTAATAAAACTTTCAAAAACCTGGTTTGCATAATCTGTAGAGAGAATTTCAATAAAATTTAAACCTTTTAGAGGTTAATGTGTCCTATAATGTCATAAAGGTTGTGGTTAGGTTACTCTTACTATCTCGCACCATTTATAATAGCCTTCGATTGTAGTCACAATTGATAGGTCGGGACAATGGGTAAAGGTAATAATCTATTCATTTAAAATCAATTTGTTTGCTGTAAATGTCTCGGTCTAATGAAATATTTATAAAGCATTGTGTTCTCTAATGAAGAAAATCCGTGTTTTTGTACCTATTGAACAGGCAGTACGACTTGTACTTGACCTTGAATATTGTCATTCTAATGTGGATCCATTATTAATAAGTAAACAGGTCGATGTTTGGAATATTTGATGGAATCTTTTAATAAGAGTTGGAAAAATCTTGGCTGGTCAGCTTTAATAAAAATACTTTGTTGTTTATGGTTTTAATAAATAAACTGCGTGAAAACAAGGTAGTCGTTCGAATAATATATTAAGAAGTTGGGGATTCGGTTCCCAGCAGGCTCAATACAAAAATACTTTTTTCTTTGTTGACTTTATTATAAATGAAGTAGTTTTTTTTCGACAATTTGATATTAAACTAGGTTTAAATAATAATTATGAAATAAATAACGATTAGTAAAAGTTTCACAGTTTTATTAAAATACAACCTGACAATATTGTTTCTACAGCTATCCTGTCATTTTACAAATACGTTGCTAGAGTAGATATAAAAATAGGTAACTAGATAAAATAATAATAATAATCAGAATTAAATATCTAATACTTCTAGTAACGGAGAATTACGGAGCTCAAGTTGTTCATTCATTAAAGGTACCCTGAGTTTGTGGTTGTATATCTCAAAGGCTTCTAAAATGTCTAATTTGCGTTTGTTATTACAAAAATGTAGGAATATAATATTATTTTGAGGTGTCATTGTGTGATTTTGTTCTAAAAGGTGTTTGGCGTAATTCGATTTTTCAGGATGTTTATTTTTGTAATGACGTACGTGTTCGTTATATCTTATGTCAAAATTTCGAAGTGTTTGTCCAATATATACCGAACTACAAAAAGAACAATTTAAACGGTAAATTAAACCTCTCTAAACACATTATCTTCTGGTTTCGTTATGTTGATGACATTTTCGCTTGTTTTGACAGTTCTTTTGAGGTTATCAATGAATTTTTAATTCTTAGTAACAGTATCCACCCTAACATAAAATTTACACTAGAAACAGAACAAAACAGTTCTATAAACTTACTAGACTTAAATATCAAGATTAACGCAGACAATCTATTTGAATTTTCCATATACAGAAAACCAACACAAACAGACATAACAATACCAAATGAATCTTGTCACCATAATACACATAAAATAGCAGCCTACAAATCATTAGTACTCAGAGCTTTAACTATTCCACTAACAAAATCAGATTTTAGCAAAGAGATATCAACCATTAAAAGATTATAGGTTAGCTATCAAAAGAATATATCCCATTGACAATCAAACAGAAGACACAAATTACATATCTATACCATATTTTGGCAAAATATCAGAAACAATTGCACATATACTAAGAAAAACCAACAATTATAAAATAACATTTAAAACCAACACTAACACTTTTTCATTTTTATTTAATGCTCAAGACAGAACACATGATATCATGAAATCGGGCATTTACCGTTTAAATTGTTCTTTTTGTAGTTCGGTATATAGTACAAACACTTCGAAATTTTGACATAAGATATAAAGAACACGTACCTACGTCATTACAAAAATAAACATCCTGAAAAATCGAATTACACCAAACACCTTTTAGAACAAAATCACACAATGACTCCTCAAAATAATATTAAATTCCTACATTTTTGTAATAACAAACGCAAATTAGACATTTTAGAAGCCTTTGAGATATACAAACACAAACTCAGGGTACCTTTAATGAATGAACAACTTGAGCTCAGTAATTCTCCGTTACTGGAAGTATTAGATATTTAATTCTGATTATTATTATTATTATTTTATCTAGTTACCTATTTTTGTATCTACCTTAGCGACGTGTTTGTTTATAATTATGTTACCTTTGATAATGACAGCATAGCTGTCGAAACAATATTGTCAGGTTGTATTTTAATAAAACTGTGAAACTTTTACTAATCTTTATTTATTTCATGATTATGGAGTTCCACAAAGTAAGGCTGGAAACAATAAACAAAAAAAAATAAATAATAATTAGTTATTTTCGTTACTAGTGCGGTGTCATGTCGATTTTTAGGCTCGATGCCGAGATTTAAAGCACGACGCGTCAGCGGAGTGCTTTAAGAGGTTAAAAACAAAATTTTTGTATTTGTTTACGCAAAATTGGAAAGATCATTAATTTATTGTAAATCTTGAGGTTAACTTTGACATATCAAATTAGATACATCAGAGAAAAGTTTGTATATTTCTAGTTAAACATCATAGTTTATCGGTCATTATAAATCATGCGCTGAAGATAGTGGAAAATATCCGAATGACGGACTTTCACCCAAGGTCCATTCATGTGTATGTATACCTAGTACACATACATAGGTCATCTCATCAAAGTTGAGACGGCCATATTTGAGCCCAAGTTCGATCTGTCAGTTTCTGACATAAGTGAAACGCCGAAGTCTTTTCCCCAAAGAATGACTGGTTTTAGTGCACCAAACTGTTCTAGCAATTCCCGGAATGGTGCACGTTTGTTTCTTTTTCCAAAAGATAGGAAAATAAGACACATTTGTTAGATATGCGTAGAAGTCAGAATTGGCAATTACTGAATACTCAAGATTATGCGAAGTAAGCAAGTTTGAGTCTTAATAAAATTACATATAGAAATAATATAAATTATGTAGGCATAGAGAAAGGATAGCTTTTAGATTACACACTCTTTTATTACCGTTTTACATTTCCATGCCATCTAATTGCCAAACACAATCATCAAATAATACTGGATATGTTAAAGAAAAGCCTAAAATACTTGAAGAGTGTGGAAGGATTGAAAGAGAGAGCCTCGATATACTTTAAAAGATAATACTACAGCACATTCTCATGCAGATACTAAAAGGAACAGAGACACTATTCACTTCAGGTTTTAAAAATACCGATGTGACCGCTCGGAATTTTGAAAATGGCAGTACAAATACGATTTGCAAATTAATTTTCAATTACCTACTTAATATATTCTTAATTTTTAGCTGGTTGGAAAGGTTAGAAAAACTTAAAAAATAGTTGTAGCATCCACTTGCATCATATTCCATTTTGTAAACACATTTACAAAAATTAGATTTCCGTCCACGGCTTTTACATGGCTTTTTGCCATATTTGGATAACGAAAAAGAGAAACTCAAGAGGAGGATACCATTAATAAATTAGTTGTATCACAGTTAAAATATTTCCTTTAGTTGTTATTGTTGTTTTGTTCATATAACTAATAAATCTTTGCCATTTTAGACAATCATTTTTTATTGTGTTAATGTTTTCGTGATTTTATTCAGTAGTAGTAGCTAAATTACTCAATAACAGAAGATAATTCGAATGCCTAAAAATATTATTTGTTAATAAGTTAATACATAGTATTATTGATTTGTTTTAATTAAAATATTTGTAATCTTTTCTGTATGTCATGTAAATATTTAATTTGACAAATTCATGACAAATTAAAATAGCCGCCAAAAAGGCGCCATTTTTGTACCCATTTCAAAAGCAAATAGTGGAAATGGGTGAGATAACCTTTACTTTGGATATAATTATGCATGCATCAACGGACCTTGCTTTCACCCACCCACTGGGAGTGGGTCATGCAAGGGTAGCTTATTGTTAAGTAAATTTACTGATAGCGTTATGTAGTTTTACACTGTAGGTAAATCATGTAAAAGCAACAATTATGTAAATATTAGAAAATCTTCTTCTGCACAAATCTTCTACTTCACAAATGTAATTTTACAATTTTTAATCGTATATTTAATATGTTCAGTTAATTTTACTCCTGGCTTTTTCTCGGATCGTACTTTACATAACTTACAACGTACGTAATAACTAAGTAACGTAACGTCACATTGCAAATTATATTACTGTAAATAATATATATGCATAATATTACTGTAAATATCACGTGCAAGCGGTAATTATTTAGTGTTAGTTAAAATCATGTAGTGGATATATATAATTTCACTGCACGATTATTAGGAAATCACATATGTATGTAGTATACAGTGGCGGAGAAACGCTGCTCAAGAAACGATATTACATTTGTTCACAGAGACAGCTTAAAACTATTCGCAACTAACGTCTGGTTGCGTTAGGTATTCGGAAAGCGTAAACTAACCAAATGCAACGTTATTGGTAGACGCGCTTAATGACTGATGACATTTACTTAAGCGCGGAAATGCGGATAAACGTTCAACGTTAAAATGTTCATGTTCCACACAATCTGGTTGCAATTATAGGTTACGTCGCAACGAATAACAAAACTTTTAAGTTAAAGGATTTCCCAGGTTACTGCAGAAAACTGGCAAAAATGAGTCGAGCACACTCAACAAATAAAACAAATGGGGATCTGGATCACAAAGTCAATGTTTTAGTGGAAAAAATATTTTTTACTGCTGTCAGTCTGATTCAGACACGGATTATACATCAGAAGGTTCTGAAAGTGATGGATAGTAAGTTGAATTTTAAATTTTGTATTAATCTTTCTAAATAATAATAATTGCTGCAACCCATTACCTATCTAACCAGTAACCAGACAGCATAAGCTTGTGCGGGAGGGAGGGGGCGATTAATATTATTACGCAGGCCCATCGTATGACTGCAGCTGACTTGCAGATGGTATAGGCCCAAATCCCACATTTGTGTTTGAGATAAGGAAAAACCTTAACCAGATTTCCCGGGAGTCGAACCGGGCCGCTCGGGTGAGAGTCTAGCATGCTAGACACTAGACACAGAAATGAAACTATAATATTATCTTATAGTGTGCGTCTACGTCGTAAGAAATGTCCTTTTTAGGTCAAACACATCTTTTAAACTCGACTTTGTTATAGGTAATGATAATGTAACGTCTAATTTAATTGTGGTGTTAAACATATCCATCGCCGTTATATTCTAACGTATATTCTAAGCGGTAACGCATCATTATGTAAACGTAGCTTTGAACGGTCACCTGACCACTGTTTGTTTACGCTTCCTGAATAGCTAACGCGACCGAAGTTTAATTGGGAATCAATAAGCAAGCGCAGTGGACTTGTAAAGCCTCTGAAGTCACTCCTGTTCTGTTTCCAAACAATTTTGAACTGACTACGCGAACAAACGTAATAGGTTAGTTACATCTTTCCTATTTTTTTATCGAATTTGAACCAAATTTTCTTCAAAGGTATAACACATTATGCTCTACTTGTGACCAAAAAAACCATTCGCCCCCTTTCGATGCAAATCTACCTGCGATACCGAAATAAACGGAAAAAATCAAAAAATCATATTAGGCTTTTTTTATTGTAAAACTTTGCTAACAAAAGTTGTTCAGAATTGCCCAAAAAAGATTAAATCCATTTATTAAAAACAATTTGTTTTAAAAAGTCCAGTAAAATATGTTCAAAATTAATAAAATATATTTGTTTTTATTAGCGTGTGGATTTTTTCTGCACTGATGTAACAAAAATTAGTGTAATTGTTTTCAGCACTCGTGTAACAAACCTTTAGTTTCAATATCAGTCAGAAAAACTGTCTTTTCACACTCTCATAGATAAACAAGTATGTAAGCTCTACACAGAAAGAAAATAAAGTATAATTATTGCAATACATGTGTGAAAAGGGCTTTATTACAAAACAAGTATGAAAATTGGAGCATAAGCCACAGTGTTCAGATGACACAAGTTTTGCAATGGTCGTTTCCGCAAGTCTGTTACATATTCTTTTCCACATAATATTAATACTGAACTAAAATTATAAAATCGCAGTTGGAAAGGGGCGGGGAGGGGAGGGGTGTCGTGGCATAAAACTTTCCATTGCAACTGGGATGCTACGACTACTAACTAATCAGAACTTTTCGGAAAAACCACTCCCAATTCAAGTATTACCTTTATGTGGGCAAATAACAATGGTCGGAGCGAGGTTGCCTATCCACCCTCTACTAGCTAACTCAGGACTAGTGCCGGAGCAATTGACGTTGCTCACCCCCCGGTACCGAAGTATCTCGTCCAGCAATAGGACTATTCCCCAGCTATGCGCTATTGCAAAGTGGGACCACTGCCCGATCGAATCCAACCTCAATTGTGGCGGGACTTGGTTTTTTAATGGTTTTGCCACCCCGATCTACCAATTTTAGGCTTGGTGGGCCCTCCACAGAGCTTCTTTTAAGTCTACACGTGTACTCCCACTCCCGGTGTGTACCCGTATTTGGTGAAGTTGTCTTGATTGTGAGAGGCTATGTATTCGCTTCAACGCTCCTTAAGTGTAATGGCTTTCAGAGCTTCTCTCAATCACTGTAACCGGCTGCAGTCCGGATCCCATTAGCCCAAAAGCAGGGTAAACCTCAATTCGATTCTCCGTACTTGAGATTCAGTCTAACAGCGGGTTCCTTTGGTGACCATGAATGACCTCGGTCAAGCAGCGGGTTCCGTTGGTGACCATAAATGACCTCGGTCAAGTAGCGGGTCCCGTTGGTGACCATAAATAACCTCGGTCAAGTAGCGGACTCCATTGGTGACCATAAATGACCTCGGTCAAGCAGAGGGTTCCTTGGTGACCATAAATGACCTTATCCCAGGCGAGATTCGAATCCGCCCACACCGGTCTCATCTATCAGGGCTCCCCCTGATCGGTATGAGTTACCGTCGAGAATTCTCACGAATTTCTCTACCACACACTTTATCTGACAGCTTCATCCATTGCCCTTTATAGGCGTAGGATAGAAGACAGCCAATTTTATGGGTGAACGTCGTGTGGTCTCCCGAACACCCATAGCAGAGATTGTGGTGACTTCAAAAGAGCGGGTACATCATATCCTTCATGAAGTTGTGGGCATGAGAAAAATATCGGCGAGATGGGTGCCGCGACCCTTTACCCCTGAACAAAAGCTCATCCGAAAAATCACATCTGAGCAATGTTTGGAGCTGTTTCAGCGCAATCCAACAGATTTTATGCGCCGATTCATAACAGTGGGTGAAACTTGGATACACCATTATACACCAGAGACCAAACACCAATCCAAACAATTGACAGCAAAGGGTGAACCAGCTCCGAAAAAGGCGAAAACAGTTCTTTCAGCCGGAAAGGTGATGGTGACGGTTTTCTGGGACGCAAAAGGAATTCTTGTGGTTGACTACCTTGAAAAAGGAAAAACAATAAACAGCGAATACTACGCTAATCTACTAGAACAGCTCTACCAAAAAATTCAAGAAAAAAACCCGGGTTGGCCAAAAAGAAAATCTTGTTTCATCAGGACAATGCACCATGCCACAAGTCGGTTATCGCAATGACTAAAATTAATGACCTGGGCTTTGAACTGGTACCTCACGCACCCTACTCCCCTGACTTGGCCCCGTCAGACTTCAGCCTATTCCCCAACTTGAAGATATTTCATGCAGGAAAGAAATATGCTTCAAACTTGGAAGTGATTGAAGCGACAAACAGTTATTTTGAAGAGTTGTCAGAATCTGCCTACAGGGATGGGATAAAGAGTTTGGAACATCGATGGACCAAGTGCATTCAACTAGAAGGAGATTATGTTGAAAAATAAAAAACAATTCTTCTAAATTATTGTTTTTTTTTGTTAGGCCGCGAATTAATCAACCCATCCTCGTACATATTTTCTTGTACTCTATGTACATATCTTCTTTTAGAAAAGGGTTAATTTATTTTGTTTATTAATGTTTTCCATTAAATTATATTTTGAATGCAAATGCATATAGAAAAACGATCACCCCGGCTGGGAATAGAACCAGAACCTTCCACTTTCCGGGCGACACCTCTACCTCTGCGCTATCTGATGCGACAACCAGCAAGGTAATAATTTTTTTAATATGAATTAGATAATCGAAAGCATACAAAGGAATCTATAATAATATAAATATATTTACCTGATTTTCTTGATTGGATTCTAAAATGTATAAAAATGAATTTCCTTATAGGATGATTCAAACGAATCTAGATGCTTTGATGGTTGATGTTATTGTCGGCGAAATGTAGATGTTATTAACAGAATCAGGCAAATAAATCTAATTTACTTTGTATGTTTGCTATTATGTAATTCATATGGAAAACCCCTTACTGGTAGTCGCCTCAGGTAATGCAGAGATAGAAATGTCATCCATGAAATGGAAAGCGAAAGGTCCTGGGTTTGATTCCCAGCCGGGTGATAATTTTCTATATGACATCTTCTTTAGACATAATTTTATTATTCGTAGTTTTTTTAATTGTTTACTATGGACAGTTATTCATAGTGGACCAGCTCTATTGCCCATACCAAAGAAGCGCACGCGCAATGATTAAAAAGGAGAATTAATTAACTTTCAATTATATATTTGTAGAAGTAAGATTTCCTTGTAATTTACCAGAATTTCTAATTCTAAAAATATAATTAATATATTTTTTAATGTTCTCAATATTTTCATGACTATTTCATTACATCTATATCATGACTATATCACAACGGTGAATTTAGAGAAATCTCAACAGAAATATTTCCAAACCCGGTTCTGATAAATTTAGGCAACCTAATAATCACCCATGAGTGTATCTAAATTTGTGTAGAGTCAGCGTCTTACATGATATGAGTAGCTAAATCGGAGTGAAGATGAGTTTTCAGAACATTAATAAATGCTGACAGAGATAAAGCCATTTCAGGATATAAAAATTAAAGGTCATTTATCTATTGGGATCTTATACTTAGTCAACTTATTGTCAAATAAGTTGAAGTCCTAGTAGTGGGGTCTAGAGGGTAAAGAATTGCTTAAACTACTCTACATAACGTCAACGTCCTGTTCATTATATTAGGTTGACTATAAGAACAAATCTGCTAATTATAGATACTGAATATAGTCATATAGATACAAAATCGTCATTGAGTGGTCCGGTTCAATTTTCGTAAACTCTTAATGTTAATATAAATCAAGTTGCCAAGCTGCACCTGTTCCAATCTAGAATGCTACGAAAATCTTGATCGGTTTATATAGCATCCTCAATTTCTCCTGCTCAAAGTCGTTAAGCCTTGGGTCAGCTTGTTATGTTAAACTAATTTCTGGGTCAGTTCTGTTTATTTACTTGTAACTAATAAAGCTGATTCAATTCCTAAACAGGTTGGATTTGTATTTCATATTTTTGATTTAGGATTATAATTTTTGGCGATCTTGCCTCCTCTGATTACAAATACTCTTAGGCAATACCTAAACTGGCCCTAACATTGAATATCTGGGAATTGCTTGTGATAAAATCTAACTGCAATGTGTACTGTGTACTTCAATACCCGCCTTCACTCAATGAAATATATCTTTTTTACAACAGACCTAGTAACAATCGTTAGTACATCTTAGGACATTCACTCCTATCAAAGTATTTTAGGACCTCAGAACGGTAGGTCGTGATTTCTTATGATTAGTTTATCTTTTGATGCAGTTTATTTCATCAGAGCCTTAGAAGACTATGTATGTATCTTTTAACGGACCATTAAATGTTTAGCTGCTCTTTTACATATTGAATTTTTGAAAGAAGTGGTCTGAGTAGATGCAGAGAGCAAGATGCAGGTGGCAAACCCATGGTTTCTTGATGACTTGATTGATCAAAATATGTGTTAGAATAGGGCACGGATGCACTTATATAGATTAGTGAGATATTTCAAAGATGGACTACAGTGTTGTAAAATATTACTAACTAGATGGCGTTTGAGATTTATTAGCCAAGGTCTACTGTCTAAATATATTTCTCTATTATTATATTGTAATTAAAAAAGATTAATTAATTTAGCGCTTTCGGCATACCTACAATACTTAATTGTATTATTGACACGCTTGATTAAATATACAAGTACATTTGTTACATACTGATAACAAAGATGTCCTTGATGGACTGATTAAAGTAAATCTATCAATTTGTTCTGATACACAACATAATATATAGTTTTGTTTGCTGGTCAATTTAGGTTGAGGTTGACAATGTTCCAATCTCGTGCTTATCACGAGGACGCTTTTTGTGTGGTTTCAAATCTTGGACATTAAAATAGAATGAGTGAGTGAGCTTTGCGTTTTCATATCTGAAACACAGATTATCAAACTTCTTTCGTTATCATTTTTCGGAAAGAAGCACTGTATTAAGATTCTAACTAGGGAAACCCCGTCAAAACATGATGGTCAAAAGACTAATTTATTAAAAGATTTTTTTAGGTAAACAACGCTCGTTGTGTGCTTACAATCCTTCGGACATCCATGAATGATTATTTAAATAAACGCAACCAAACATAACTAGTTGAAAATGCTAAGTTTAGCATTGGCTCGCACTAACCTTTCCCAGCTTACCCTCCTTTCTCCCGACATTATCATGCTACCTTCCTTACCCATCCCCTTCGCTTTATTCCCCTCTCAGACGTACCCACTCATTCTCACCATGAAATTGTATATTGATTACAAGAAATACTATAACACTCGGCTGAAAATTGTTTGTGATATGATCTGTAAGCAAGCGCTCGGTGATGTAAATAAGCAAGTAGAGAGAAGATGTTTAGTTCCGAGACATGACCAGGCGAGCGTTGTAAGTAGCCAATAGGTCTCGAGCGTATAGAAGTACATCGATTATAATAATTTAAAAAACGCAAAACTAGGTAGAGCTGGCAAATATACAGCGTGAAACCTTTAACATGGAATTGCGTAGATTAGCCCAGTAAAATTCTCAAACAAAGTGTAGCAAAAATGAATCTTGTGGTTTAAATAGGTACGAAGTATTTTAAACTTATCTAACGAGTAAAGAAAATATAATGTCAAAGCTTATAAAAGATTCAAGAGTTTCAGAACAGTACGAATATTAAACACTCAATGAAGGATGATGAACGGCTAGACTGTAGGGCTGCAGCCGCCGACATGCGTTATGGCTATTTCTAGCATTTGGAATTAATTTATTGTAGGACTTTTAAATACTTTACGCATATATATTAAGAAATTATAAGAATAAAAACTAGAATCGATCTTGTTTGAAAAAATCTTGAACACGTCTATTAGTATTTCAAAAACAGACTTAAGAAAATATATTTTTTTGAAATCGGATATCAGCAAACCATTATTGTACGTTTTTATGCAAGTAGAATCTATTATTTCAAACTACAATTGTTTAATTACATTAATTATTAATAAATAGTATATTTATCATATACAATTAATAAATTTAGTTGCAAATAAAGGGTCTACCAATAAGAATGATGGAACTTTGAAAAGTCGTCAGTGCATTAGTTCAATTGTCATAACGCACATAACTTTTAATTTGTGGTCAGTATAGTCTGACTTTATTTACTACAAAATAAAATACAAATCATGGAAAAATGTTCATTTGTTTTCATTTTATAGCATTTTGAAGTTCTATCATTCTTATTGGTAGACCCTTTACTTTTTACTAATACGTTTATTGTAGTTTCTATAACTATAAACAACTAACTAGTGGTTTATGTGAAGTGCACTAATTTACCAAGTAAATATTGTTGTTTTAGATTTTGTATAACCATAGCTTCACAATTTCAGAAAAAGATCTTCTCTTATCATTCATGCGGTGATAATGATAATTACATCCACATCGTGATAAAACGCAAACTTAATACAGTGCCTTAATGCAGAAATAACTATTTTTCCTATTTTGAATTGATTTTTGTCTACTATTTTAAGATTTTTATATTTTTTGAGTATTATAACCACTGAAATATAAAGTTACAACTGCTAGAAATAGCCGCAGCATATATCGACGGCTTCAGGCTCTAGATATTAGTGATGGAAGTGACCGCAGGTCTGTCTATAAGCGTGGGTACTAATTCCAAAAGTTAACACGATGGGAAGTAAATGGACGCTCCAAGTGGATGACTTTCAAATTAAACATTTTAAATTTATTTAATTGAAAAATTATAAAAATTAAGTAGTGTTGACTAATCTATACAGCGAAAGCTTCAATATAAAAAATAATCACGTTAATCGGAACAGTAACAAAACTAAGCCTTTTGTATTAAATACAGGGTCGATAAGAAATAGCCATTTTGACGCTTGGTGCCATTTAAAAAAGTCAAGTTAGCCTTGAACAAATGACAATATAAAATTAATATAGAACCTAATCAATATTAAGTGTGTGCGAAATTTAAAAATATTTCGATAACTAGTTTTCAAAATATTTAACCGTTTTCATACATTTTAGCGACCCCTATATATATAGATATTACATAAACTGGACCATATAAGAATTTTAATATCACCATACATCGTAGTTTACTCCAGAAAAGTTACCATCTGCAGTTTTAATATTAGCAAAGTTTGCTTGTGTTATTATTGCTATCGCTTTGCAGTTTCATCGAAATCTCCCTTACATGAAATCACTATAAATATCGAGAAAACATTTATTAAAGTGCTTTCGTTAATCTGAATTCATCCAAATGTTTGTTAAAAATGCTTCCTCGAATAAAAAAAAGGAAAATCAATAGGTTCTAAAAAGTAAATATCTAATCGAATGGAACATGCAAACGATTGAATTCGAAGAGCTAAAGTGTTTTAAAGAATTCGATCAAAATACAGAAAAGACCTACATAATCGAAAATGTCCACTTCCGTGCGATTCCTTAGACAGGCACCAACCTCAAAAGTATAACAACATAATACGACACCACCCGGTATACATAAGTTTCGAAAGTCTTCGAGAAAGTTCAAGCGTGAATTTATCAGACAAAGGATGACTTTTATTGCAATCTGAGTTGAAATTCGCTTTTGAGTCTCAAAAGAAAATAAAACGACAAGAGAGAGAGAGACGAGAGGTTGCTATATCAAAATCAGTCTTTGACAGAAGAAACTCGTAGCAGTATTCTTTAAAAAGGGGCCTATATCTAACAAAGATGTAAGTGTAGTATGAAAGGATGTATTAAAGCTTCAAAAGAAGAAGAAGGTAGATTTTTTTGATTTAATCTTGTAAGGAAATGATTGAAGTGTGTGTATGTGTGTTCTCGTGCTCTTAAATATGAATATATAATCTAGAAATTTGATGTAGTTTATGTTCCTTTATGCGTGAGGGTTTATTAAAATTCTATATTATCCTTCAAAAAGAATGTTGACATGTATTGTGAACCTTGCCTTGAATAAGGATTTCATTAAAATTCTGTTAAAGAGCTTGAAATGATCTCATGTGTATGTATAATACTTGTTATTGTTTTAATAACTATTAATAACTATAATACATGCATGTTTTTTATTTACATCGAGTTTTAGAATTGATTTTATTGAAGTATTGCTGATCACTGATCAGAATTATAAATATAAAAAAAATCCAATGCTTCTGAACTGGTTATCTATATATTTAAAACACAAGGCTTATTTTTGTTCCAGTTCGTTTGAGAGATCCACCAGCCGATTTACGCGTTTCTTTTTTTAAATTAAAGCTTTCGCTGTGTAGATTAGTCAACACTACTTAATTTTTATATTTTCTTAATGTTTATATTTTTAATTTGAAAAACTCTAAAATGTTTAATTTGAGACGGGCGAATCGGACATTCACTAGGGGCGCCCTCTCACCTTCCACGGTGGTAAGTACTCCTACGAGTAGATAAAATCCGCATAGTTGAAAATTATGAACAGACGAATTATATAAATAATAGCTGATGGCAATTGCTTATTCAGAGTAGTTTCATATTGTTTGTACAAAAGGCAGGAAATTTGCCAACACTATGTTTATGTCATGTTTTTGAAATATGTACTATACTCTAACAAGCACATGAAGAATCTAGGCCGCCGCGTGATCACCACCTGGTAAACACATAAAATATAAGATCAGATTTCAAGCAACACTGATATTATTTAAGCTGTTAAAAATGTCAGTGACGTACGTTGCCCGCGCGATTCGCGATGCGGTATGCAAGTTAGCCCTCGTGATTTCGGCGACCTAGATCCTTCATTTGTTTATTAGAGCATAATAGACGTTTTCAAGAATGTTTTAAACAAGATCGATTTTTGATTTTATTCTTATCATTTCGTAAGGTAGAATTTCCGTATGTATGTATTCATGTAGAATAAACCGCCGGGGGGGGGGGTAAGTCAGAGAGGAATACATATCGGAAGAGAGGAGTGCTAGGTTTAGAATCTTCAACTGGTTATGGTTGGTTGCGTTTATTTAAATAATCACTCATGAAAATCCAAAGGATTGCACTCACACATCGAATATTGTATATATGCTTTTGACCGTTATGTCTTGACGAGGTTTCCCTAGAGTATGTTTAACACTTGTCAATTTTAACATAAGGTACAAAGAACACCCAAAACACCTTTTAGCACAGAACCACACAATGATGACTTCTCAAACAACATCAAATTCTTACGCTGTTGCAACAACCAACACAAATTAGCACGATACCTATAATGAATGAACAAATTGAGCTTAGTAACTCTCTTTTATTAGAAGTGTTAGTGATATTTAATTTTTTGTAATTACCTATTTTCTGTATATATCCATAGCAATGTATTGGTTTATCATTCTAATTTACCTAAAGACATTTTATATGTTGAAACAATTGTCAGGTATAAAAATATCTTATTTCATAAAGAATCTTCCTGGTTGGTGTAGTGGTTACGAAATATGGAAAAATGTTGCAGGAAAATATTTATTTATTTCATTCAATCTATTGTTTATTACTATTAGAAGGATCTTGACAATATTTATAGTACTTACAATATTTATCAATTAAATAAAATTAAAAACCCATTTAAACAATAATGACAAAACGCAGAAAAAAAAACAATTAAAATGCAATAAGAAAGCAATGATATGTCTGTTATTGTTTTTCCGACTTCCTTTTACAAGGAAAGAATTTGCATTAGTTGACATTAATCTTCTTTTGATATTCAATTTTTAAATACTCCATTGCACTATAAATAGTTATTATTATGGTTTGTACGTTTGAAAGATTTGGTTCCCAAGTCACATTTGATCTTTAGAAACTTAATTATCATCTCAAATCACTTAAGAAACCTATGGAACGTTTGAAAACTGAATCTTGAAAACTTGAGGAAGAAAATTAGAATCTTAAACTTTCAAACAAAAGCTAGGAACAGTCTACTGAAAATCTGAATCTATGAATTTAAAACTTTCGGAATCTCTAAACCCTGGTGAACGCACCAAACCTTTAAATTTACATTATATTTCTAAAACAAAACAGTACCTGAAAGGAGTATCTATTTAGAGCCTGCTACAATATTCACAGCCGCAGCTCAACTGAGCATATGCGAAAATAGGAAGAAAATACAATGGATCAGAAAAGATACAGAAAATTGAATTTTATTTGTATCAACATAGAAATAATGTAAAAAGGGATATCATAACTTAAATTGATAGTATAACAGATCATGCACAATTAGAAATTAAATGTTATCACTATTTTTAATAATAATAAATCATAAACAATTATAATCAATTAGTTCATAAATTACCAAAAATGATGCTATATCCTCTAATACAGTCAAAAAATATAAATTCAATAGTACTAGCGAAAACACTTTTTCTGCAGAAAAACACAAGCAAACTTTGCTAATATTAAAACTGCAGATGATAACGGTTAAATAGTTTAAAAACTAGTTATCGGAATATTTTAATATCGGAATATTTGGCACAAACTCAATATTGATTTGGTTCTATATTAATTTTATATATAGTCATTTGTTCAAGAGAAACAAGGCTAACTTGATTTTTTAAATGGCAGCAAGTGTCAAAATGGACATTTCTTATCGACCTTTATTTTTGTTCCAGTTCGTTTGAGATTTCTACTGTGCCGATTTACGTGATTCTTTTTTATCTTAAAGTTTACGCTGTGTAGATTTGTCAACATCTAATTTTTGTTTTTTAAATTAAATAAATTTAAAATGTTTAATTCGAGATGTGTTAACTTGTGGAATTACTACGTACGCTTATAGATAAACTTGTGACCAGTTCCATCACTAGCGCTAGTGGCTGAGTCAGTAGCGTAACAAGGCGACATTGGGCAACATAATAATTAGGGCCCCCACACGGTCGCTAAAAAAAGGAAAAATCTAAAAAAAACAAATTTAGTAATAAAACTGTACTTCACCTTACAATAATGGATTTTTTGACAGTCTTTGAGATACTAATAAACGTGTTCAAGAATTTGTTTAAAGATTTATGCTAGATTTTACTCTCATCATTTCTGTTTCTCATGTTTCTAAAACAAAACAGCACCTGAAGGGAGTATTTATTTAGGGTCTTCTACAAAGTTAACAGCATATGGCGAAAATAGAAATAAAATACAATGGAACAGAAAATTAAATTTTTTATAACTATTTATAATACTAACAAATAATAAAAATTATAATCAAGTAGTTTATAAATTATCAGAAATGAAGATCTATATCTTGTAAGACAACCAAAGTATAAATTCAATAGTACTTACAAAAATGCTTTTTCTGCAGAAAAAGTAGCATTAAGTTAAATCCAACAACAATATTAATATTCTATTTGACGTTAAACCAAAGTTTTTTTATTAATCACATAACCTAAAAAATAAAAGGAAAAGATTACAGTATTATGATGCAAAAGGTAATACTAGTGAGAAGGTGGTGTAAGTTTCAACTGATTACAAGATTTGTCGTTTTATATGTTCTGGAACAGTCCGGAAATTCAGAAGGGAAATCAAATCAGGCCTAAAGGAAATACTACAATTAATCAAAATCTCCTTTAGTATATAATCAGAGGTCTTTTAGGAACGGTACCATTTTGACTCTGGAATTTAAGCAATGAACTTCCTACAAAAGCAACAAAATGGAATAAAATAGATCTAATGGTAATTTGTCGTTTATCGAATACCTTGAAATGAAGTGATTTATAAATCCCAACAAAACGAATTTCCGGTGTAATACAAATTCACCTAATAAATGTTAACTAAAAACACCGGAAAATATTATAGCTTCAATGATTGGAAGACCTACATCACAATTCAAAACGGTCGACTATCAAAATGGTTTACAGGAAGTGATAAGTCAAAATCAATCAATTTAAGAAATTTCTTTATACAAATTAGCCAATACAATAAGATTGATAAATATAAACCTCGTTTTTCACACAGTGGAGAAAAGCCTTTTAACAAAATGTTTAGGTTTTCAGGACCAGTGTAGGTTTGTTGTTTGATAGAAACGTGATGGCTTATTTGGAGAAGAAGTTTCCTTGCGAAATTAGATGGTCCAAAGAAATCTTCCATATAAAAAGAAGGTTAGCTGTAATCTATGGTCATAAAATATTTTACGATAATTGCACTTCCGCCCATCTGCATGCGCCTAACATGCAAGCACCTAATAACATCCTCAACGGCATGTTATTCTTATATGAGTCTCACGTAACTGCAAGTTTTAAGTTTTGAAAAAGCACAAGGAATGCAAGCAACAGCAGCTGTGTAATATCTTTTTCCTTATATTTTTGTTAGAACAACCCTAAAAAATGAAGTGTACAAGAGATAAAACATAAAGAATAAAAAAAAGATAAATAAAAGGTTTACACAAAAAGGTATCATTAAGTCTCTCACAATATTCACTGAACACATCTAAGTAATAACAGCGAAGATAAAATACTTCCGAATCCCTATATAAAGTCAGCGTAAATGAGCTAACTAAAGTTTCTGATATCTGTGTGACAATAGGTTGAAGTTGTTCGAACTCACGATTAAACTTTACTAACTTTATGTTTACGACAGTGTTAAATTTGGAAATTCCTTTTATTTATAGATGACAAAAATTTTTAGGCAAGAGAAATTACTTACTCCATAAAGAAAATTCATCATCTCTCAACAGTCTCAGCAAACAAGTAGCTGAGTATTTTTTTTCTTGTGTATGAATAATATATCATCAGGTTGTATATTAATCGTTAGGATGATAAGGATAACCAGTGTGTAACTTTGATACTTTCACAAGTTCATGTATTTGCAACAATTTAAAAGTTGAAGAATATACTCGTATATTAAAAATGCAATAGCGCTATCTATCTTGCATCTTAATCAGTGATATACACGGATCTTCGTATGCAAACACTTTTAGGGTGTTATATTTATAGATTTATACGATGCAACAGTTACACTCTTATAGCTTGTTTTGTTGGTCACCTTGACTTTACAAGTAAACAAATATTTATTTTTTTTATTACATTTTTATGGCAAGCCAATATAAATTAAAAAGTGTAATTATTATCTATTTTATTTCGCCATTAGTTTTTCTCAATTCCAAGAATATTATATAAATAAAAAAAATAATGTACTTCGTTGTAAACGTGTAATTTATACAACAATATTGATGTATATATGTACACCTTCACCTGACCTTCATAATGACGATCAGAAACTCTCTGATAGACAATATTGCTGTATAGGAATTTACCCGCGAAGTTAATTTATGGAGGTTACATCGATACAACCACTTTAGACCCATCAATAAGCCTACTAGATTTACGCCTTATATCCCCCGAACGCTAATTTAATTGATTTAGGTTGCACAACATTTGGATATCGCAACAAATTATTATTATTGTATCTGTAGGTGGTAAACAATGATAGATTTCACGCCCTTAATTTATCTAATGAAAACATAATCTACAAAAACGTGAATACAATTCGACTTTTAGATAATATAATTTGATATGACCTTTGTCTATTTTTTCAAGGTTTTCAAACGCTATTTTTATTTTCATAAAATCGTCATTATCATTTATATAAATTAGTTCTTACTTATTGTAATGGTTTGGACAAAACCAAAATTGCTATGGAATACCGATTCGATTATCAGTCGAATACAAAATTAATTAACAAATAAATCAAATTAATTTTTACCAACTAGAATATATCAGAAACAAATCAGAATGATTCAAATCAACTTACACGAATGGTTTCACAGTAGACATACCTCCAATTACCAGTTGGTAGTAAACCTTTACAATAAGTGTCTTCACGCAAAGAATAATAAAACCATGAGATATTACATAACGCAAAAAGATGTTAACTGTTACGGTAACACAAAACAAACATAGAATCTCAAAGAACTTACTATTAGGTAACGATTAGGTTGTTTACAAGCTTCGAGAAACGAGCTTTGTTTAGTGTACAATTGAAGGATGTGGAGATCATATGAAACCACTTCGATCTGCGGCCTAAAAGAATTTTAAGAATTGTATGTATGTTAGTAAGGCTGGCCTGGGAATCGA
This sequence comes from Agrypnus murinus, assembly GCA_929113105.1. Taxonomy (NCBI): domain Eukaryota; kingdom Metazoa; phylum Arthropoda; class Insecta; order Coleoptera; family Elateridae; genus Agrypnus; species Agrypnus murinus. The sequence goes on along the minus strand of OV816031.1, from coordinate 71,229,425 downwards.
ACTCCAGACTACGAGGTGTGGTAGCCTAGTACTCCCCGTACTAGAGACTACGATAGTCTCTCTGATCCTTGGTGAAATAAGGTTAAAACAATATCTGCTTCGCATAATTTAAGAAATAGCTATAATAAAAATTTTAGATATTTGCCTTAAAAGCTATAAAAGACCATGAACTAAAGTATGACAATACAGAGCCGGATAAATTGAAGTCTGCATGTTTTTTATGAAAATTTAACCAATGTCAGTTAATAAAAACTGTAATTAAAATAATTCCTTGCATTAATATCAATTTAAAACATTCAAATAGGTTTGCTCAGCAATCGACCGGAATAACCAAATACCGATGCAGACTAAATTATCCTTAATACATCACACTTTCCACTACATTAACTCCCAACTTTAAACAAATAATAGATTAGTAGCTTTGCCAAGAAAAAAGATACTTTTTCAAACTACAGCAGCCCAAGGAATTTTCCAAATAAAGACAAAAAATATTCTTATTCAAAGCACACGCATGTAACAACCACATCCCATCAAACAAAGAACGAAATTTAAAGAAAAAGATATATCTGCCGGTTAAGATAAAGGTTAAACTTGTTGCTAAATGATCCTGCATAATTTACTTTTTTCCGATCTCTTATTTTCCTTTCTATTCAGCAGTTTGATTCAATCTGAACTAAAGAGTTATTGGGTTACAAAAGACACACAGTCAGGGTAAAAAAAGGAGAGGGCGAAAGAAAAGAGAGTTGTTTGTTTTTCTAGAATGCAAAACTCACCGACCATCTAAATAGTAGTTCCTTGTGGATTTTCCGAGCATTTACCTGAAAAAGAAATATATATTAGATTAAAACATACACTACGTTTATATAGAAAATATATTCCGGATGAAGACTTTTACGTAAGGTTTGCAGAAAAATGAATTTTTATAAACACTTGAAGCGGAAGTTATTTGCATGAATGTAACTTTTTTGCAAAAATATCTTGGTAGCGTAGAGACTAGCGTGCACGTCTCTCACCCAAGCAGCCGGGGTTCGATTACCGGTACCGGCAGATCGGATTTTCTGCAGTTTCCCTTAGCTGTAATACAAATGTGGGATTTGTGCTATACCATCAGTTAAGTCGGCTACAGCAGCACGTGAAACCTGCGTAACAGTAATAATCGCCTCCCTCTCCCACACAAGCTTCATAGCTTCTGGAGCCTGGTTTGCCGGGTAATGGGTAGTAGCAATTATTATTATAATTGCGACAGTCGATGCTTATTATACTGTCACATTATAGATAGAACATGATAATGCGAGAGGTAAAACGACAAATAAGAGACATTTAAGACACTTACCCGAATCGAGTTCTACGAATGAACTACTTTAAGACTGAACAGGCTAATCTGTATAAGGCGAAAGTATCTATAGTGTGCTGATCTTGCAATTATGCAGCTGCTATGCGTACGTGACGAACGTGATGCTTTAATTGCAAGCGTTAGTAGGTTAGCAGATTTTGGTACTACGTTTGAAACGCGTATAATCGCGACTACAGTAATGCTGTATGGGTATTTTGCAGCCCTCTGGAAGCTTATTTTGCAACCATGAGTTATTTTTAATGCGAAGATGCTTGGCAGATTTATTTATAGTTCTATTAACACTTTTCTGCTTTGGTAATTTAATGATCCGAATGATCCGTTCGTGAAAATACTGAAAAATCGAGAGAGGGGAGAATGAGCTTTCGGTATGAAAGGCAATAGATATGCAAAACTGGGGTCCCATACAGGTCAAAGTTTTCAGACCTAACTTGCTCCAATCTGAATTTTTAAAAATATAAAAATATTGATCTTCCAATTATAAGCCTGTCAAACATTTGCCCTCTTATACTGGTTTGATGCTACACATCTTTTTTCTGTTATAAGTATATAGGTACTACCGTTATTTATATTTCGGTAATGTCTTCATGTGAAAAATACTGCAGACAAAGTGACAGGCAGAAAATGTGGAGAAAAAGAATCAGTGGTTTGACAATGAATGCGAGACAATGATTAGAAATAAGAATAATGCGAAACTGGCGTGGTTAAGAACGAGAAAGGACGAAGATTAAAGAGTACCAAGGGACTAGAAAAAGATGCGCAAAACCAATAAAAGAAAAGAAGGAGAAATGGCTTAAGGATATAATGGAGGAACTGGAAAAAGACAATAAAAGCAACCTCAAAATTTATAGATATATTAGAAACCAAACTAGCTATCATCTTCCTATGATAAATATACAGGGAGAAAAATGGATAAAGTACTTCGAAAACATGCTACAAACAGGAAGGCCCTACACAGAAGAGATGAAAGGATGCTGGATGAACAAAACGAAAGGTCAGAACAAATGCAGCCATTAAAAGAAGATTTTGAGAAAGTGGTAGTAGCTCTAAAACTAAACAAGATAGTAGAAGCCGATAATGTGGTAAATGAAATGATCAAACTTGGGGGAAACCAACTAAAACAAAGACTATATAAATTAATAAACGCAAATATGGGAAAAGGAATACATGCCCAGCGAATGGAAAAGGGGATTAACCTACTAAATGTAGCATATAAAATCCTGACTGCGCTAATAAATAAAAAACTGACGCTATACACAGAACACGAAATAGGAGATTACCAACAAAGATTTAGGGGGGGGGAAGGTCCACCATAGACGCGATACATACTGTAAATCAGATAATTAAGAGAGCATGTGAATACGAAATTGGATTACAAATCCCCTACGTTGACTTCAAACAGGCTTACGATAGCTTAAAGAGAGAAGTTATAATAGAAGACATGAAGAAAACGAAAATACCGCAAAAAATAATACGACTGGCTAAAATGACAATGAAAGGATCTAAAGCAGCAGTACTCACGGAAGAAGAAGTGTCAGAAGATTTTAAAGTTAATTTAGGAGTAAGACAAATTGAGACGGATTGTCAACAACGCTGTTGTTGACGCAATAATTGCCATAGATGCTCGTTTTTCGTAGATGTCCATATTTTAAATTCGGAAATTTATTTTATATACACCGTGTTCGTTGTAACATTTGCTATAGGGAATTAGTATGGGAAATCTGAAATATGCCAAATAGTTCGTTCTCGAATAAAAGTCGGTGAAATTAATGGTTGCAATCGATAGATAAGATATTCTAACGTACTGTCCAAAAATATTACCTTTAATAACAACCCCAATTCTTTAGAAATTATAAATTCACGAATTATTTGCAAAACATTAATTTAAAAGCCGAAACATGAAAAGACGACAAGACTTGCCTCCGTAGTTTAATGGTTTTAACGTTCGGCTTCCTAAACCGTACGGGCTCGTGGAATGCAAGATCGAACCCCGTTACAAGCAAGACTTTTTTTTAAATTTTATTCATCGTTAATCTTTAATTTAATAACGACTTAAATAATTTGTTATTATTCTTTTATTCGAAAAACATACAAGAAATAATAAATTAGAAATGAAAACTGATGATGCTTTTTCATACTGATGCATACTACAAAAACTAATTTTTACAATATTAGTTTATTAGCACTCAAAATTTCGAAGATTTAAATACATTTAAAGTTTCAGTATTGACAAGTATACCTATTTTACATTTTATTTATTTTAATTTGAAATAAATATGTAATGAGATTTCTTGAACTCACGTTTTATTAATTGGGTATCATTGTAATTTTTTAATTCTAATTTATTTCTTGAACGTTTTACGAAAAAAAAAATAATAATGACAAATTATTTAAATTGTTATTAAATTAAAGATTAATACAGATAAAATAAAAAAAAGTCTTGCTTGTAACGGGGTTAGATCTTGTATTCCGCGAGCCCGTGAGGTTTAGCAAGCCGAACGTTTTAACCATTGAACCACGGAGACGAGTCGCGTCGACTTTTCAGTTTTCGGCTTTTAAATTAATGTTTTGCAAATAATTCGTGAATTTATAATTTCTGAAAAATCGGGATTGTTATAAAGGGTAATGTTTTTGGACGGTACGTTAGAATATCTTTTCTATCGATTGCAACTATTAATTTGACTGACTTTTATTCGAGAACGAACTATCTGGCGTATTTCGGATTTCCTATACTAATTCCCAATAGCAAATGTTACAACGAACACGGTGTATATTTTTTAAATTAAACCAATAATCCAATAATTTTAGTATGAAATAAAACACATTACGTCATACGTCCTGGAAATGTTCTTACAGTATCGTTTCGATGTTCCGGACTCGGCTCCTACGTCGCCTTGTCCGTAACATCTTACTCGACCGTAAAATTTCATTTCCAGGACTTATAACGTAAATAATTATTTTCCACGCGTGAAAATATGATGTTTTACGACAAGAGATGAAACATATGTTTTATCCGTAAAGTGAAACTTTTCCTCGAGTTAACAGTTTCGGCTAAAAGTGATATGCTCAGGCGCTACAAAAAACACTGGTTTTGTGCACTTAATACAAAAATAACCATTCTATCTTTTAATGCTTGCCTAACGGTGAAGATATATAGCGTATTACCATAGACTATAGCGTATAACGGCGTTTACTCAACAAAACCATTCGGGGTGACCTCAGATCGAGGCTATATGGCCTATGATGTTGATGCTCGTAAAGAAATAAAATATCTTCCTCATAACTTCTTTATCAATGACCAATGACGGTATATTAAGATCGACGGATTGGGCTTGTTCAAACTGGTTAAGCTTTTATACCTATCTGGCTTTCTAACTTGGTTTTCTTCTAGGTTGCCGAATCTGACAAGCTTTGTTGACTGCTTTTTAGTAATAGAAATTGATTTTTCTTTTGCGTACAAGTTAGCAGGAGCGAATAAGATGTATTAGAATTAAGTAATTATATTAATGCAATTATGGGTATCAGATATCCAACGCAACTAAATGACGTATCCATCCATGGCATTACAACCATCGTTTGGGTTTTTGGCTTCCTGCAGTCCTCCGTTATAGTCTGATCATTTCCTTACTGTTTTCCATTTTTCCAACTCTCAAGATTGTAGTGGTCAGACCTACAGTCAACCAAAATTATCAAAGTAGCTGTAGCAAGTCATTTTGTCACAAAACAATTTTCATAATCATCAATTTACCTAGTTCTGTTATTACATACAAGTTCAGGCAAAATATGTAATTTATTTTAAAAATAACAACTGTTTGCTTCAATATAAAATGTTGGGGGTGTTTATTACAGTTTCTTTGGGGTTGGTAACTTGATTTTTTTATGTTTAGGGATGGTTATTACAGGTTCTTTAATGTTGGTAGTTTGGGTTGCTAAGGGGTAGTTAAGAGACGTTGGGTTTTTGTTTTTGGAAAACGGAGATGAGGGGTTGGGAAAATGGGTAGTAGGTAGCCATATTGGCTTGGTTTTTAAAAAGGAATATAAAATTCATGTAAGTGTATATCTGTTAATTTAATTTATGTTGATTCTAGTTGTGTGGTGTAATTTTTATATTATTTAATTAATCTAAAACCCAAACCTCTAAATCTAAAAGATTCGTTTGATACTTTTAACAATTTATAAATTTATCCTTTTGATGTATAAATATTACTAGAAAATAATGTTTTATTAACGTTTGTAGTATCCTTACAACTAAGTATTGCTAACTAGGAATGTCATTTGTGCATTTATGTAGATACGACTACTACTGTTATGTGTCTTATTGTCAGTGCTTATTGAGTTTTTAGGTTAATGTTTCTAACCTAACTAAATGTTATACTTTGTGACTGAGAGGATATTTCCCTAGGTATTAATCTCCACGGTGGTATGAAAACCCGTGATAGGCCGTGTGAGAAACCCTTAAACCTTTATTTATTTATTTGAGAGGAAGGCTCCACGGTGGTAAAAAAGCCCATGATAGGCCGTGTAAGAGAACCCTCAAACCATTATTTTATTTACTGATATTTCTTATTTCGTATGTGTCTTTTATGTGTATATAAATGTATGGTCACAACGTATCTATTGCTATGTCAAATATGATATGATTTTTGTTCAGTAGTTCTTGTGTATTTTTTTTAATCTGGCACTTTTACCTTTTCTTGTTTATCTGTAAATCTTTTTGATTGACTATTTCACTCAATTTTGATGTTTTATGTTGAGAGATTTGAGTTTGTCTATTTATAAATGCCTAGTATAATCACACATCTGTATCAACTTGATAAATTGATTTATTGATCGGTATTGTTTAATGTAACCAAACTAAATAATCATTTGACCACATATTAAACTTGCAGCGTGTACGTATTTAATCTGGGCTAGCATATAATTTCAAGGAGGTTTTTAGAGAACTAGCCATTTATTTGTATCAGTTTAAATACGTCCCTCCTCGCTCAAGATTAAGAATAAATTAATAAAATAATACAATCATATTTAATTGTTCTTTTATTTGTGTTCTTTTACTTGTGTTTTCTCTTTCTCCGTCCGTATGAAGTAGATCAATCGTTATCAACCTTGGTCACATGGTATAAAAAATAATCACAACGTAGGATCCAGTTTGCTAAATATCCATTTTGTTCTTTTGTTATATTTATCATTATAAAGTTTGTCATTTGTAAGATTGGTAATACTGTGTCAATTTCCGGTTTGTTAAATATTTGAATTTTGCGCGGGTAGAGTAAGATGGGCCGTGATCGTCTAGTGGGTAGGGACCCCGGCTCATTACAAGATCTATTTTGATCTTTTTTCATATTGTCCTCTCATTTTAGTCTTGGTCTGCACTGTTTCGTTTCCTTTAAATACATCTTCCTTGATGTTCATTTTTATCTATTTCCCTTGTAGCCTACTTCATATATAGTATAGCTCCTTCAACTCATGATTGCATCTTACTCGCCATAGGTCCAAATATCTACTAAGGAGGATACGTTTGAATTTTATTAACAGGCCCTCACGCTTATGTTAGCTGTCATTGTTCACTTTTGACATCCATAGGTCGATTAAGGAGCTCCAGTACCCTTATCTCAATAACAATAATAAATCGAACAGTAAAAGATAAAATCAAAATTCAGTTAATTCTCCATATATTCCTTTAAATTTCCTCACTATTCTTCTAAATTCTCTGCATTTCCTTTGTACCTAAAGTTTCTGGCATCAAAAAAGTGTTTTTTAAACTGTTTATCTTCTTTATGTCTCGGTTGTTTATGAATCAACTTCTTTCTCGCATCATCTTGGTGAGAACCAATTACAAACGGTATCTCTAAGAGATTAATCCCCCTCAATGAAATGACAAGAGAAGACAACGAGGATTCAATCAAACGCTTTCGATTTTAGAAATTCGGTTTGCGGCGGCTTTGCAGTTGACACTCCCAAGTGTATACGAAAATACCAAAGGTTAGGTACTGTGTACTACGGACGATGTAGTTGAATTGTAGCTTCAAAACCGATTTCATTTCGCCATTTTTCGCCACTATGTCGAAGAATTAACGCAGCCGATACTATTCGGGGAAACCCCGACATGTTACATAAAACACAACCATATCCGTTTAGGAAGCCAAGCGCAAGCTTGTTTAGGTAGCGGAGGTCACAATTTTGAGTACTTTTTGTGAACGTAAGTAATGCCAGTTGTTGATGCCTAAAATCGAGAATTTCTGGGAAAACAAGACATGTTATAACTATATAGATCTTACATTCGGTTCAGTGTAACTGAATAGAAACAGTTTATTTTCAGATCTTTACATCGAAACGATACTGTAAGAACATTTCCAGGACGTATGACGTAATGTGTTTTATTTCATACTAAAATTATTGGATTATTGGTTTAATTTAAAAAATATACACCGTGTTCGTTGTAACATTTGCTATTGGGAATTAGTATGGGAAATCCGAAATACGCCAGATAGTTCGTTCTCGAATAAAAGTCAGTCAAATTAATAGTTGCAATCGATAGAAAAGATATTCTAACGTTCCGTCCAAAAACATTACCCTTTATAACAATCCCGATTCTTCAGAAATTATAAATTCACGAATTATTTGCAAAACATTAATTTAAAAGCCGAAAACTGAAAAGTCGACGCGACTCGTCTCCGTGGTTCAATGGTTAAAACGTTCGGCTTGCTAAACCGCACGTGCTCGCGGAATACAAGATCGAACCCCGTTACAAGCAAGACTTTTTTAATTTTATCTGTATTAATCATTAATCTAATAATAATTTAAATAATTTGTCATTATTCTTTTTTTTTCGAAATACGTTCAAGAAATAATAAATTAGAATTAAAAAATTACAATGATACCCAATTAATAAAACGTGAGTTCAAGAAATCTCATTACATATTTATTTCAAATTAAAATAAATAAAATGTAAAATAGGTATACTTGTCAATACTGAAACTTTAAGTGTATTTAAATCTTCGGGATTTTGAGTGCTAATAAACTAATATTGTAAAAATTAGTTTTTGTAGTATGCATCAGTATGAAAAAGCATCAACAGTTTTCATTTCTAATTTATTATTTCTCGTATGTTTTTCGAATAAAAGAATAATAACAAATTAAGTCGTTATTAAATTAAAGATTAACGATGAATAAAATTTAAAAAAAAGTCTTGCTTGTAACGGGGTTCGATCTTGCATTCCACGAGCCCGTGCGGTTTAGGAAGCCGAACGTTAAAACCATTAAACTACGGAGGCAAGTCTTGTCGTCTTTTCAGGTTTCGGCTTTTAAATTAATGTTTTGCAAATAACTCGTGAATTTATAATTTCTAAAGAATTGGGGTTGTTATTAAAGGTAATATTTTTGGACAGTACGTTAGAATATCTTATCTATCGATTGCAACCATTAATTTCACCGACTTTTATTCGAGAACGAACTATTTGGCATATTTCAGATTTCCCATACTAATTCCCAATAGCAAATGTTACAACGAACACGGTGTATATAAAATAAATTTCCGAATTTAAAATATGGACATCTACGAAAAACGAGCATCTATGGCAATTATAAGTCAAATTCAAAACATAGACATCTATGAAGAGTGAGTGTCCATTGTAACTGAATACTAAATCATTGTTCAATTGATTTATTTTTTTAAATCCGGTAAAAATTTTATTTCCATTTTCTACGTAAATGATACTTTATAGGCATTTATGGTAACTAAGTAAATGAGCAGTTACAACTACAGCCCTGTAAGACTTTACGGGATTCTAACATGGATCTGTAATATAAACTACATTGTTGCTTAACCACAACACCATGACAACGTCTAGCTACCGTTGTCCTATCGCCTTTAATTACAAAATGTCTTACAATAAATTAACAAAAAAAACACTGGCGAAAGTGGAAATAAAATTTTGTACACGGCACGCTTTGTAATTAATCTTTACTCGGCTCACTGGATTATGGATGCTCGCTCCTTGGTCGCTTGCCCCACAAATTTTCCAGCTCGCCCGTAAAGATTTATTTACAAAGCTTGCCACGTAAATAACTATTACAGTCATACTAGACCCGAATTTTTCGTACTGTAATTGCTAACGTAAACATGGCTAATACGACACAGCATGAAATAAATAATTAGTACCTACACCTTTCGTTGACAATTGCGGAAACATATATTTATTTTCACAGTTAACGCGATTTTCTTGTATAACTAGGTAGTCCCCTGTTATAGTTTTAAGGAAACTTGTAAATGACGTTTAATTTTATTATTTTCCTCCCCAAACGAGCTCTGCTTCCCTTGTCGGAAACGGTTTCATTTTCAGCAAAAACTTGATACAAACAATCAACTAAAATTGCCAATTAAAATTTGAATTTAAACAGATGAGCCGGAGGCATTTCTTATTTATGTAAATCTTCAGTAGTAGTTAAGAGATAACCACCGCATGGAGGATGCCAAGAAAGAAAATTCTTTTTCTCTACAAAAGCAAAACTCATTTAAAAGTAGAAATAAAAGAAAAATACTGATTTCTTTATTTAAGAACAATGACGTCGGGGAAGGAACATTTCCTCACAAACAGCTTTAAAATTCCAACACCTGTAGAATTCATAAAGGTAAAAAGAAATTTTTTTTAAAAGAAAATAAAACCCGAAACAGAGTCTCTTGAAAATAAATGAAGTAAATCCATTATGTCGTAACATGAATTTTTATGATAATGTTTCACATTTATGTAAATATTCGTACCTATCTAGCATTCGCCAAAAAAATATTACCGGGAAATATATAATAATATAAAAAAAAAACTTTGAAGAGAATTTCATAAAAAATGGCTTTTTAGCAATTATTCTCCGAAAAAGCTTTCATAATATATACAAAATTTCATTTGTGTTACTTTTTGAATGTACATACATTTGAATGGAAATCTAAAACAAAACGAAGTTAATTAATTTTTATAATTACTTTGAAATTTCCATCTATACATGCAGTTCTATCCCGAAAAATTATATAATTTTTGAAAGCTTTATTCTGTTATACATTTTGCGACGACGTAATTCATTTAAAAAATATTTCAGCTAATGCATGATCCAATTCGATTTAAAAAAATTACATGGAAATATTAAGAGCCAAAATATTTCAGCTAGCTCGATTTATATATATTATATATATATATATATATTTTATACAAATATTAAATAGTATTTATATAAATATAAATACGTTATATACATATAGTATGACAAATTAAAATTAATTTTAATAAATTAAAGCTTCCTCTTTTACAGATTTTACATAAATTTATATTGATTATAAATTATTTATTGGGTACAGTTGGTACAAAGCTATTACAATTAATTGGATCAACAATATTTCTACTTTGTAAAGCAATGTAATCGTTATAATTTTTTTTTTTAATTTGAAATGGAAGTTGGGTGTCCAGCGTCCATTGTGAACATACCACAAAACATATCTAACCTTACTTTTATAATTTGGTGACAGATAACCAGTGGTACCACCTCACTGCAACGCTTAGAATTTGACATTACAAAAGTAAGGTTAGTATATTTTGTGGTATGTTCAAAATAAACGTTTCGTAACCAATGTCGACTTCAAATTAAAAAATATCATCTATCTATCTATATATAAAAGGGAAAGATTGTCTGTCTGTCTGTCTGTATATATGTATGTATGTATGTATGCGATTTTCTCCGCAACCACTGGACCGATTTGGATGAAATTGGTATCATTGGAAAGGTATTGGCCCAGAATAGAAAATAAGACCAAATTGGACTCTGATCGGCCATCGTGGTCCGAAATAACAGCGAAAAACCCATATATGGAAGTTAAAAATGGGTACTGAGATTGATGTGACAAGAAAATATATATATAGATATGTTGTCAATTGTCAAATTTGGTAATTTGATTTGGATGAAATTGGTATCATTGGAAAGGTCTTGGCCCAGAATAGAAAATAAGACCAAATTGGACTCTGATCGGCCATCGTGGTCCGAAATAACAGCGAAAAACCCATATATGGAAGTTAAAAATGGGTACTGAGATTGATGTGAATAGATATGTTGTCAATTGTCAAATTTGGTAATTTTTGAAATTTTTGAAAAGCTCAGCAAAGCGCGCCGGGTATTTGCTAGTGCATTATAAATAGACATTTTTTATTTATTAAATAGTGTCGTTAGCGAAAAAAATATAACAAATCTCGAAAAGTGGAAAAACGATTCGGGTCAAAGGAATTCGCAATCAAATCGTCAAATCGGTCAAAACTAGTTTTATCTATTCAGTATATAGTTACATAATTCTAGATATAACCAAATCTATTTGACCATACCGGTATTTACTACAAATTTTTCAAGCGATACTCATTCTGACTGAAGTTAAAATTAGTGTTACCGGATTACTACTTTCACCGTTAAAGCCCGTTTCAGGTCTCAGTGTCAGTCAGGGTCAGGAGACAAGTTTATTATGCTAAATAATATAAAAACTCTTTATATTGTTATTACAAAGCAGTTAGTGTTAATTGTTACATTGTTATTGAATTCTTTTTCATCTCTCACTTTCTCTTTCCTCACAACGGTTCCAGGAGAAATTTCCTTATCTCGCTTCTCTTCCAGACCAAGAATGTTTCAAAACCGACGTCATACTCAGAGCCAAAAGAAATAAAAAATACTTTTTTGATTTCCTTATTTAATCTTAATTAAATCGACTGAACTTAAATTGAGCCAATTCATCCAGCACACCATGATTAAAGGTCATCCACTCTTGGCCCTATCGACATGACTATGTTGTCTCAAAAATCAACAAAAGAAAAAAGTTAATATTCTTGGTTTATTTCACTAAATCATCATATGCTCCTTTTCTAACTTTGGTCAGCGATTCTGTTTCTTCACCCACCCGAGACTGTTCAATTCTGAGCGGCTTATGAGCTCAAGTCCGTCTTGTTCATACATTTCTTTTGTTTTGCCGATTTCGCATATAGATAAGAAAGTATTGATCATTTCCGTTGCTATGTTTGGGTACTTCCTAAAAGTTGCCGTTTCCATCTTATCTCGACCTACAGCTACATGAGCGTCTTCGATAACGTCACTAATACTACTTCTAACTGACTAATTTCTTGATCTCTCCAACCTTTTATATTGCAGTTGTGTCTTCTTTGCGGGAGCTGTAGCTTCTTTAATTACAAGGTTACAAAAAGGTTATTGTATTTGTAGGAGGGTAATGACGTCACGATATATTGTGGTAGTACTGACATCTCTTTACTTATTGCAACTAGGACTGTGCATAACAATCGATTTAACATCGATTAATCGAGCCTTTGCCAATTTTTTAAATAATCAATTAATCGATGAATCGAATAATCGATTGTCAAATCGAATCAAATTGATTCAAAATTATTTTGAATATATGAGAATTTGATGCTCATTAGCACCTCTTTTATTTTAGAAACATTGATTTCTTTACCCAGACTGAGACCGAACAGAACATACACGGCGCACAACTTGAAGTGGATTTTTTTAAAATGTACTTTGGCAAAATTTTAGAAGACGGTACTAATAGTATGTAAATAGAAGACACGAATTATCAAACTAAGTGATTAATCGTTCAATAGGTTAAATGGATGATTAATCGATCCCTCCCATTGTTTTCATAAATAATCGATTAAACGATTAATTTTTTTTAAATTTTCGATTATATTAGTGTTTTTATTTTCGTTCTTTCATCAACGTTTTATGCAGGTTGTTAAAACCTTTTTTGTATATTATATGTTTAGTTATTTGTTTGTTTGTTTGTTTTTGGGCGAGGAATCAGAATGGTGGAGCATCCTTCGTACCTCATGGCACCGATTGCTATGATCATTTGGCCAACTCTACTAGAATTTAGCCGAATCTGAGGGAGGAAATCCACCCCCAGTAGGGATCTTCATCGTGCCAAACATCGCATTGACACGGGACCTACAGTTTTACTTCCTATCCGAAAAGAAGGCAATTTTTAAATTTTTCTCCGCTATGAAAAATTACCAGCTCGGCCGGGGATCGAACCTGCGATCTTTGGATTATGAAGCAAACATGCAAACCACTAATCCACCGAGACTGGCGTTTAGTTATTTATTTTTACAATTTTGTTAAATACATGCAGTTGCCTTGAGATGAGCCGCAACTTTCTTTTGAGCGCCCTCTGTTTTTCAGATGAAGTTGTCAGCGTCCTGACTCTTTCTATCATTGACTAGGCAGACTTTAAATGTGTCTAGGTCTTTTCCTTGGCATTTTCGCAAAATTTCGCATGTACCAGCTCTCAGCATTTAATTTAATTCCAACTAATTAATTAGATCAAACCATAAATTTTAATAATTTAATCATTTTACGATTTTATGGTTATATTGTTTTTATCTTATTAAAACATTCAAATAACCTCCTTGAGCTTTTTTGTTTTAATTGTTTAATGATTTTTTAATTAAAATTAAAATAATGTCATATAAAGGTTCCAAGAACGTCTACTTTATGTATTTAAATTCATTATCCATTTTCTGTTTAATTTTTAGTATATTTTCTTATAATAGCTATTCTTCTAGTACTATGTTTTTTACAGTTTCTTACAGTAAAGATACATAAGTATACCTCACTTGTGATACTATTTTAACATAAAATTACATTTTTCTGGCATGTACGGAGAAATTCAGGCGTGTAATTTGTTGGATTTGCATTGAGTAATTTACTGCAGTTGTTTGGTGACACTTGCTTCTACCTCCTTTGCGAAATGGACTTCATCTAATAGATTTCTGGTACTTTCTTTAACTGCCTTTCTTTAAAAGCCTCTTAATGGTAAGTATCAAGTAAGTATCTCGGCATTATTTTTTGCGAATTTACAAACTCCGCTCTCTACGGCGTCTACATCTTTCTGTAAATCAGCTATTTTTTTGTTTATGTGAGAAGTTTGTGACACCATAACCATATTTTGACTAACAATTCCCAAAATATTTAAAGTAATAGTAATATTCTAGTAAATCTAAGAAAATACGCTTGCTTTAAATTACTGTTAAATAAACAGTTTTTTGTCAATAGTTCTGCTGTTAATTATTGTTTGCAAGTATTGTAACAAGAGAGAAAAAGAAAGAACCTCTTCTTCACACAACAAATGGAATATTCTACAGCATTCGAGAGAATGACGCATCGTTCCAAGCATGTAAACCAGACGCGGTTTATCTAGCGCCTTCCAGAAATACATAGTAGGTTCCAGCGGCTTCTGGTACGATTATATGAGGGTATAAAATCGACTTCGCGGATAAAAGAGGGTAGTCAACAGCGAGTAGTTAAATGGGTATCACGAAATAAATAGTAAATGTAAAGATAAATGTTGTATTAGAAATTAATAATAGTTTTAGTGGTTTATAATCATAGCGTTAATTTATAGTGTATTCATTAGTGTTTGTAAATAAATATTAATTATTAATAGACGATTTAAACAGCACTTTTGTTATTATTTTAAAAAGAACGTTGCAGTATGTAAGTTGTCGGTTTTAACAACCAGTAACTGCACGGTGTTCTGAAGCCACACGTTGGGCGCCAAAATACACAGATTCATATTGTAGGTATAAAAGTTAATATTTCAAGTTTGCTACTTTTTAAATCTATTGATTCTGGAAACTATTGGAGTACCCTCATAATATTATTTTTCAAGATATGTGAAAATGTTGAGACAATTCCCGTGAGACATATTCTCAAAATAATGTTAATAACAGTTATTTTCTTTCAGATAAAATTAACGAGTTTTATGTCATAAATAATAATAATAATCAATACCATGAATTTCTTAACAATTGAAGTGATATAATCATTAAAATACCATAAACATAATGGACTAATGCACTATCAACAAATGAGAATTTAATATGCAAGACTGCGTAGTCAGTAGTTGCCAGTAATAATTTCTCATTCCTGCTTTTTGTTCTTATAAACATTATCATCATTCTGTAGTAAATGTCGAGCTTGGAAAAACATTTTAAGATTTCTTTGGTATTAAACTTACTTATACAAATTTTGAAATTTGGTATTTAAATTTAATACAGTAGAGTAGACATGAATGTAATGAATACAAAACAAAAGGGAATTTAAACTGTTACAAATGCGATAATAATAATGACAATAATGTTCACAAATTATATGATTTATTGTTTGCCGCATATCAATCTAGGTATGGGCAATCAAAATAGTCGTCACAGATTAAGTAAGGAAATTGTTGGTGAAATTATACTTTCGCTATGGGTTATCTATCCAACAACAATATCAGTTATTCTTGCAGATGAAGGTCAGGATTTTGCAATTTCCTCTGCAAGCTTCCGCTTATTCAACTAATTCTTATTTTGCAGACCTATAAAAGTTTTTCTTTATTATATGTATGATGGGATCATATATGACTAAGGCTGACTGCAGGTAAACCAATTATACTGAGTTGTAGAGGATAACTCAGAGAACAATAATCAAAAAAAAAATCGCGCCGGTCGCCGGTAATTAATAAGAAAAACAATGTTAAAATGGCTATTTTGAGGTTAGAATGTTATGATGTTAGGTTACAGTTAGTAAAAAAGTTTGCTGCATTCACGTGAAAATGGCGTAAAAATGGGGTTTTTGTCATATGACAAGAAGATTTTATAATCTTTACCTGTTTTTATAACGTTTTTCGAACGAAAACCCGTAGCGCTTGGTATTTCCGTATGTATACATGTACGATAGGGGTCGGTATATTGAATAATTACCCAGATTGGTTTTTCTATATCTTCTTTGGTCCGGTCGGTCTTCAGGTAGGATAATGTAAGATTTCCAGAAAGACAAGTACCCTCTGACTGCCCATTAATATAATAAAGCGAAAAGGTGAAAATAATTATTTGTACAAGTGAAGAGAGCATAGACATTTTCTTTAAGTTTCTTTAGTTTCGTTAGTACTTATAAAGGAAGTCGTTTATTTATTAATTTTGATAAAAAGGCATTATTCTCTGTTTGTTGCATTGAGAAAATGCTAAGAATGTGTTCTACATGCAGTAATAAATAATAACATATTAACTTAGGTTAATAGGTTAAACTTTTAAACTTTTATAATAACATATTGTTAAGATAGATAATTTAATGTACATCTATAGTGTAACTAGACGATTTATGATACAATAGAAAAATAGGAAAATAATGGTAACTAATATAAACAAATTATTCTTGACTGAAAAGATGTTTTTATAAAAATTCTGTTAAAAGCTTAATAAAATTATTGAGTTTACTGAAAAAGTCTGAACAATTTATTTATAAGGAGTATTCAGAAGAGAATTCTAGTTCGTTTTCCTATTCACAAAGGTGGGTGAAGTCATATTTTAGCTAACGTGCAGAATTCAGATTCCAGGCAGCTGACTGGTCATGTGTCATATTCTAAAAAGGAGAATTGAAGAAAGATAAAATAGGCAGTTATAATTATAATAAAGGTTAATACCAATAGTATATTGGAGCAATAAATTACTGAAGGCTTTCCCCAATTGGAAAAACAGGTTAAAACAGTTACAAAACTCGTACAATATTATTACAAGAACCTCAATACTTGTGAGTGGTTTCTGTTTACGCTATTGATCTAAAAGAAACATACTAAGTTCTCATAATAAAATAAAAGTGCATATATTTTAAATTTAGTTTAGTTATTGTAAAGTACTTTTCAAGAAAACGGAGAATATAGATAAATATCACAACAGGTAATTAAAACAAGAAACTTAGTAAATATCTTACCATTTTAAAATTCCTAAAGTTTTGTATAAATTAAAAATCAAACACAAACAGATTATAATCAGTTGTCAACAAGTAAAAAGTGAGGTTATATAAAAAAATCGCATTAACCCTGATACCAACATAACAGGATTTCACTAGCATAGATAGGCGGGAAATTTGAATGCATGAATACGAACCCCATCTACATATTCAATCACTAAATTCAAATTATTAAGTATAACTGATGAATATTGACAAATAAAAAAAAAGACCCTGAGATACTTTATTTGAATAAAATTTATGGATTCAATTAGATACAAAAATGTATACCAAACATTAAATAAACAGTACAATATACATAATTTTTCCTACAGCTGTTTGTACTACCACAAAGTAACAAAAGCACTGCCAATGTCTGTAGTCACAAAACTCCTAAATATGCCATTAGATTTTTAACATCCGTGTCGCCAACGGCCTGTCAAATTGTGTGTTTCTGTGTCGCCGACGGGAACGGTTGCCCACAGCGACCATCTTGATTCGGATCGATTGAGCAATTCAACGATCTGTCAAATAGTGATTTTATGGCTCCTACGGAAATGTTTTCTCACGGCAACCATATTAGTTTGGATTAGAGACCCTTTAATTAAAGTCTGGTCAAGGCAGCCATTTTAAAACACAAAACGTAGCGCCAAATTTTAAAAGTGCAGAAATGGTTAAACGGCCAAATATTGGCACGCATGTGAACGCTATTTGACTCAATTAAAAAACATGAAAGAGTGGGTTGTATATATAAAACATTATTTAGCATTAAAATTAGGACATCAAAATCAAACTATTATATCAAAAATATTGTGATATAAAATGGCGGGCACCGTGGCAACGCATTGGCCTGACTCTAATTGAAGGGTTTCTAGTTGGGATTAATTAATCGGATAGGTAAGAGCTACATCAAGTACATGTGATCGAGAGAAAAAAGGAATTAGAGCAAGCCGTGACCAAACTATTAACATTTTCAGCAACGTGAACAACATGCGGAAATAGGTCGCGCCAATAAATCTAGATGGCGTTGTACAGCAACAAAATGTATAGTTCCTGTATATTCCTGTATAATAATAAAAGGTTATATAAGATAAGAGTTAGGACGTGTGGATCCAATGTCAAGAACCACTCGATTTCTCATAGTATATTCACCTATTAACTTTCAGTTGTAAGTTTCAGATTATGTACTCGTACAAGATCATGTACTCGTTGACATTGGCTCCTGCCAATTAAAATCAGGCATGTCCCAACTCGTATTCTTATTATTTAATATTATTATAGAGGGACTCTAACAAACTGACGTTGATATGTGACAGGTGATCACGTCTGCAACCAATGAGATGCATGCTTTACTTGTAACATAACCTTAAAATCTTCCAATTTGACAATAATTATCCTACCGCATAATTGCATTTAATAAAATTCCGTTAGAATGCAGGTCAAGCTTTGGCCTGGCCCAACTGACATTAACAACAAATATGAAAAGTAGTGATACCAACCTTCACACACAGTCATGATCACAGTCTGCTGTTATTACTTTTTCATTTGATCGCATGGTATTAGTAAATCTGCTAGATAACATGACAAAGGTTACATTTAGGTTATGCCAACAAAATGTCTTTCCGTCTGAAGTAAGCATATCTCTGGAAATTCTCATTTTATTTTATATGTGGTTTTCAGGAAATCATTTTTGTTTTACCTGCAATAACCTAATCTAAAATACAAATTAACATAATTTAACACAAAAATTTAAAAAACTATTTATTTAGCAACTTGATGTAGTACCAACTCATTCACTAAATCAAATAATAAATTACAGACAATAAGGATCAAATAAATACAAAAGAAACCACACCCTGTAGTTGCGTATATCTAAAATTGACCTTTTGTCATATTATATAGCAGGTTTATTACTACTTAATGTAGGGCCAATTTTGTTCACTTGACACTCTAAAGCCAAACTTCAGTTTCCTCTTGTAAGGGATATAGAAAATTGGAAATAGTCCTAGGTCGAGGTTCGTGTAATAATGTCGTAGTTTATGTAGTTAGGTGGCAGAAATGACTCCTTTTATCCGTTTGGTAATAAAAAACAAAAATGATATTCTAATACAACCTTTAATTCGAGTGTATCGATTACACCATTAAGTGTAATCAAAATGTTTTATCTACGACTGCTTGGATAAGAACCCATTATGTCATTCATTTAAGTTAGATAATGAAGTTCATTATAACACTAGTGAGGTAATGTATTAATTACCTAACTCAAATAAATGGTATAATGAGGCAGTCGTAGATAAAATTTTGTATGGTAACACCTGTGATAAAGGTATCAGAATACTCGTGTGATTTTGTACTCGTATAATAATGCCTTTATTCAACTAGTAACATAAATAACTATTATAATACTTTGCGACCTCATTGAAGGTTAAAGTCAGTGTATGATTTTCGTTACTTAGTTACAACCGTCTTGCGATGGTTTATTTTTAAAGTCTCCAAACTCGAAAGAGAAATCCTTTTCAAAAAGGTACACATGTAACCCCCATCCCAGCAAAATATAAGGAATGAAAGAAAGAAAGGAATTTCTTCATCCAGTTTTAAATATTCAATTGTGTGCGAGAATCTAGAATTTCTTCTAAGGATCCTAAACAAATCGTTTTCGTCCGATTTGACTTCTTCTAATTTCTTACAACACAAAGGAATTACAAACATTGATTGGTTAAGGAGTGGCTCTATAATTTCTTGTAGGAAAAAATAAACTTGGTGACCTGATTTCCACTACAATTCTTTTGTAGAAGAGCACCGAGTATCTGAAGCAAAATTCTGTTTGAGTAGGAAAATTATTTAACATAGAACATGCGAAAATAACCCGAATAAGCAATGAGTTAAATGAGTTAAATTATACGATAAATAGATGGAAAACAGGCATTTACCAGAAGAATGAGGAGAATCAGGTTACACTATCTGTTTTCATGCATCAGCTCTTTGCGTTGCAGTCGTATGGTGTTCTAGATTTTTAAAAAATGCCGATTGCCAACAGAAATTAGATTCAAGAGAATATTACATTCTCCTTAATATATTTAGTTAGATTGAGTGTCAGGTAGCAGAGTGGTCTGGTCTCTGATCTAGAAATTGTTGCACAAAGAAGTGCCCTAGATCACTAGGGTCGGGAAATATACTTAGAAGAAAATTGGAACTTGACTTGGTTAAGAAATTCGAAGTGATTTGAGTTTAAAACCATCCCACGCGAGCGAATTAGTAGTAACAAACATAAAAGCATGTATTTCGGTTCGAAGCCCCTTCCCTAAAGGAAATCAGTTCAGGAATCTACATCGTCAGATATGACTCATCCAAATGGATCTACGAAATAACAAGAATTTGTCGTAGCTCAACCTTCTAGTCTACACTACACTTTAAGAAGCTCATTTATAGATAGGCGTGGTGGATACCTAATCTGTCCGTGATGTGGAAGAGGTTAGAAGTGGAAACCATTCAGAAAAGGCTCTTTCGTGTGACTTTCTGCAGACTTTCACTGGAGAGTCGAAAAGAGTTGCAGAAAGAGCAGGATAAGTGGTGACAAGTAATGAGAGGTGATTAGGATGAATTGGAAGTAAGTAAACGGTCCATGGGGCTATAATTTAAGGGCTAAGACGGTGGATAGGGTTGTAATATTTAATAAAAATCTCACACAAGTCTTGGTATGACTTCTTTCTCAAAGCAATCCGAGAAAACGAAATATGAGAATGGAAATGTGGGGAGTATTGTCAATAAGTTTTTCTTGCTCATGTAACTTAGAAAATTTTGATCATTGCTTGGTTCGAATAAAACTTTTCAGCTGCGTATGTGAGATAGAGTACAGACTATAGTAAGCTATTAGATCACTGTGCAATGTCATGTTGCGTTGCGTCGCGTCGCAGCATTTGAAATTGCATATTTCATTATCTTTTTGAAATCGAACATTTACAGTAGTATTTTAGAAATTATTAAAACTTATCCCATAAAATGTAACCTGCTTAGAAAGTAGTTTTCTACTCAAGGTTTCAATAAAAGACATTCCAAGGAAGAAACAACACTTTTGAAACATACAAAGTCATCAATATTTATTCAAATCATTTTTTCCAACCGTTATTACATGAAAAAAAAAACACAATACATCTTTTGTATTATTACATATTCTTATTACAAGTATGTGGGTGTACATTTTTATTAAGCACATCCAACAACGGTGACTTGTCGTATTCAAGGGCATCTAGGTCATGATGGTGCCATACTGAACTGGACGCACATAAACCTCATTTATTATGGATAAGTTATTGTTATTTATTACCGTTTAAAAAGTAATTATTATAAATTATAGATTCGCAATTAACAGATTTAATATGTAGTTGCTATTGTACAGAACAATAAATTTAATCTGCAAAATAAAGCACATGCAGTGGTTTGTTTTAAAAATTACAAACTGAGATCGTGAATTTTAATGGGATTTATTATTTGGTGGGGAAAATGATGTGTGTAAAAAAGATAATAAATTTTAAATATCCATTTTTATTCATACAAAGAAGATTAATGTATTGCCACCTATCCCAAATCGATTTGAAACAAAATCATCAATAATTATCTTGCTTGCAATCACATTTTAACTAAATAATATTATTGAATACATAAATTGCGAATTAATTAAAGAAGTTTTACGTTAACCTAAGTAGGGTATTGGGTTTGGATCGCTCAGTAGAAACAAATATGCGGCTAAAATGAAATCAGTTACTAGTAAGGAGATAATCAAGAGATTAAAAATACCCAAGTGAATTATATCATACCAAAATATTTGCAGTTAACTTAAAATTTAACTGTTTAAAGTTTTAATTTTTGCATTTGAATCCTTATAGGATTATTCAAACAAATCTAGATTAGCTTTGATGGTTGATTTGTCGTAGGCGAATTGTCGATCAATGAATTAAATGAAGCAAACTATATCTAGTACCTATACTCTCTTTGTATGTTTGCAATTATCGCAGTTCGTATGGAAAAATTGTTATTCTGATGGTAATCGCCTTAGGTAGCTCAGAGGTAGAGTACCCGCCTGCGAAGCGAAAGGTCTTGGGTTCGATCTCCACTCATGGAGATAATTTTTTTATATGGATTTGCATTCGGAATATAATTTAGTGGCATATTTATGTTTTTAAAGAGATTGTTGGTTGCTTATAAAGCCTTGGCATCTTTGTCAGTTATATCTTTGAATACGCCTTTGAATATCAGCGTCAAGTTGAGGTAGTAAGCATCAGAAATACAAATATTAGAAACAACTTGCAGGGAAAAATTAATCGTAGTGAATTACCAAAGCAGTAAATCTTGATGTAATATTAATTTTCGTTCTATGGATTCGATCTGATACATCTTCTTTCCCTCTCGCCCCACCACAAAACGAATACTCCGCATCGTATGAGTTATTAAGCTATTAACTTCTCTATCATCTTGCAGTCGTTGTAAGCCCGTTATTTATGGGTCAATATGGATTTGGAAGTTTTTCTTGTACGACATATCACCTTATGACCGATAAGAGTACTACCCTTACACAATACTTTCAGTTCAATCGTCAAATAAACACACTGAAAAATATATTTATTAAGAAATAAATCAATCAGTAAAAGCATAACTTACTAAACATAAAGACTTTCACGGCCTGAATCAATAGACAAAGACCCACTTTCGGGTTTGGACAGTGTCATATGGAGAACAACCAAGGAGCTCAGAATGTTTCACTCGCAATTAGATGGGACTTCTTAAGGCGAATAAAAGTGGCTAAAGGAATATATGCATAGAAATGATACAAAGACTGTATGAACCATATCAGAATCTTCCTACCCCGTTCCCTTTAAAAAAAGTTTCACCTCTGACATGGTAAGCTACTGTGCCCTTCTACTATTTCACCCTCTTTTTGCTTAATTCTACATCGCATTTGTTTCGGTCTTTGTATCGGTATTCCCTTAAAGAAATCTCATTAACTGCAGGAGAAACGTCGAGTTCCTTCGTTGATCTCAATATGCACGGTTCAAACCCGAAAGTCGTTCCTGGTCTAAAAGCATAACTGCATAAATAATGGAAAGGATGAGTCGCAATAGCTGACGAATAACATTCCTATTTTTAAAATCTAAAATTGTTTGACAGTCTATATATTCTTCTAACTCCGAGAACAAATAACGTATCAATCCCCGTCCCGAATTCAATATCTGACATCTGAAATTCTTTACCTTCTAAAAAACCGGAACTGCTAGCTCCTAGGGTTTAAATAAATTTCCGATAAACAGTAGATTGACGATCGACAACCATGATCAACATTCACATGGAAAGTTGGACAACGAACAATAATCATTCTATCATAACCTAACCTAATCTAACCTAACTTAACCTACGATCAACAACCACATCTACGATAGATCGGAGACAACCATTTCACACTTGGGCCCGTATTCTTGAGTTTTGCATACAACTTTCGCATACGAGATGACTAATATTTGCCGAGGAACGACAAAATCTCAAAGGCAAAATCTGTAATAGGTGGTGGCACTTGTTATCTCGCATATCTTGTTGACGTCTCATTTCCACACCTGTGTTTATGGTTGTTGATCGCTGTAATCATCTCCAAGTAATCATGTCCAATCACTTACCACTGCTTGATGTTAATCATTCCTACGATGGACACAGTTTAAGCAAATGTCGCTATTACCAACAATCGTGAGACTTGGTATTGGGTTTGTGACAAGAAGAAGAAGAGGAGCGAGATTACATGCGGTAAATAAATAGTAGTTAATCGTTGTCCAACTTTCCATTTGAATTCTAATTCTGGTTGTTGATCGTTGTTAAACTTTCCCAGGGCCCGTATTCTTAAACTCATACGAACAAGTTTCGCATACGAGATGACGTAATTTTTACTTCACAAGATGCAACTTAGCCAATCAAATGTTATAAGGTAATAGAGAATTAAGTGATCTCGTATGTGAAAGTTGTATGCAAAACTCAAGAATACGGGCCCAGGTGTGAAATGCTTGCCTCTGATCCATCGTAGATGTGGTTGTTGATCGTAGGTTAGGTTAGGTTAAGTTAAGTTAGGTTCGGTTAGGTTAGAATAGAATGATTGTTGATCGTTGTCAAACTTTTCTCATTGACTTTGCAGTCATGAATATAACTTAATAAAATTGCCATATTTGAGATTTTATCTATTTAGGATTTTTTTACTAGAGATTGTCTTTTAAAAGTTTTGTTTTTGAGATTGTGATACCTTCGTACCAGGCATATGGTATATAGCTACCCGTGGAACAAGTAATGGGTAAGGGAAGGGAGGGAAGTCATTATGAGTTGGTAATCTCAATATTTTTGAATGTATCCAAAACAGACTATTGTCATCTTTATCCAACTTTGTATCTAATCCTACTTTTTCCGACTTTGGACTGTTTTTCGTCGCTAAAATGGCTTGGAAACTTTTTGCCAAAGCAGCCGATAACGCATAATATATCAAATAAACAAAAATGAAACAGGGGTGACGATAAGAGCATTATAAGCTATCGTAATTTGACCTGTACTTAAAGCTGATTGCAAATAAATCTAGGAGAGTCAGTATTACATAGTGTAAATATTGCTTTTTCTTTCCCTCGATGTTTAATTTTTTTTAAGTTACCTATGAAAACATAATTTAAAGACTGGTTCACACGTTGTGAATAACGCAAAAATTACTCTCAAGACTTGTGGTAAATTTATTTGAAATCAGCTGTATGTCTAATTTATGTTTTCAAAATTCATGACTCCTGGCCAATCATGGTCATTTGGATATTTCCGTTACTTGTAGGCGTATCCAATGCAAGTTTGATTAAGAGATTACTTACTCAATACTATGCTATTAGACAGAAACCTTCCTAAAAATTAAACTTACATCTCCAAAAAACCTTATACAATTGACGATTTACCAAAGAGCTGTAGGCGGTACACAATCTACATACCAGCTTAAAGCGTTCAAAGTTCAATTAACGTAGATAATCTCTGTACAACAAGATCATGAAGTTAATGTCATAGTGTTACTTAAAAGGAACCGCGCTTTGGAGAAAACACTTTTTTGATTGATCGACGATGACAGCCGAAAATAGAAATCGGCCAAACCGAATTCAGTCCTAGGGTTTAACGAAGCTATCAATCACGTTTGCCTCTACACCAGTTTCAAAATTGCATTTCATTCCTGAATATACTACTCAATGGAATCATCCCTATAAACCACCTTTTGCTGATTTCTGGAAAGTCAGTGAATCAGTCTCACTACATCAATTTTAATCAAATCCCTCCACATACCACCATTTGAGGAGAAATGTAAAGTGAAACACGAAAGATACATCATCATTGTTCTCGTTTTCGTCGTTCTTGTTAACAGCTTGTGGTGGATAGGACTTCGACGCAAGAGGTGAAGATGTGAGGAATGTGTGCAATAACTATACTACCTTCCATTGCGTTAGACAAGCTAGAACCTCAAATGTCACCATTAGGTTTCGAGAATAAGTCAAAGCAGAAGGAAAAGTGGTAGTAAGTAGAAAGTAGATAATAATACCTAACCCTGGCAGCACGAGAAGCCAACTATCAGTAATGGTGTTAGTGCTGTCGAAAGCCGATAATCATGCAGAACGAGCCTTCCTTGTGAAACAATGGTTCTTATAACGAACTTATTGTAAGTTGCTATCATAAGTGTATCTTCGACGCTCCATATTACAGCACTTGAGTAGATCACTCGTACAATGAGACTTGTCAATAATTGCAGATGGATTGAACACAGCCATATACCATCATTAATCAAGCTAAATACGTTTCAAATAAAAGTACATTGCTATACGTATTAAGTTCATAACATAGTCAATGTACTTGTCCGTGAAACAGTCTTTACCAGTAAGATAAAAAAAATGTTACTAGCAAAGAATGTCTATAGACTGTTTAGTGTGGGACATGTAGTCACTTTGCACACCGTTTAGAGCGCTGCTGTTCTTCTCATACAATGTTATAAAAATATATTGACAAATGAAATAAATAAAGATTAATAAAAAGTTTCACAGTATTTATTAAATTATAACCTGACAATATTGTTTTGACAGCTAAGCTGTCATTATCAAAGGTAATATAAATATAAACAAACACGTCGCTAAGGTAAATACAAAAAATAGGTAACTAGACAAAAAAGATAAAAAAAAAGCTCAAGATAGAAACACGATATCATGAAATCGGGCATTTACCGTTTAAATTGTTCTTTTTGTAGTTCGGTATATATTGGACAAACACTTTTCACATAAGAAATTTTGACATAAAATATAAAGAACACGTTGTTCCAGAAATAAACATCCTGAAAAATCTAATTATCCCAAACACCTTTTAGAACAGAATCACACAATGACTTCTCAAAATAATATTAAAATCCTACATTTTTGTAATAACAAACGCAAATTAAATATTTTAGAAATGTTTTTCTTTTGACGTATACAAACTCAGGGAACCTTTAATGAATGAACAGATTGAGCTCAGTGATTCTCCGTTACTGGAAGTGTGAGATATTTAATTTTGATTATTTTTATCTTTTTATCTAGTTACCTATTTTTTGTATTTACCTTAGCTACGTGTTTGTTTATATTTATATTACCTTTGATAATGACAGCTTAGCTGTCAAAACAATATTCTTTATTTATTTCATGATTATGGAGTTCCACAAAGTAAGGCTAGAAACAATAAACAATCTTGATAAATGATAATAACTGGAACCTGAGATAGTTAACTGCAGATAAAAAAAGTGAATCGGACTTTTAGTCGTGCACAATCAAAAACACAGTAGCTATTTACCAAATGAAACACCTTCATTCTAGAAAATGTTTAATGATTCAGTTTTCGAAATCGACAATTCGATGAATAAATACTTGAATCTGTATATAAAGGACTGAATCACTGAATGAATGGACGAATAAACTAATGGATCGATGAATGAATGAATGAATGGACGAATCAGTCAGTGGAGTTGTGTATAATTAAATAAATCGGAGAATGAACGAATAAATCATTCATTGATCCGTTCATTAATTCGTCGACTCATTAATTTGTTCATTAATTAATTTAGCGGTTCACGCTTTCGTTCATCAATTCATGAGATCGTCATCGTCTCATTTGTTAATATCTAAGTTCATTTATTTATTCATCGACTTATTTTATTCATTTATCAATTCATTCTTTCATTCGCCTATTTAAGCATTTATTCATAAATTCACAAGTGTTTTCCATTTTTTTAAATCTCATAGACACATTTTCAAATGCATTTTGGACGTCGCGTTGTTGCACCGCTGCTTTTTTGCTAATGTAACTAATCCTAACCTCAATTTTAAAAAAAATTTAAATACCCAATGCTTCATTGAATGTAATTTGAAATAATAGATCCTCAAAGCATTTTTAGGTTTTATATGTAATACGATAAAATAATAAAAGAATAGCATCATATTAGCCTTGCTGTGCTAGATCATTATGAAATTAATCGTACTTTACGTTTCAGGACATAGGGAATGTAGCAAATTATAAAAGCTCTAATTGTTTTGTAATGT
The DNA here is from genome assembly GCA_929113105.1 of Agrypnus murinus. NCBI lineage: Eukaryota > Metazoa > Arthropoda > Insecta > Coleoptera > Elateridae > Agrypnus > Agrypnus murinus. The sequence continues at coordinate 71,201,672 of OV816031.1, read as the reverse complement.
AAGCAATAATAAGTAATATAACGAATAATATTACTAGCTATTAACGATTATATAATAATGTTAAAATAAATCAATTTTGCTTATTTCAAATTATTAATTTTACAATAACTTTATATAGTAATAATAACTATTTACTTGGAGTCGCTTTAGTAGCTCAGAGGTAGAGATATCGCTTGGAAAGCGGAAGGGCCAAGGTTCTATTACCAGCCAAATAGTTAGAAATATTGCATGTGCTGACATCTATGGTATTTTAATCGAACTACTGAAAATGGGAAATCATTTCCCACAGTGATTTCCGTGCAGAGATTTAGATTATGAGCAATGAGTCATTTTCATGGTTACTAGAGGTACCTGTAGTTACTAAAGGGCCGAAAAAAAAGTAGTGTGTTTTTTCTGGTACTTACCGCCCATTAAAATCCTTAGTTCCATATGTATGTATTTGTCAAGTATTTAATTACCTGAAAAAGAAAAAGTAACATTATATTAAAATTATAACCACATTTACGTCTAAATATGCGTAACGGATGTACTTGAATTTATTTAGCAATAAAAATGCGATCTAGGATATTTCGGCGGAGCCGATCCGGCGCAACCGAATCACCGTAGCCTTTTCGGCGCGAGCTGATTTAGCGCGAGGCCGTTTCGGCGCGAGTATACATATTGTTTAGGTTTTTCTGTATTTCTGGGGAACTGGGGACCAGGAAATAGAATCCTTAGTAAAATGTTCGTAAATTTTTGTTTTAGTCATTGTTATACATTTCTAAACTAAATTTGAGTTGGTGAAAACCAAATTATAATTTGCAGAAAAACATTGAAACAATAATTGTAGCCTTAAACTTTTTTTAATTCCGTATTTTCACATATCATAAACCGGATTACAGTGTTGTTCGGAATGCTTTGATGATGATGATGCATTGCAAGATTGCACTTTAGTCCAGACAGAATAAATCCAAAAAATTTAAAAGTTTCATCCGAGGGTTTATGTTAAAGCAACGTAAGATTTATGTTTGAGTATTTCACGCCGAAACGTCTGCACGCAGATCCGGCTCGCGCCGAATCGTTTTCGCACCAAAACGTCCTTGCGCAGAATCGGCCGCGCCGAAACGCCCCATCCCGATAAAATTGAGTCTTATATGTAACTGTAGCTAGTAATGATGGTTAGCTGCCTAGCTACAAACATAAAATGAAGAAAATGAAACCCAGCTGCAAAGCATAAGGTGATTCCATTTCCAAGTTTATAACTGCTTCATAATATTTCAGTTTAAACTGTCTACTGGAACAATGACTGTCATGGAGTGGTATCAAGTTGAATTTTTCTATGGTAAAACATATAAAACAAGACTAATGCCCTGTTTAGGAAAGACTAGTTAACTAGTGATCAATATTTAAGTAACGTTATATATTAGCAGCTTACGTGTAACAGATTGTGTAACATTATATATACAAGTTGTATACAGTGTGTAAATTAATTTAAGGTTTTTGGATGAAAGATAGGTGGAATAGAGTAGAGCAAATTTTCCTTATAAAGTTCGTTCTTCAAATGAATAGTTTTCCAGAAAATGAATTTGAAGTTTCATTGATTTTCAAGTCCGATCCTGTAACACTAACCTACCTTAATGCGTACAAGTGTAACTTAAAAATGTGATACCCTTTTAGAGCTACGTGCCTTTTAAAAATTGTTATTGTATGTCACATAAAAAAGTAATTTATCGATATCTGAATGTCTTAAACGTAAATAAAGTAGTCAGAAGTTGTTATTATCTTATTATTAGTAGATACTTTTTCAGAAATACGATCCGTTAGTATGAAAGTTTTATTAAATATGCATTTATTTGTGTTGATATTAACAGATGTTCCCTTTTGCGAATTCTTAATTTTGTTAGATTTGATTGATTTTGTTGAAATGACAAATTTTCTTATTTCAAACACAGTCGGAATATTTAGTTAGGGCTCATATATCTAACAAAATATCTTTTGAGTGAATTAATTATTACGTCATATGGGCTGCTTTAATCACCAGAAATTATCTTATTACTATTAACGTAATATTGTTGTATGTTAAACGAAATATTTTTTACTTTATTAGTAGTTTAATTCCAGCTATGCAAATGAATAATTCGGGGGTAAGGACATGGCCTTTTTTTAATACTTCGTTTTATAGCAATTTTAAGGGTTAATTGATTTTATTACGCTACCCATTTACTTATTTCTAACGATGTCTTGAGATTAAATACAATTCAAATTCATTGACGATTTTCAACCTATAATAATACAAAAATGTACCTACTATTAGTTGTAATAAGAATAACAAAAACCCGGTCACTGTTTAGTGTTTAGTTTATCTTACTGACACATTTATGTATTTATTATTATAATAACAGTTTAAATAGTAAACATCTTTTTGCTTGGAATAAACTAAATAGAATGATCAGCATAATATTTATTAAGCTTCACGAGACACAAGGGCCGTCTTCAGTTTGCTTAGTTTTCGGGGTGCCTAAAAATATTTAGTAAAATTTTTTTTTTGGGATAATGCGAAATTTTATGCATTTTGTCTTCTTCCTTTATTCATTTGTTGCCCATTAAGCCAAAAACCATTATTTAAAAAACACCCTGTATAAACTTGAAAGTTTCGGGTTTGGTGGTGACTCAAAAACAGTAGCTACATACGTCACTTACGCGAATTTTCATTGAAGTTTTGCTGTTGATTGCTTATATATAATTAATTCCTCTTTGTAAGATCAATAATGGGCCTATCGTATGAGAATACTTATCCTAGACTCGATAAAAGAGAAAAAATGTTTTTTCACTAATAAATTGCAAGTGGTACACCTAACTTTTGCACCCATTTCTATATACCTTTCTTTTCGTAACTGCGATTGTAGATCTAAAACCAGCCGGAAACCCTAAAATACCAATTCATTTTTTCTGCAAACAATTTCTTCTCCCCATTACTAAGATAACGAATGCGACAGACAAGAAAGAGGCGTCTGTAATTTTCTCGGTGGTTGACTCAGATTTTCTCTAGAAGTAATTTGAATACAAAATGCAAAATTACTGAAGCCCACGGCATTTGTAATCGACGTGTTTTGAACCAGCCGCAATGTTTAAGTTATATTGAGTTGTCATGATGACTATTTTCTCTGTAGTAGAGTTTCTACAAAAGACAGAGCGAAAGAGAAACAGAGACCTCCTCTCTAAAATATGTATAGACTAAAAAGACCGTTTACTTAGCTACCTGCTTGCCTGCCTGCCTGCAAGAACAACTTGACATTTTATGTTTTCTCATAATTTCTTAGGTGCGGTTTTATACAAATGGTAACAACTCTCTAGTTTGTGGGTGGTAATTTTCTCATCCGCTTTAATTAAACACTATCCTTCAACTTAGTTTAGTTTCTCTAACGCGGAATGTGTTAAAGGGGAAAACGAAATGCTACTTTATTTTAGGATTTAGCTTAGAACGAGGAAAACAGGGACAAAATGACAGTAAATAACTGAGAAAATCCTCAATGACTTAATTCTTCGAATTCCGTCCTCAGATATCTTTTCTTGTTATTAACTTGAAATACTCTCAACACAAAAGCTGGGACCACATAACAAATTTAATCAGGATATTTCTCTTTTTAACACTTTTTCACATTTGTAGAAGTTTAGGTTTTTTCTTATAAAGACAGCTTGCAACACAGAACAAACACACTAGTAACAAATTTGCTTTGACGAGAATTGTTTATTTTTATTTGGCAATTTTCTCATTTATTAGACGATTCTGATAACTTATTTCTGGTGCATTTACATTTTTGATAAAACTATAATTGTGGCTATCATATGGTATCACTTTAATGTAGCATCTTCTGGCTCATTTCAGAACTAACGGCTACAGCTGTCGACATTCGGTTTTTATCGTTAATGATTTGGTATAAGACGAATCTAAATTTTTTAATATTTTTGAGTGATTTTGCTCCAGCCATTATCAAATTCTTTACTTTAAATAGAACACCTTGTATATCTTTATGCTTTTCGATTCTACACTTTCTTTTAAGTATTTTTGGTTAATACACATAGGCCGAAATTGTGCACAGTTTTTGACTAGGTTTTTCAAATTTTCTTTAGAAAATATAGCTTTTCTAAAAAAATAGACTGTAAGTTATATTTAAGGGCGCGTTATCGAAGCCAGTGTTAATAATAGGAAGCTTCAAAAACTATAAACACCTAAAGATGACGCTACGGTCCGCAAAACGGAATTAATTTCTTTAAAACTAAAATTTGAAAATGTAAATAGAATCATTATTTGATCGCATCGCAGTTCTCTACTCACAGTGTTGCCAGACATGCGTGAACTTTCAAAATATTTTAAGTTTAACTGAAATTTTTAATTTTTAAGTGCCAAGGAGTAATTTAAGGTAGTTGAAATCAAAAAGGGGAATATAAAACTGCTAAATATCTTGGAAAATATCAGTTGTTCTTGCTGGTTTTAAGAAAAAAAAAGTATTACTATATTAAAATATTGAAAATATATATTCGTTTTAAGAAATTAATCAGGACTAATTAAGAGTGAAATAGTTTATTCAAAAATTAGCCGTCACATGCTATTAAGTAAAGAAAAACAACATTTACTTCGGGAATTTATTAAATAATAGTTAAAAGATTAGGAAAGTTAAATTACTTTTAAATGTTCCGCGAATATTACCACTCAACGCTCCCCTGGTGCAGAAAGCGTTCAACTAAAAATGACTGATTTTCGTGCTGCCATATTTAAATTTCCGCGCCGTGTACATCTATTTTATTTCAATCAATACTAAATAAGTAAGCAAAAACATTTATCCATTGTCATAGATTTTGCTATTAAACAGTGTTATAATGAGTGTATTATGTTTAGTTTGGTTATTTTTTAGAAAACGTTAGTTCTACAAAATTGGCTATGTTCGACTACGATTATAAAATTTATTTTAGATATCTACTGCCTACAAACTATGATCCACACTACCTTAACAGTTTAGCAATCGACATCAAACGTTATCTTGAAAAAAAACGATTATTAAAAGAAAGCTTGACGCTAATATTTTGCGCCAGTACTGATTATAATAATACATAACACTTATAAACGTTTTTTCATAAATTTATTGTTAAATAATATACAGGGTGTTTAATCCACTAGATCAAACATACAAATATTTGAATATAAAAATCTTATTTTTTGAAAATGAAACACCCTGTATATTTATATTTTATACGATTCTGCTTTTTAGTTTCTGCCAATACATACGTAAAACCTCATTATTACAGACATACTTGGGAATGGACTATGGTGTCTCTTATATCGAGGTGTCTCTAATACCAGGGTTCACCTCCATCTGAACCATTTATGTTGAAGTTTTAAGATGCTTTCTTTTGATTTCAAAATGTTTGACACATAACATTCTCAGCGACTTTCCTTACACCCCGAGTCGGATTTTTAACTGTAACTGTCCTTAATAATGGGCTATTTTTGTAAAGAAAATTATGTGTAAAATCCCAAATCCTTCAATATTACAAAGAGAACCAAGTTTTATCTGGAACTGTCCTTAATAATGGGGTACTCTTGTAATGAGTTGTACTGCCATTTTTGTGTCCACATCTCTTCTATCGCGTCTCTTTAATATCGATGTGTCTATAAATACATTTTAAATGGCAACTAATCAGGATCGGGCCAAAGTGTCATACATGGGTCTCCAATACTATGGTGTCTTTAAGGTGATGTTTTACTGTATACGTATTTTTTATTTCAAAAAGGAACAGTTTCCGACTTATTAGCGTTTCTATGCTGTCTCGCTATTTTAATGTTTATAATTCATTTTTTTATTATTAGGTAATATTTTTCTTTATTGTACGATTTTTAAGGTGTAGGATGTAGATGAATCGGAGATATGTTGTTAAGGCATTTATGATTAGAATGATAAAATTAATTTTAGAGTACATCAATACAGTATAAACACGCTGATAGCTTTGAAGCTCTTCATTTTTGAAATATGAAATAAAATATTGTCATGTTATATGGTTTGCTATTGGAAAATATAGGCATCCCTATTTACCAACTATTTATTATAAAATAACTAACAAATATTATATATATAATAAATAACTATTTATTATAATAATAATAAATAGTTATTTATTTTAACTTTAATTTAGTTTTTAAGATAATATGAATGACAGAGATATTACTTCTGAAGATAAAAAGCATTATACTGTCTTAGAATTAAACTTTCTTTTATTCAAGATATCCAAATTTCATATTTTCTTTAATTTTTATTGAAATTTATATCTATTGAAGCGACCCACCTTGAAGAATATCAGTTGCGATAACAGCCAAACTTCACAACAATTATTTTAACCGGTGCATTTTCTTTTATGGTAAAGATAGGTGGTTTATATTGTGTTTATTGTGCTTTTACTGAAGTCTGTTTTACGTGTTGTTTTGTAGTCTCAATTTAATCTAATTAATTTTAATGTTTCAAGTGCAAGTTTTTTCGAAATATGTAATAAATTCATTCCAAACTGTAGCGTTCTTTTTAAATAATACTTAAGGTGCTGTTTTAATTGTTTATTATCAAGACAAAATATTAACACTAACACTAATTACAAATACAACTATAAACTATTAACAGACTGAACTAAATTAATTACAGACTATTATTACTACAAGGTTTATATTGCACTGATGTTTACTTCAAACATTTATGTTATATTACCCACGATGCGCGTATTTGGTTTGCTGGTTGACTATCCCTTCTTGCGCGGTGGCGTTTTATATATCCCCTATAAAAGCTTCCACAATGTACAAGAGAATTCTCGCGAGTGCATTCTTCTGGTGTTTATATCCATACGTCAATCGCTCTAGAATATTCCGCCACCAGTATCGAATACTGTAGAAGCGACGGGAACCTTCTCGCTTGTTCGCCGCCAGTGCATAGGGGTTTTCTTGTTCATTACAATACTTTATGTACACAGGGTATATTATTATGAGATATATACGGTTTTCAGTACTACGAACATTGCAGTTATCGTGTCTGTCATCATCACAAAATCATCTACATTGGAGCTTTCCGGAAATTTTACGTACATCCCCGTTGAGTCAAGATTCCCATAAGTTGCGTCAACAAAAAGTATTGTTCGTTTTCCAATAAAATCAACTCAGATTTTCGTATTTGAAGAAGGGACGACATTAGGTTGGCTTTTCAAATTTTCTGAATGCTGTGATTCATATTATGCGAAACTGAATAACTGAAATTCTCGCATAAGAGCTTATACTCCTTGCTCTTTGAGTTAGAGGGAGCATCATCAGCAGTGTGATTGGAGAGACAGAGAAACAATTAATCATTTTGGGAGAAGATAAAATCAAATGCGAAAATACTACTGCTTCGGCAGGCTATGGGAGCGTATAAAAACATCTAAAGAGTTAATATTTGAAGAACATGGTTGTTAGAACCAAGATCGAGACTCATTCTATGCGATATTTTACGTCTGTTGGTTAATGAGATCTACCAAAATCAGAACAATATTTCTTTCATATTAACGAATATTATGTTGAAATAATTTTTGATTCCTTAACTCTTTGAAAGTAATACAACTTTCGAATATTTGACTCGATGTCGAACTTGAACTGGATTGTTCCAGTTAGGGTTGTTACTGGTAAGCCAACATTCCAAAGTTGACTTGATGAATTTAGCGGGATCCACTTAGAAATTTAACTTAAAATTATGACCTTACGTTTCAGACATCAAGCGATGCTTTTGCAAGATACGACTAAATATCAACATAAACGAACTCAAACATGAACTAAACTTGCCCAGAGTACAGTACTCCAGGTGCCTGCATCCAAACAATTGTGCAACATATTAAAATGAACTCAAATTTTGACAAAACCAAAGAATATCAGCACAGCTGATACCTTCATTTACTTGAACTCAATTCTTCCAACTCCAGGAATTAGTAAGTTAAATGTAACCTTTTAAACATCAAGGTAATGATCTGATTTAACTATTTCCAGTGAAATATGTACCCGAAACTGACTTAACCTTATTTGGGAAAGAAAATTCTATTCTGCATTCAACAATCGTCAAACTCAAATCTAACCAGAAGATAAAACCTTTTGACTTATATCCTTTTTGAAACTATAAATCTTTTAATATATGAAATTGAGGTTATGTGTGTGTGATAATTTTTCCTAGTTTAAAACCTTTTCTAACTTGATAATTCTATCTATAGCCTAGCATGTCTATCTTTTATATGAATTTATTTTTGTGTTTTCGGAGCCTAATCTTAGCCTTTAAAAATAATTTTTATGTTTTATTAATGTTTTAAATTTTCAATCGATGATCCTATATCATCTCAATATAAACCACAAACAGTAGGTAACCTCTAGAGCTGGATACCTGTAGAAACCAGAATTATAAGAGCAGCGAATGCCACTGAAATAAATTCATTGAGTACATTAAAGCATATTATGAATGCAAATCCATATAAACCCATTCGTTTTACCCTGACTGAGGATTGAACCCAGGTGTCTCGTTGTCCGGGCGGACGTTCTACCAAGTGAGTTACCGGGACAACCTACAGGGGGATGAGAATTTTTCTATAAAAAATATAATTGCAAACATACCCTAAAGTGTACTAGATATAATTGCTTTATCAAGTTGTGATGAATCGGCAGTTCGTCGACAACACATCAACTATTTTCTTTCATAATTCCTTTATTGCGAGTTTATCATCGTATAAGTCGGGGGCTGAGTACGCATCCTCATTACTTTTCTATGAAACATTGGCTGGAGTTTTCTAAACAGGTCAGGTTGAATCCGGAAATTGTCATCTGTTCATATTAAATTGCATACGCTATTGTTTTCGTCCTTTAATAAATGTCGTTCCCTTGAAATAACGGATAATTAATAACTTCCTGATTATATCTTTTTAATTATTCTGGTAATGAGTAGCTACAGCATTATTTATATTTAGATATCAATTTAGAGTTATTAATAATTTGCAATTAATCTTCTTTAGGTTTAGGTAGTACTCAATTTCTGTCAGTTTTAATCAGATTCCTTTTTCTTGCTTCTGTTCATTCAACAAACACATGTCGTAAATCTAAACCCTTAAATTTTCTGAAATAAAAGAAAGTGAAGAGGGGATAAGGGGCTGGTTACAATAGATATTTAATTAAAGAAAAACCTCCCTCACATAACACAGAGAGAGCACCAGAAAACTTTCTTAATAAATGTCAGACATAATTGCTAGAACTGAGCAATTAGTGAAAAACAAATTGTAACTAAGTGACAAGATGACAAGAGCTATTAAAACTTTCGAATTCCTAACATTAACGGAACAGGAATTTTTAACTTTTTTTTTCCTTCTTTTTTTTAGTTCGCGATAACAGTGTACGTCATTTTACAAATTAACGTAGTTATAATTCAAGAGTTTTGAGGATGTTTGGAGATCAAAGATAGCTGTATATGTATGTGTATAAGTTTTTCATATTTTTGGCACATTTTAGATTTGTTTGAAATAGATTGTATAAAATCAGGATAATAGTCATATAAATGTTACCTATTCCCCCATCATAGCGGCAGAAATAAATTGATTATGTGGACTAACGCACAGCACAGTATAGTCCTTCAACTATTCGCACATTGAATTGCAATTTTTCAAGACTATCCTTTCTCTAGTGTGCATGCTCCTGCGCGCGCGCGTGTGTGCGTGGGCTTGCGCACGTGTGTGTGCGTGCGCCCGCGGATATGTGTGCAAGGAACTAAAACTAACTAAGTTTTGAATCTTTCTCAATCATTACATTTAAGCATTATGTTAAATCTATATTGCATGGTTATACGTTCATTCGACGAAGATTTCGTCGTGTTGCGGAGAGGAAGATATTCTTCTGAAAACAATCCTTGTTGGATCTAAGGAAGGTTCTTTACTTCTTCGTAAAACTGTGCATAATCTCACCATACGCTCTTTAACTTTCGTTCTTGGAGTACTACTGTGTACAAATGTTTGCTATCCGTGTACCCTATCCTGTGTACGTATGTTATGCCTCCTAAGGCGTTGTACCGTTGGTGTTCTTTCGCCCACTCTATCAGTTAGTTCCGAGTATTGTCACCTGCTTAAATGCCGGCATTACCAGTGGATAATATTTCCGAGAAAGTATCAGAGACCATTGTTACCATTCTAGCCATAATAGTGTATCGACTTTTCTTTGGGCATGGGTTTCCCACACCTCCAAGAACTTTTCCAACCATAGAATTGCAAGAAAGCAAAGAAATTACCATAAAGCTTCGAAAAAGAATTTACTAATGGAATCAAAAGATTATTAAATGTAATCAGAATAATAAAGTAAATAAACAATGATGTGATAATTTAATCAAAACTTACCATGTCATTAGAAAGTTATATAAAATAATTAACTTACATATTCAGTTACTAATTAAGAAGGTAAGATTAACAGAGCTGATTGGTGAACATATTTATTTCGAATTTTCCGCCTATTGGATTATAATTGAAACTGGCGACACTGTTGGCACATAGATTGTAAATAGCTTATGTAATAAAATAACTTGACTCTTTTAGGCAATTAATCGGTTTCTTAATCAACAAGGCAGATATAAAAGCCAGTAGTTTGTCATAGGGCTACGAAGGATGGTTCTCTCTCAGGGAAATTGGTGATACTAGCGACCTATAGCTTTATTTGCTTGTTTTAGGTACTTTATGTAGCATACCTGCCGTGAAGGCTTACTACACTTACTCTCTCTTAAGTGAGTGCTTCCACCGTCTACTAGTATCGGTGCTATTAAAGGCTGTGCTTGGTTTAGCAATTGCCTAGGACTTACTTAGGTTTTGCCCATCCCCACCTACCAAAAATGACTTGATGGTTCGTTCTACTCTACCTAAAGCTGAGAACCGGCATACACGGCATGGAGGTGGAGTTCAAGATGTGAGAGGCTATAATTATGTTCGGGTCAACATCCCTTAAAGATTCCCCAGGATAGCCTTATTTGGGCTCAGCCATCTCTGCGACCCAGTGAACGCAGAGGAGCTCGAGTCAACTGATTATATACAGTATAGCTGATCCACGGTTTGGATTATACTAGGAAACTGACGACACAGCTAGATAGACTCGAGGGTAAGAACGAAGACAATAAATGCGCAACGAACCAATATAAAACGTTCTACCAAAGCTAGAATATGGTTTTAAACAGCCTTTAAAGATTCCGTAATCAAATCTAGCACAGTCTTACGACGGGCACAATGTCTCAATTGTTTGCATGTCTCAAAATGCATTTTTGAGTAAATGTATTTACCAATTTAACAGAGACGTTGAATATTCTACCCAAAACATTTAAGTAACATTTTCAATCTAGCATTAAAAGTTAGATTCGTGCAGGGAATTATCCCGACGAAGCAGCATTCTACTTTTTACTCTGTTGCTGCACCCCTTTCTATAATCAGATGTATACTCTTTGAGTGGTAGGTGTGTCCAAGGAACACATTTGTAAATCTGGCGCATCATCCTCTACATAATCGGTTTAGTGAGGTCCATAGTCATCTTACGACTGGTAGCTATGCTTTCATTCTATTTTGTATCTTATAGCTCTTGTGATAGGCGTGTTCAAAAGTCAGGATTACTGGCCATCAATCTAGCTACCCATCAACTTATAGCCCTCATATTCTGGAATAGGCTTGGACAAGAAAAAAGGTCTTTAGTAAGCTAGGATTTGGTGATGTGACTCCTGTATGATGGGTATGCCGTTTTATCTACATTTAGAGAAAAGAATCGGTACCGGAAAATGTCTACTTGATAAGGTTGGGTGTCCTAAATTGTGATTATTTCGGGTACATGAAGTACTGTCAGGTGTTTATTACAGGTGGGATTACAGCCCTAATTTCTGGTATTGGTGTTGTCGACTATAGAACTTTGAGCCCCTAACGAAGACGTTTTAATCAGGAGATTGAAAGCTTCAACATATGATTCAATTTATTTTTCATCAAGATGATATCGTTCCTCATAGATACAAAATATGAAAAGCGACTCATATCTCTTAAGGATTTTTCAAATTTTTGCTCCCTCAAATTCCTCTGCTTCTTTTTTCTAACGCTAAATTTGTTCAATTGTTTAAAACAAACTCATGGTAACCATGCAACTATAGCAACCACACTTTCACGCAATCCTTGATGTTATTGCTATTCTTTTTAATAAAATGTTTTTAAGAAACTAAATTTTATAAATACGTTAAAAAATAAAATATTCTATGCACCACAGGAGATATTCTTTGCCCAAGCAGCATTTAAGTAGCAGTAACTGAGATCGGAACTTTGATTGAGTAGTTGTTACGTAACTGCAACTTTTATGACTTTATAGGTTTAATTTCTTCAATTCGGAATATTTTAGTAATTGTGTAGTTGTTTCTACTATTTATTGGAACTATGTAGTTTCATTACTTCTGAGTAACTATTAAAGTATGTGGAACGGTATTGTCACTTAGTATACTTACTTTAAAGTCGTCGCAACTTCAAAGTGGTATTATGATTGTAGCAGTAACTTGCCCGAAGCTACTTTAAAGTTTTTAAAACCTTACAGTAGCATTGAATGTAACACTTACGTTTTTGCTACCCAGGAGAATCACATTAAAGTAATTTTTCGTAAACTACTTCATCTCCATATTTACTTGTAAAATGCTGGATTAATCAATAATCATTAATCAATTTGCAATTTGTTATGATTGTTAATAGATGTTTTACTATATAACCTTCAATAAAAATAACAAATTGGTGCCAAATTGTGCCTTAGGGATTGTTATGTACGTAGCTTGAAGTTGGCAACATTTATTTGTAGTGATGTAACTAACCAATCCTGGCATCCTGGCCCGTTCCCTGGGCCAGCGTCAGTAACACTCGAGCCGGCTTGGAGGATACACGTCTTCTACAGTCTATACATTGTGTATGTAATTCGCCCTGCTCACTCAATATTAATAAAGTTAATTAATGACAATAATTGAGTATCTTTTATTTAAACACATAAAAGAACATAACAGAAATAATATAAAAATGGTTTCTATCATGTGTATCAACTTATAAGTATTTCATATATATTTATCATGTTTTATTAAAGACATTTTTTTACTAAAAAATATATTTAAAGAAGGCGCGTTGTTATTTTTCGATCTATCATCATCATATTTAACAGAAAAGTTGCAATGGTTTATAATTTTGGTGTACTGGAATGACAAAATAATCAAACATTTCATCGCTCTTTGTATTAAGTACGTATTACAAATAAACTGGTAATTCATTTTGTGACACGATCCAGCATTATATAGTATAGAAAATGATAGAATATTTGTTAAGTTGCAAGAGCAAGAGAGAGCAACCACGCGACATGATGTGTCAAAGAGAAAAGAAGTTCCACGAAAGTAGCAATTACTACGCCGCCACGTACCTGCTACCCAAAAATTGTTCCCCATTTTGGTTCCAGGCACGTAACAAAACCGTAGCAATTACGTGCTTGTGACTAGTGGCTAAAACTTAATAGTTCCACCGGTAGTTGCTGGTACGTAGCGACGACTAAAAATGCTGCTTGGGTGGCCACCATGTAACCACGTCAACCCCAGAGAAATAAAAACATTCAAATCTCCCTTAATGCATAAATATCTCTTTCACAAGCTTCGTGCATTTTCAAATCATCTACCAAAAAAAGAGTTAATTTAAATTAATATCATGACATAACTTTAGTTAAGAAGGCGAATTCGAAACTGAACATCCTTTTTAAGATAAACTAATGATTGATGATCTAATAAATAAATCTCACAGTAACTTTAACTCTGCAATATTACTATTCTGCTTATCACGAGAATCTAAGCAAATCGAGCAACTTTCACACGGAATATTGTAGGATATAGGCAATTCTAAAATAACAATTTGTAAGTAAAAATGTCTTATGGCCAATTTCAGTAAATGTAAGTTGAAAGCAGCCATAAAGGACTACATATCCGACTTAATAGACAGGATATAGTGTGTAACATCTATTTGATAAAAATCGGACAAAACTAAGATAACTTCGAAACAAAATGATAATATTTGAAAAGGTATATATATGCAACCCAACATATACGAAATATCTTGAAAATCTGATAATGCAACAAGAAAAGCATTGTAGGAGTCTTGTTACTATAAGTATATACCCTGAGCATTACCATTATTTCATTTGAAAGAGAGAAAAGTTTTAAAACGACATTTTCTAGTGAAACACACAGTATATTACATAAATGTTTGCTTTTATTTATAGCTCATGGCGATGTATGCGTTTGTAACAAAAACAAGCACATAATAGATTTTTAAATTTGTTATTGAATTTAAATGTATTGTTTTAGCACTAGTTCACCTTTTATGTCGTAACTGACCGGACTGTGTGACCTATTCTCTTTATGAATCTCCACCGTGAGAAGACTTTCACTATTATACTTCTCCTTCACTAGTAGCGTGGCATACATATTTTTGCAACATATTATTAATAGAGTGATTTCTTTTGTTTGCGTATATAGGAAGTTATAATTTTTATATAATCAACAATCATAGTTTCCATAGAGTAAATCCTTAAGAAGGATTTTCATTCATAAAAACCAAATAAAAACCTTATTTCTGACATTACTTCATGTAATAAGCGTTTAGAAAGAAAGTCCGCCATTAGGTTTATAAATAAAAATATATATGCGACCGACACACTTTAGTTACAAAAAGAGAAACAAAACAGGCCCAAATATTTTACCTTGAGGCACCTTTTCCTTTTTTTTCTCTCCAATTTGGATTAAAGTTAATCGAGTCAGTTATTGTTAATTTGTTTTTTCAAATATGGAAATCAAATCATAAAGTAGAATTTGTTGGAATTTAAATTTCAGACCAATTTGCCTCCTGCTGCTGGAGTAAAAACATAAAATCGCTAGTTTAATTTGCTTTTTATCGCTCGCCCTATTTTATACCTCCTGACGAAGTAATGAAAATATAATGTTTTCCCTTCTAATTAGACTCTCTTAACGAAGGATATAGCGGATAATTCTGGCATTCTTTCCCTTTTATATTAATGAAAGCAGTCTGCAATCTTCTCTTATTCTACATACACTATCGACCGAAAGTTTTAGGACACGAAATTGGATTTGGTAAGAAAATTGACAAAACAATATTTATTTTAGAAGTGCATCTTATTTCGATAAATTTTTTCTAGATAACAATACACTGTAATCCAATAATGTATTGTAATAATGTACATCGTCCAACAAGGCGGCCAGGGTTTGTAAAATTCAAACTCTGGAAAAAATTGCGATTTCAAGGATTGTTTACATTGAGAATACACGAATAGGTAACTCATACTTTAGCTAGAGCAGTATAACTAAACAGCACAGTAACTCGAAGTGTGAACTCCGTCATAGCATTAAAGCGTTCCAATCACTAACTCGCAAATGGCGGACTTTGGAACATCCGCTTTTTCCGTATTTTTCTAGACGCCTTGAGATCGTCTCTATTGTTTCTGTAATCTCAATATTATATGGTCCAATCTCGAATGTCTAGTAATGGACTCGAGCCCGAGCCAAGCTCGACTCGACTCGACTCGAAACTCGACTCGATTTCAAGTCGAGTTCGACAATTCTTTATTCGAGTCGAGTCGAGCTTCACGTATGTCGAGCCCGAGTCGAGTCGAATTTTTCTAGCTTTTTGGGCCGGCTCGAGAAAATTGTACAGTTTACAGTATTTCCCCTATTTTGTACTTTAACGGATTATAACTAAGAATTTGCGCAAGTACTTTTCTTTAAATGACTTCATTACACTATAACACTTAAAACATAATTAAATTTTTAATTATTATATAATTATTTTAAGGAAATCTCCGAGTTTATTATATTCCACTTTGCAAGCTCCTCATCAGAAAAACATTCTTCCAAATGATTTTCCTTAAATTCTGTGTAAAAACCCGATTTCTTAAAACAATTCTTAATTGTTTCTGGTTTAATCTGACTCCATGACAAACGTATCAAACGCACAGCTGTTGTCCATTTGCTCTATCATTTGCAGTACAATTTTTTACGGTAAAATTGTTTAAAATTGTGAATGACACCTCGGTGTAAGTACACTGACAATATCAAAGAAACAAACCGGATTCCAGAATCTTCTTCAACAAGTCACTTATCTAAAAAGGTTTACCTGCTTATTTCGGGATTTTCTAAAAATTTGTATAACATTTGGTTTTAAAGCGGATGGGTAATGAAAAGGATCCGCAATGAATCATCCCTGAATCCTTTCTTTGAAACCTGTTTACTATCACCGGCTACTTACTGACACATTTATTGTTTATTTAGGCACCTTAAATACATAATCACAAGAAACCTACCTAAAATTTGCTAATAATTCACATTTTTGGTTTAAAGTGTAATAAAAAGAACCGACAAAAGTTTAAAAAGATATGTAGTAAATAGTATTTTTTTCCGAGTCGAGTCGAGCTTTCTAGGAAAGCTCGCCTCGACTCGACTCCACTCCATCACTACGAATGTCGTAGCTTTCCCGTTGACTCTGCCCGTGAAAGTCTTTCTGTTTCTGAGACTCTGCTCGGTTTCCCGAATCTTTAGTTCCTGAGATTCACAAACTCTAAGCCTTCGAAATCCTAAATTTTGAAATTGCAGAAATTTTAAAAACTTAAGGATTCCTTTTTGTTCATTTATGGGTTTGTAAATAATTCAGCCCGTTGGTAAATAAGAACCGAAAAGTACGAAACTAAAGATTATTACAGCTCAAAAATAAAATATAATCCAAGATACATTCAGAACTTTATTATTACTAGAGAAACCTCGTCAAGACATGACGGTCAAAAGCATTGAAGGATTTCCCTATATACAACATTCGATGTGTAATTGCAATCCTTCGAATTTTCGTGAGTGATTACTTCAATAAACGCAACCAAACATCGCCAGTTGAAAATTCTAAGCCTAGCAGTCCTTTCTCCCAGCTTACCCTCCTCTCGTCCGACATATATTCCTCTCTGGCTTACCCCGTCCCGTCGGTTTATTCTACATACATACATACATACATACATACATACATACATATGGAAATTCTACCTTACGAAATGATAAGAATAAAATCAAAAATCGATTTTGTTTAAAACATTCTTTAAAACGTCTATTAGTACATATTTCAAAAACATGACATAAACATAGTGTTGGCAAATTTCCTGCGTTTTATACAAACTGCCCTGAATAAGTAATTGCCATCAGCTATTATTTGTATAATTCGTCTATTGTCCATAATTTTCAACTATCTGGGTTTTGTCTACGCAACCTAACAATTTTTTAAACATTAACCACTTATTAATTATGAAAGTGGACAGCTGCATCACCCTTTTATATTTATAAGTGGGAGTAGCTACAAAACTCACCACCGTAGAAAGTGAGAGGGCGCCCCAAGTGAATGTCCGATTCGTCCATATCAAATTAAACATTAAAAAAATATAAAAATTAAGTAGTGTTTACTAATCTACACAGCGAAAGCTTTAATATAAAAAAGAATCGCTTAGATCGGCCCGGTAGAACTCTCAAACGAACTGGAACAAAAATAAGCCTCGTGTTTTAAATATATAGATTTGGTTTTCGACAGACGAATGCTGTGAGAGCATAACTCGTATTCCAGAGGTCGTGGATTCAAATCTCACTTCGGACGGCGGGGTTTTTCTAAATTCGAAAATTTGTCCACCTACACTATCTGTTTGTGTGTGTGTAATTCTATTGCATGCTAGATGGGTCACACATGACCTTAGCTGCTGGTTTCACCATAGTGTAGACATAAAATTAAAAATAGAAATATTATATGACACAGAAACATAGATTATAGAACAGGAAGAAAAAATAGTATCAAACCTGTATATATTTGCACAATAATTTAAAGCGAAGATCAAATATATTGCTCTACTTAGCAGGAACAATAACGACATTTATTTTATAGGTGGATAACCAATTGCCGTTTAATCAGTATTGTTCTTTAATTGAGAACATGATGGGATACGTTAAATACGTTTTCAACGTGTTTAAAAGTTATAATAATCTCGTCAGGATCAGCATTTCTTAAACTGCGGGCTGCAATATATTGGTTTCCCTATCAAAATCTCCAATAGGGTAGTATTCTTTCAGATTAGACTAAATTCTCGATCATAGTAATCGATGCCATGAGATAAGAGTCCCATTCCTTTTACAACTGTTCTGGATGAAAAGTATCACACTAGGTAAGCAAGTTATTGTTGTAAGCACACTGTCATATTGCAAAAAAACGAATATGAATTAACAGTCTTAACATTCCCATCCAGTTATTATACAATAGCATGATAGGATGAGATAGAATATACAGACAGATCCCGCTCTGTACTGCCAATTATTACGTTTAGCATTGTTTGAATACAACGACAATGTACTTCGGTGGTTGAAATTATACAAGGTGTAACTTACATAACTAGAAACCTCGTAATGGGGGGGGAGGTAGCTGCAATGATTGAGAACATATTTTCCTTGTCAACATGTGGTCGCTTCCAGCTAGTTTTCGAGAAAATCGCATTTTAAATTTTAAGTACGCCCATTGTACTCACATTACATTAAAGTACAAAACAAGCCAAAAAAAATTTATTACTAGGTTACCAGTTGTATTAGTTACACCCTATATTATTTATTTAATGAAAATGCGAGTGCCTCGCTAACCTCAATACCCGATTAGTTTCGGTAAAATAACAGGATCAGTTGCGAAACTATCTGGGGTCTGAACAGCATTCAGGACATATAAGTAAAACTTTTGGCTACAACACTGTTCTTGTGAGTTTTTAAAAGGTTGATCTGAATTGTTGCATTTTATAAATCAAATACATGCTATTTTATTGATTGTGCTGTAAATCGCGATTTATTATAAGGCTATGTAAATTTCTGCAGTAGCGCCGAGACAATACTTTAACAGAGGCTACTAAATATGTTTAGTACTGCAACCAATGCTAATAATGCTGTGTGTAACTGTGGTGGCTCTACTTTAGTCGTTCTGTTATTTTATCGAAGCAAACGCTATCGGATATCGAGATCAGAAAGATAATCAGTCAAACAGAAACAAGAGAGGTTGCTTTACCAATTTAAAACAAAGATTGACTTCTCGGCCGTTGATTGCAATATATGATCGCTATGCTGTGACGGAATTACATGCAGGAGTTCAGGAGGTAATAGGCGGCATTACACTACAACTACAAGCTGGTGGAGAGCTGAAACTCATACCACAGTATTATAACAGCCAGTAGGTGCACTCTCGCAAATATTATAACCCGTCGTATGTGACCTTGTTGTATTGTCGGGCTATTAAACAACAGTTGTGAGTGATGTGACATCTGCTACTCATTATTATTAAGCATGCAATGACGACGGCGATCGGTATGCCTCGGCGAACTGATCGTTGTGTGTGCGATATTCAAAGCTAGTTTAACAACTTCAAAGTGCCGACAATAGAATGAATATGCTGTATATCTTTATGCTGTGCCCATGCAGCATTTTGCCCAAACTATCATTTTTACGAGCTCGAAGCGCTAGCAGTCATAAACTCTCTCAAAAGGTTTATGGTGTATCTCATTGGAATCCAATTGGGATACATATCCGATTAAGTATACGCTTACAAAACGTGGTTTAATTCCAAGAATTTGTCGCTGGTGGTCGACTCCACTAACGTTCGCTTTTTCCATTGAGAATAGGGCAGGATTGCAGGCGAGCCATGTGGACGCTCTCAATAGAGATGCAGTTGAGATTTGCATCGATTTTGCCGAAATTCTTGTCGACACATTAATATCAATGAAGGCGACTAGGTGTTGTCTGCTCAACTTATAGACAAAAGTTGTCGTGAGTTGCACATGATACGTAACATAACATACGTATCTGTTACTTTTGAAAATAAAACTAACTAAATGCTAGGTGGTACCTAAGACACACTGGCAAGACGAAACATTTTAATATGGCATCATGACCGAGTGGACCACTTTGGAGTCGATACAGCTCTGGAAGCTATAGGAAAACATTACTGGTTCTCTGCTATGCGTGATTACGCACGTAATTTATTTCTTGTACGGCTTTACAAAATTCGATTTATGAAATCGAATCCTATAAATACTTATAAGTACTACACTAGTACTGAAATCTCTTGACGAAATCGTAGACATGTTTGGCTTTCCACTGCGTGTAATTTGTGATAGGGGTTTTAAACTGCTTTTAAAAGTTACTGTAGTACCTTAAGCATAAAACAAGTACGAGTATTATGTGAACCGGCGACTTTCCGGGCAAACGGTCAGGTGGGGCAAATAAATCGCGTCACTTTCTATAGTTCACTATCTTATAGATTTATAGAAGATGACGAGCGCTGGGATGATTTAATTAGTCAGATGAGATGAGAGGTAAATTCTACGGTCGGATCTTGATTTGATGAAATTTGATTTATGAAAGCTATACAAGTACTGCACCAGTACTAAGAATCATTGACGAAAAAATGTACATTCCAAAATGTATAATTTGTGATAAGTGGTACAGCTTTTACGAACGTAGCCTTTAAAGGTTACTGTAGCACCTGAATCACAAAACAAGTATTATGCAACAGCGACTTCCCGAAAAAACGGTCAAGTGAAGCAAATAAATCGCGTCACTTTAAACGCCCGACTACTTCCGTAGAAGATGACGAGTGCTGGGATGATTTAATTAATTAGACGGGTGAGATGGAAAAATAATTCTACGGTCGATTCTTGATTTGATGAGATTTGATTGATGAAGAATCTGCCAAATACAAGTACTGCACCAGTACTACGATTTCTTGACGTATTCATAGACATGTTTGTCATTTCAGTAATCCACGACGTATTTAATTTGTGATAGGGACACTGCTTTTATGAGCGTTATACTAATTAACCACAAAACAAGTATAATGAGCAACTGCGACTTTCCGGGAAAATGGCAAGCTAGAATAAAACGTCGGGTCATTTGAAACGCTGTTATTTCTTCCGTAGAAGATGGCGATCGCTGGGATGACGTAATTAGCCGGGTGAGGTAAGACATAACTTCTACGGGCGGTTGTTGATTTGATAAAATATAATTTATAAAAGCTGTGGGAGATACAATTACTGCACCAGTACTAAGATTTTTTGACGAAAGAATTTACCTGTTTGGCGTTCCACGGTGTATCATTGGCACAGCTTTTATTGCACCAGTATTAAGCTTTTTGACAAAAATATTTACATGTATGGCGTTCCACGGCGGTTAGTTTGTGATAGTGGCACAGCTTTTACGAACGTAGCCTTTAAAGGTTACTGTAGTACCCTAATCATAAAACAAGTATTATGTGCAATAGCGAGTCCCTGAGAAAACGGCCAGGTAGAGCAAATAAATCTTAAGCGCTCCGACGTCTTCTATAACGCTTGGATGATTTAATCAGTCGGCTGGTATGGGACATAATTCTACGGTCAGTCATACGATTGATGACGCTTACCTTAGCGTTTAGGTTTTGCGAAGAAGACTCAGCGGAGCTAGCTGTCTTGTGAGAAGAAGCTTCTGAGCGAATTGCCAAACAGTAGCTGATTCAGAATACGGCTACGATGTCAGGCATGCTCATCCGCGGGTAGTATTTGAAGTCGGGCAACACGTGCTCGCCAAGAAATTGATTTAAAGTAAGGATGAAACAAACGTTTAATAAAATTTACACCGTCAAAAATTAAACGTTTACACGTTTAAACGCTTCCCCGGGAAGATTTATAAAACCATTTCTCTATATCCTATGTTGTATTGATTTTTAATTTATACGGCGCATAATGCGGACGACTCGCGTTAGTTTACGTCTAACACCACTAATAAAAACTGTCAAGAGAATGTACGGAAAGGCTCCGGCGAGATAAATCGCGAAGTGCGCTAAAGTGCGTCTGAAATAAGCTGCCGCAAGACGTAAATAGACTTGAAGTTAGCTGACCCTTGAAGCTTCATTTACGATGATGAGCGTTTGCGTACGTGTGCGCTTATCTCGCTCTTACGGTTTCTGCGTAATATGGAATGGAAAATGATACTGATGAAAATGAAATACATCGAAATTAAATCAGACTCGTCACTCGCTATTTAAACATAACAAAGCCTAGTTTAAAAGAGGTGTTTGCACTAAAAAGGGCAATTACAAAATAAATTTAACAAAATAAATAAACGTTAACGAGAACTGATTGCATATACGTGTTTCCGCATGTAGGTAAAGTAGCTTAAGCGTTAAAGAGAACACGTGCCCGCCGACCAATAGCATCGCTTACGTCCTTGTGACAGCTTATTTCAGACGCACTTAGACGCAAATTTAGCAGAATACAAAAATAAATGTAATAAACTGTGTTTTATGTGAAGTATTTTTGAGTACACTAAAGTCGCTACTTTTCATCATCTACGATGATGCGTGTTTTGATTGGATTATTACCTTAATCAAGTACCGTATCGGGTTGAACGTCGAATGGCAAATAGCTGCGGAGAAAGCAAATTGTTGCCATTTAGCTCTAATGAGATTATTGTTTGCCGTGTAATATTGATGTTTTGTTGAAGATAGTTTCGCATACATATACGCGTTTAAACGTGTATTTTTATACTAAACGTTTACACGTTTAAACGCTGCATCCCTAATTTAAAGACCTCTTTTAATCAAGTGTTAGGTAACGTATATCAGCCATTAGATTAATGAATTTGTTTTTAATTGTTTAAATAGTTCCCTAAATGTAAAGACGTCATTAAGAACATACAAAACTGTTTATCAAAACAAAATGGTAAATAAATGTAAAACTCTGCAATAACGAAACCGCGAAGATAACAAAAATAATGAAAGGCCAACTGAGGCGTTAGAGAGCTGGACCTGTCATATATAATTCAGTTGGTCCGCCAACCATGCTATTGGTTTAACTTTAACAAAATAAATAAACGTTAACGAGAACTGATTGCATATACGTGTTTCCGCATGTAGGTAAAGTAGCTTAAGCGTTAAAGAGAACACGTGCCCGCCGACCAATAGCATCGCTTACGTCCTTGCGACAGCTTATTTTAGTCGCACTTAGACGCAAATTTAGCAGAATACAAAAATAAATATAATAAACTGTGTTTTATGTGAAGTATTTTTGGGTATACTAAAGTCGCTACTTTTCATCATCTACGATGAGGCGTGTTTTGATTGGATTATTACCTTAATCAATTACCGTATCGGGTTGAACGTTGAATGGCAAACAGCTGCGGAGAAAGCAAATTGTTGCCATTTAGCTCTAATGAGATTATTGTTTGCCGTGTAATATTGATGTTCTGTTGAAAATACTTTCACATACACATACGCGTTTAAACGTGTATGTTTATACTAAACGTTTATTCACTCCTAAACGTTTAAACGCTGCATCCCTAATTTAAGGACCTCTTTTAATTTAGTGTTAGGTAACGTATATCAGCCATTAGATTAATGAATTTGTTTTTAATTGTTTAAATAATTCCTTAAATGTAAAGAGGTCATTAAGAACATACAATAGTATATCACATGTTGAGTTGGTAAAGGATATCTTTACAAGCCAAGCGATAATTGTTTGACCTCTACAACAATATCGGTCAAACAATATCGCGAGGCGTGGAAACTTTACCAACGAAACATGTATACTATTTTATTCACAATAATTAGACTTAAGATAATCAAAATAAAAAGTAATTTTAAATTTTAAAATAAATTTTTTATAAACTGTCATAATTTCAATCAGAGCCATCTATCGACCAAAAGAAATTTTAAGTAAGGTTTCATCCTTCGCCGCTAGATGGCGATGTATGCGCTCAGTATTTTAAAATTAGAAATTAATTAATTCCATTGTAATTATTAAATATAAAATACGGAAAAATAAAAATAAAACTAATATTAAATAAAAAATATGTTTTTAGCGTTAAATATATTTATAAAAACTCAAATTTAAATCGGATAAAACGTGCTGTTTTAACCCTTTCAGTCATACCGTATTCAATTGAATACGCCACATTCATGAATTTTTTTTAATTTAAATTTAGCGATTGTAAATAACGGCGCCACCTAGTATTGACTGCACCAAGTATTATTTGACCCAGGATAAATTGTGCATACTCTATGGGACATTCCTGAAACTAGAGAAATTTTTAAGTAGGGATCTGCATGGCTTCCATCATATGTTCGATGCTGGGTATTTCTTCTTATTTATTCCATAATTGTGTAAACTTTGCTGATCACGCTGCTTGTCGGATTTTGATGGTAAAAAGTGCGTTCTTTCGTTCTGTGTACGTTTCAAAAACCATCATCCATTCCCAACGGCATCAGAATTTTCGAAAAACACCGTATGCAATTGAATACATTGTGACTCACAGGTTGCCAAATCCACAGTGAGTATAACCTCACTTTTGTTTTTTTTACCATTTATTTTTCCTTTTACGCTACACAGATGAGTCGAAACAAATACAAAAGACCTCTATCCGATGAAGAATTGCTCCTACTCTTGGAAGCCAGTGATTCTGACCTTGATTTGTTGAGTGGTGAGGAAGATGAACCTACGGGTTGGGATAATGATTCTGGGGAGGAATCTGCAGATGAAAGTCAAGAATCGGTCCCAATAGCACCTGCTGACCTTGAAGTAAACGCGGATGTTGGAAATGAGGTTTTGGATTTAGAAGGTGCAGATAAATTAGACGAAGAGTTGGAAGATGCAATTCCTGACATCGAAACGAATGCAGAAACTAATTTGGCGAAGAAACAGCGGGAAAAGGCTGCCAGTAATGAGCGAAAGATTTTTATAAACAATTTTATGTCTGAGCATAAGCTAACGAAAAAAGATGATATAATTTGGATGAAGGATGTCAGTTATTTATCCCCTCAAGTTCAGTGGCACGAAGAGAAACAACAAAACATAGAGGAACTGGAAAGCCCAAGATATTTTTTTGAGCCATATTTTACTAGAGAACTCTTTGAACGTATGGTTGACTGTACCAACCTCTATGCGCTTCATAAAGGCAGTAAATTCCGTCCCACTACAATTGACGAAATTATGACCTTTGTCGGGATACATGTGATGATGGGAAATTGCCATTATCCAAGGATTAGGTGCTATTGGTAACCTGGCCTAGCCGTTCCGTTGATCTCAAACAGCATGCCGCTGAATAGATTTTTTCAGTTACGCCAACATTTGCATTTTGTTGACACTCACGTTCCTCCAGCAGGCAATGATAGGTTTTGGAAAGTCAGAATTTTATACGACACTATACGAGAAAGGTGTCTTTCGCTTCAGCTTGAGACAGATCTATGTATCGACGAGCAAATGATTCCTTTCAAAGGTACTCTCAATGTAAAACAATATATCAAAAACAAACCCACGAAATGGGGCATCAAGCTCTAAGCTTTATGTGGTCAAAGTGGACTATGCTATGATTTTATTATCTATCAAGGTTCAACAACAAAGTTGGCGCCTGGCCATTTAGAAGTATTTGGGGCTGCTGGTGCGATAGTTTCCACGCTTGTTCAGCGCATTTCTGAACCAAAATTTCGTATCTACTTTGACAATTACTTTAGCAATTACAATATATATTGCAGTATTTATGGAATAAGAATCTCTACGCTTCATGCACAGCCAGACTTGATAGATTCAAGGCACCACCATTTTCTGGAGACAGCGCCATGAAAAAAAAAGGCCGCGGTTCCTCCGAAGAAGTGGTCAGCAAGGATGGAATAGTAATGGTCAAGTGGTACGATAATAAAAGCGTGGTGACGGCCTCCAATTACAAAGGCGTTGGGAATGCAGACACGTGTCGACGGTGGGATAAATCACAAAAAGAGTACATAAATGTAAGTCGACCAGAGGTGATTAGAGATTACAACAATTCAATGGGGGGAGTGGACAAGCTTGACTTTCTCATCACTCTTTACCGCACGTTTATCAGATCTAAAAAGTGGCCCCTGCGAATGTTTGCACACGCCATAGACATATCATGCGCCAACGCTTAGATTCAGTACAAACAACAGGCTGAAATTCTGGGTATTCCAAAAAAACAAGTTCTTGACCTTGTTACCAACAAAATGGGGACTGCTTATTGGGAAACGGTAACAACCTTTAACCGCAGTTAAATCTGTCGGCTGCCAGCTAACTAGTGGGAGGTCGTGGGTCTCACTAAAGGTCTTCTGTAATGGGCGCCAAGAATCGTCTAAGATAGCTACAGTATTGACCGACAAAATCTGAAAAGAACAACACATTTGCGACTACTACCAATGTGGTCGACTTTTCCCAATAATGACTCCTCGATTGCTGAAAATATAAACTCCAAATACCACACATATAAATAATAGATCTTCAAGTAAGTTATATACAGTGCTTTATTATTAATTAATTCAAATTAGCAAATTATTTAATGTGAAATAGCCTTGGCAAAAATTGAATAGCGGTTATTGAATGCTATACACAAATTGCAAGGGAAAAAAAAGAAGATTAATGCGAGCGCGATTACTTACTCTAAAGTTGATTTAAAGTCACAAAAGCAATAAGCAAAGGGCACGGTAAATTTAACACGTCTACAGGTACCAATCAGATTGCGCAATCATCAGCTCCAGTAGTGAGCTATTCATCTATTACGGAGCAAAGACTTACGTACACACTCGCAAATAGTCTTGACAATATCATACAATAAATGGTATGCGATAGAATTATATATATGAAGCAGAATCTAGTAATGAGTGCTACACGCACACTGGTGAAAAACCATTTAACACAAAATCATAATATACAAATATACATAAATGTTTTATATACAATAAAGAGTTGTCAAACGTTATTGTTGTTGTAACCAGTTGCTAAATTATAACCAACTCACGATACGGTGACTGTTCTTAGAGCTGAAGAGGAACGTCTCCAAAGCTTGAAAGTAACGTGATCCCGACAACAGCAACCAAGTCCGTGTAACGGTCTTGTACCAATCCAAACATTCAACGTATACTTGTTATACAGCAAGTAATAAAATGAGTAAAGGACAAACCCAAGATAAAAAAGGTCTGTAACAAATAAATCGAAATAACAGAATGACCATCACAACACTTTATAAATACCTTCGATGGAAGTTGACCTTAAGAGAGATTTATATCGCCTCCATATAACGACGATTATACATAAAAACCTATCGAAAGAATTTAGTATAAGAGATTGAAAGATAAAAAAGTTAATCAATAAACTTACGAAAAGGTGTGCTTCCATAACCTCAAAAGAACAAGTGGAAATATATCCCATAAACGGCTTCCAATAAACTAAATCGGAAAACTAACGCCACAATCAATCATCAAAACTGCACTAAGGCAATTCCCATAACTCAACATAAAAGGAAAAGATTAATTAGACGGCGATGTCCACGAAAAGGTTCTTCAAGGAACTTCTAGCTTCACAAGCGGATCAAACAAGAGTGACAATCTCTTATCAAACAGGAAATAGTTCCACAACAAAATGGCAACTACAAGGAGAGAAAATGCAAAAATCCCTAAACGCTATACAACTTAATATAAAATACAAAGCTATACAGGGTGCTACGAAATTAGCACGTAACAAATCCCCCCCCTCACCAAAAGAAAATCGAACACGGAGAGATTTTCTCCAAATCAGAAGGTACTATGCGAAAGCGAATACTTGCCAGTGCAAAACAAAAGAGGAAAAGGCATAAGGCCAAGATACGACGAAAAGCCAAAAGGGCCAAAAGGTAAAAACCACAAACCAACCCAAAAATATGTACACAATTTATTAGTTGAAAAGACAGCTAATAAATTTGCCAAAGACCAATAGGAGAGTGTTCAAGTGGTAGCAGTAATAGGAGTATACATTCAATACCAACCACGGTCGCATGCCGAAATGGAAGGGCTGCGTCGTCCGTTATGACCACCAATGGTCCAACGCACAATTAGTAGCAACGTATCTCCTAAGACTGTAATCACATAAACCCTGTTCACCAAAGTTCATAGCAAGTACCCCTCCCCAAAAGAAAACCCTCACAAAAGGACAACACAACCTTGAACTAAGGCGCCAAGAAGCCAAAAACCAAACCAACCCACAACAACCAATTTACTAACTGAAACGACACTTAATAAATCTGTCAAGATTGTCAGGAGAGTGTTGCGTAGGTAACAGCAATTAAAGAGTACATTCAATACTGGCCACGGTCGCAGCAGATGGAAGTGCACGCGTCGCCCGTTATAGCCTAAGGCCCAAAACACAACCAGTAGCAACATACCTTTAAAGGCTGCAGCCAACCCAAACCTGATCACCAACAAATCTGAACAAGTTGACCCACCCCAAGAGAAAGAAACCCCACATAAAAACTAATAAAAACCAACCCCCCCACAAAGCCAACGGACACAACCCACAAACCCTAACACAAAAGACAAGACAAACTACGCCAAGGTAGCTCTCCTGCAGCACAGGTTCGCGCCAACGGAAATAGTCACAACACGGTACAGACGTCAATAGAAGCACAATTAGAAAGGGTGAATAGAACAACCACCCTTGCTTCGAAAGGAATGCCCAAGAGTAAACCTTCCTCGGCAAGGAGTTGAACCACCCCCCAAACTAACAGCCAGGTGTCAATCTAACACAAAGGGCATTAGATCAACGAAAGGAAAAAGAAGAATATAGAATAGAAGATAGCAAAGCGGAAAAGCTAAAGGCGAAAAAGGGACATTCACACACAATTACACGGCAAGACACAAAAGAGTACTAGCACAGATAGGAAGATAAAAGATAGAGAAGGAACACAAGACCTAGATGGAAAAGGTCGAGTAGTATGCCCGGAAAAGTAAAAGTGGACATACCCCCACACAAGTGCCAACCAAAACACACCCAACCAACCACCCAAAAAAAAAAGTTACACAAAATCGAAAACCCAACAAACCGCAAAATCTAACGATAGCTATATGGGATATAGAATATTGTGAAACGATGTACATGGATCGATGACGTCGACGACTAACAGTCGGGGAATCAAGATGAAAACGATCCCAAAAAGCGGCCCACCAAAACGCCCTACCAACCTACCCAAAAAAGGGAGACCTAAGAATCGATGTCATCAGATAAGGCGTTGTTAGGCTTTAAATCTTTGACGTGCCAATTGCCAAGAAGAGTCCCATCAGGGTCTTTAAGTTGGTACACAAATCTGGATAACTTTTTGTGTATAATAAACGGACCAATAAACTTGGGTGCAAGTTTCGAAGTAAAATGTTTCGAAGCGTCAGAAAGTACGAAGTTTTTACGCCAAACAGATTGACCAGGTTTGTATTCAACAGGTCGTTTGCGAAGATCATAACGAGCTTTAGCTTTTTCGTAGGCTTGTTGTAATTTCTTTTTAATACTACCATATAGTTTTTGTAACGCATGACCACGTGTGGTTAAATCTTCGGTACGTTGGAACTGCAAATTGTCATTAGGTTGAGAATTTACAATATGAGAAGTACCATGCTGAACCATTTCACGGCCAAAATTAATAAAATATGGCGTATAACCAGTAACATCATGCTTTGCGGTACGCATAGCGCAAGCAACATGAGGTAAATATTTATCCCAGTCACGCTGATCTTCTTGAACGTAGGCTGTGAGCATGCATTTTAAAACTTGGTTCACACGTTCAGCAGGATTAGCTTGAGGATGGTAGTTAGCTGTAAAAGAAATCTTGCATTTGTACGAATTCATCAATTCAGAGAATTCCTTACTACGAAATTGAACTCCGTTATCACATATAACGCGTTTGGGTACCCCAAACATAAGAAACACATGTTCTTCGACATGCCGAGATACAAGTTTGGCTGTAGCGCTTCTCAAAGGAAACAGTAGCGAAAACTTTGAAAAACAATCTGCAATAGTTAAGATGTAAGTATATCCACGCTTCGAGCGAGGTAAAGGTCCAACTAAATCTAGACAGATGACTTCCCACGGCTTAGAAATTAAGGTATGGCCACCCATAAAACCAGGAGAAGCTTGACGGAGAGGCTTGATACGATTGCAAGTTTCACAACGTCGAACATAATTAGCGATGTCATGGCGCATCTTCGGCCAGTAGTAATAACGAGCTACACGGTGAAAAGTTTTACTTACGCCTGCATGACAAGCGGTCGTAGAATCATGACATTGTCGTAGTACTTCATTTCTTCTAGCTTTAGGTAAGACAATCTTCCAAGAATCTTCTTCAGAAGTCAAATCAGGAAAACGAGTGGGAACATACTTAAATAATCGATGGTTGTCAATACGCCAGGAAGAATAATCATTTGGGCGGTTCTCCACAAAATCGCACATTCGTGCATACCAACGATCTTCAGTTGCATCATCTTTGGTAACTTCAATAACATTAACATTGGCTACGGCACGGGAAAGAGCAACAGGTACAATATTTTCTTTACCTTTGCGATGAACCACATCAAAATCATATTGTTGGAGTCTGATGGCCCAACGAGCGATACGTCCGATAGGATCTTTGATACTATGGATCCACTTCAAACTATAACAGTCGGTCATGACAGTAAATTTCGTTCCCTCGATATAGGGTCGGAGTTTCTCGATGGCAAAGAGTACAGCTAAGCACTCACGTTCCACAGCACTAAATTTCTTTTCATGTTTATTCAGAGAGCGACTGATGTAACAAATTACTTTTTCACCATCAGGGCAGTACTGGGTTAACACAGCAGATATTCCATAGCCTGAAGCATCTGTTTGGATGACGAAAGGAAGATTAAAATCAGGGCACGATAAAATCGGAGCTGATACCAAACAATCTTTAATTGTATCGAAGGCTGTCTGACAGTTAGGAGTCCACTGAAACTTTTTGTTCTTCTTAAGTAAATTAGTCAAAGGTGCAACAACGCTAGAAAAATCAGGAACAAAACGTCGATAGTATGACGCCATACCAAGAATTCTTCGTACCTCGGTGACAGTAGTAGGTATAGGTATCTTTAAAATGGCTTCAATCTTCTCAGGATCGACAAGAAGTCCTTGCGAGTTTACAATGTACCCTAAATAACGTAGCTCAGGTTTACAGAAATGACATTTCTCTTTGTTAAGAGTAAGACCAGCTCTATGTAAACGGTTGATGACCTCTTTTAATACTTGAAGGTGTTTTTCAAAAGCGGGAGTACAGATTATTACGTCATCAAGATAACTGAAAACAAAAGGTTCAAGATCAGCACCAATCACACGATCAATCAAACGCTGCCAGGTGGCGGGAGCAGTGTGAAGTCCAAACGGCATTCTCCGGAACTGAAAAAGTCCACGATTAGGGACAGTAAAAGCGGTGTACGGCTTGCTGTCTTCTGACATCTTGATTTGCCAATATGCTGACTTTATGTCAAGAGTAGTCAAATAACGACCATCACGAAGTTTATCGAGAGTACTACTGATGTACGGAAGAGGATAAGCATCCGGTTGACTAACTTTATTAAGTTTACGATAGTCCACAGCAAATCGGTAGGTATTATCTTTCTTCTTTATCATCACGATAGGCGAAGACCATGCTGAAGTAGAAGGCTCCACAATACCTTCAGTTAACATCTTGTCAAGTTCACGATCAACAACTTTTTGAAGTGCGGGCGAGATAGGATAGTAACGCTGCTTAATCGGAGGTGAATTGGTATTGATAACATGTTCCACCAAAGGAGTACAGCCGATGTTGCTACCCATATTACCAAAAGCATCTTCGATGACATGATCCAATTCTTCTTTCTGAGAAATAGTTAAATGTTCAAGAGAGTGAAGAGCAGTAATTACTTCTGCAGAAACGACGTTAGAAAATTTCCATTCCCCATGACGAAGATCAGGCACAATTTGCATGCGCTTCCAAAAGTCAGCACCTAAAATAAGAAGTTGAGGCAAAGAAGGAACGACAACAACATCTAGAGTCCGAATACGGTCACGAAGTTGAATAGGTAGAGAGACAGTACCTAGACTTGAACAAGAACTACCATCAGCAATAGTGCAACTTGGGCGATCAGCAACGTTAAGCTTGCAAAAATTCTTCAAAACATCCCAGCCTGGTTGACCTAGAAAAGTTCTGCTGGCTCCGGAATCTAATAATCCTAAAAAGGGCTTATCAAAAATCTTAACCTGCAAATAAGGTCGCTCGTCATTATTAACACTATTTAAAATAAAATCAAGAATGGCTTTCTGCTTTGTTGGTAATTCAGAATTAAAATTGGTATTGGCCACAGTAGGTTGAGTTGAGCACGCTAGTTGGCCTCCTAACGTCTCGTGTACAAGTTTTCCCAAACACTGAGGACAAGTCTTCGTAGTGAAGTTCGGCTTCCCACAACGATAACAATGCATCTTCTTGGGTGAAGTACAGGTAGATGAAAGGTGTCCCTGTTGTCCACAATTCCAACAATTAGTATTCGGACGAACAGCATTAACGGTAGCAACTTCTGTGTCACAAGTTGATACGGGAGATTTATCTTCAATGGTAGACAAACGAGTCCTATGAGGTTTACGGTAGGCTAGGTCAGGTTCTAGCAAATAATGAGAAGGTCCAGGTGGTTGACGATATTTAGATGAACGTACTTGAGCATCTTCTAAAAACTTGCATAATCTAGTTAATTCTGCAACAGACGGAACAGAATGTAAAGCCAGTTGCGTCTGAAAATATGGCTGAAGGTTGTTGCGAATGTAGCCAACTCGCTGAAGTTCAGGTAGACTGACACTTAATCTTCTAAAAAGATTCTCCATCACAGCAATGTAGACGATGACGGATTCTTCTACACCTTGAAACGTCCACGTATTTCATCCCAAAGAGCCACATCATAATCACATGGAAGAAAAGCGTTGCGTAGAGCAATAACAAGTTCATCCCATGACTTAAGGGTGTCTCGGACTGAACGGAACCAAACAAGAGCTTTATCGGTGAACAATTCGATGGCAGCTGTAAATAATTGTTCTTTAGTAATGCCACGGGCTAACCGTAACTCTTCTACACGTTCTAGAAAACAAGAAAGACCAGAGTCTCCATTAAACTGCAAGTTCCATTTGTGGATGGCTAAGTAATTAGAACTTCCCCTATAAGGCTGAAAAGAAGTAATATGTCTTCTAGCATTAGTACTGCTATCGGGAATCGGATGTCCAGTTACTGCAAAAGGATCTAAATTCTGAAAAGGAATAAAATTTGCAGTAGATTGTGCATTCCCAAAGGCAATAGGTGGTTGACTAAATTGAACCGTTGAAGTAACAGGTGCACGAGAAAAGAATAAATCTTGATCACTCACAGGTACAGTAGAAATAATAGGTTGAGTTGTGGGTGGCTGTGAAAGATTTGTTCCACTAACTTCATCATCGACAAAGGAGATCAAATCTTCATCAGGTTGAAACTGCGATTCAGGAACAACTCGAAGAGGATGTCCTAAAAGTTTAACTTCAAGCTCTTCTGATAGCCTAAAATGTTGCTTAATTAAACGACTTCTTTCATGTTGTAATTCAGCATCACTCGGATTTATTCTAGATAAACGACCATAAACATGAAGTAAACGTGCTTTAATCTTGCGGTATTCTGTGTCACGAATAGGAACTATCAAATTATTTACTTGATGAGAAAGTACCATTAATTTTTCATTACATGTAATTAACTCTTCATTAATGTCCACATCTACAGCAGAAATATTCAACCCGCAGGTTTTCTCAGTATCTAGGGCTGCACGAAGCAAACGCCTCTTATCGTGTACAGTACCCTCAAGGGCAATACCACGGATTCCTAGTTCATAATTAATTTCGTCGACTAATAGTCTGTCAGTCTCCATGCTGTCCACGACATATAACAACAATTAATAAGAAGTAAATATTTACAAGAAAAATAATCAAAGGCAAATAATAAATAGCCTTAACCCAAAATAATAAGGTAACCAATAAATGCACAGGTAAATAATTAAATTACCCAAAAGTAACAACCTATAAATAATATAAACTCAAGGTTAGGCAACCCAAACTACACCTATAATATATATAATCAGTAACCTTCAACACAAATAAACCTTATAAGAAATTGATAATAAAATAATCCACTAAAACTATAATAAATTAATCAAATAGTAAATCAATACTAAATCTACAAATGATTCAACAAAGAATTCAAGGAAAAAGATTTCAGGAACCAAAAATAAGTTGCTTGTAAATTGAGGGCCAAAATTCCAGTTGGCTCATCACGTTATATGCCAAAATAACAGTTGACCCTGCACGTTGTGTGTTAAAATTAGAGTCGGCCCTACACATTGGGTGCCAAAATAAGAGTTGGCCCTACACGTTGGGTGCCAAAATAAAGAGTTGGCCTGCACGTTGGGCGCCAAAATAAGAGTTGGCCCCACGTTGGGCGCCAAAATAAGAGTTGTTACCAACAAAATGGGGACTGCTTATTGGGAAACGGTAACAACCTTTAACCGCAGTTAAATCTGTCGGCTGCCAGCTAACTAGTGGGAGGTCGTGGGTCTCACTAAAGGTCTTCTGTAATGGGCGCCAAGAATCGTCTAAGATAGCTACAGTATTGACCGACAAAATCTGAAAAGAACAACACATTTGCGACTACTACCAATGTGGTCGACTTTTCCCAATAATGACTCCTCGATTGCTGAAAATATAAACTCCAAATACCACACATATAAATAATAGATCTTCAAGTAAGTTATATACAGTGCTTTATTATTAATTAATTCAAATTAGCAAATTATTTAATGTGAAATAACCTTGGCAAAAATTGAATAGCGGTTATTGAATGCTATACACAAATTGCAAGGGAAAAAAAAGAAGATTAATGCGAGCGCGATTACTTACTCTAAAGTTGATTTAAAGTCACAAAAGCAATAAGCAAAGGGCACGGTAAATTTAACACGTCTACAGGTACCAATCAGATTGCGCAATCATCAGCTCCAGTAGTGAGCTATTCATCTATTACGGAGCAAAGACTTACGTACACACTCGCAAATAGTCTTGACAATATCATACAATAAATGGTATGCGATAGAATTATATATATGAAGCAGATATCTAGTAATGAGTGCTACACGCACACTGGTGAAAAACCATTTAACACAAAATCATAATATACAAATATACATAAATGTTTTATATACAATAAAGAGTTGTCAAACGTTATTGTTGTTGTAACCAGTTGCTAAATTATAACCAACTCACGATACGGTGACTGTTCTTAGAGCTGAAGAGGAACGTCTCCAAAGCTTGAAAGTAACGTGATCCCGACAACAGCAACCAAGTCCGTGTAACGGTCTTGTACCAATCCAAACATTCAACGTATACTTGTTATACAGCAAGTAATAAAATGAGTAAAGGACAAACCCAAGATAAAAAAGGTCTGTAACAAATAAATCGAAATAACAGAATGACCATCACAACACTTTATAAATACCTTCGATGGAAGTTGACCTTAAGAGAGATTTATATCGCCTCCATATAACGACGATTATACATAAAAACCTATCGAAAGAATTTAGTATAAGAGATTGAAAGATAAAAAAGTTAATCAATAAACTTACGAAAAGGTGTGCTTCCATAACCTCAAAAGAACAAGTGGAAATATATCCCATAAACGGCTTCCAATAAACTAAATCGGAAAACTAACGCCACAATCAATCATCAAAACTGCACTAAGGCAATTCCCATAACTCAACATAAAAGGAAAAGATTAATTAGACGGCGATGTCCACGAAAAGGTTCTTCAAGGAACTTCTAGCTTCACAAGCGGATCAAACAAGAGTGACAATCTCTTATCAAACAGGAAATAGTTCCACAACAAAATGGCAACTACAAGGAGAGAAAATGCAAAAATCCCTAAACGCTATACAACTTAATATAAAATACAAAGCTATACAGGGTGCTACGAAATTAGCACGTAACAACCTATTGAGCTTTAGAGTTAACATTGCGGAAAGTCTGATCAAATCAAATAAACCGATCTCAAGAAAAATTGGTCGTCCATGTAGTCGTTCGGTTCCTCCCTCATTACTAAGATCGACTCCAACTCGAGAAAATTCACCATATTCCCCAGCAGGCCACTCGACCCCTACAACTTCTAGGGAAGTTCGTCCTATAAATGATGTGCGATTTGACCAGATAGGTCATTTCCCAGCATTTGACAAGAAGAGCTTTGCCTCTAGATGCAAAAATACGGCCTGCAAAGGTCAGTCGCGCGTTCAATGCATCAAATGTTCAGTGCATCTCTGCTTAAACAAAAATAAAAACTGTTTTCTCGAGTACCATACTAAAAATTAGTTGATGTATTTTCTTTTTTAATAAATTTGCTATTTTTCGCTTTTGATCTCATTTTTCCCTTCAAAAATTCAATCTATTATTACCCCAATTTTCAAATTTTTCGAGCAAAAAAAAGTCGTGACCGAAAGGGTTAAATTATTCAGAAAAAAAAGTTGGCCATAACTTTACATGTCAGTTTTACAGACATGTAAAGGAAATTGTTAACCACTTTGGTGTTGCTATAGCAATAGCTTACTTTCCAAGGTTTTTACAAATATGAAATGTACATATTGCAATATGATTGTGAATAAAATATTTATCAAAACAAAATACTAAATAAATGTAAAACCCTGCAATAACGAAACCGCGAAGATAACAAAAATAATGAAAGACCAACTGAGGCGTTAGCGAGCTGGACCTGTCATATATAATTCAGTTGGTCGCGCTGAAGAAAGTTTGGAAAACACTGGCCTAGTACCACAAAATCAAGAAAAATCTGCAAAGTCCACACTTTTGAAAATAAATTTTAAATACTAAGTTTACGATAGTTTCCTATAAATGCTCAGTGTTTCACAACACTTAACTCCTAGCGTCAGGTAAGTTATGGGTCTACTACTTTTATAAATAACTTGTTTTGTATAATAAAAGTTTTATTTTTTAACATTTTGCTACCTTTCTCAAACTTATGTCGACAGTATATGTTAATATATAAAAAGAACGAAAGAAAGTTAGCTGATTTATCTGCATAGCAAAATTATGTCACTAGGTTAGTTGTATATAATATAAAGAACGATTAACTGTATCTTTTCATAATTGTACTATTTTGAGCGTGTGGAAAAATATGTTGTTTTTCCCCCTCACTTAATAATATCTTCCTTTATTCGCATTGTATATACATCCGAGTGCGAAAAACAAGGTCGTTTATGGTTAAGCGATTTGTCGGCCCTGATGGACATATTTTTTTAATGTTATCGTAATCTCATCGTCATTCCGGTTTTAAATTTGTTTGCGTTCGTTCAGGTTCATAAATGCTATTAGATTGTTGCGATGTGATTTATTATAGGGATCCCGAAATAACGAGAGCTCGTTAAAACTCAAAATATTAAATTTCCGAAAAAAATGTAGATATAAAATAAGATCGAAAAGGCATTAATTTACTTTGATTAGAAAAATTGCCCAAGATGACTGTTCTGATAAATTGAAAACCAAACCCATATTTTTGATTACTTATTATTACTTAGATTTAGAAATGTCTGTTTTTGGTTTGTTCGGTTTGTGTATGTACGTATGTAGTGTATGTAATTAAAATTTCAATTTGTGTGTTTAGTTGTTGAAATGTGCGTTGATGTATTTTGAAATTAGCAAATTATGGAGTGACAGATTCAGTTAAATGAGGACCTAGTGATTACTCACACAAACTACATTAACGTGCTTTATGTCGTCGTTTCGTAAACACAATTTGCATCCTGATGCAAGCGTGTGTTAAAATCAACAAAATAATACTCGTTAACACAAATGTAGATACAGGCCTAACGAGTATTAAAATAATAATGTTTCATTAAATGACCAATTACATCAGCGTCTGTCTCTTGAGTATAATTATAACCTGTTATCGTTGGATTTTCCAAATTATTTTCAGATTGGTTTTATCTTTCACCTGAAATATTGAAAAATGACCACTTCATTGATTCGTTTCGATTTCCAACTTAATGGTCGCTCCTATAAAATAAAAACCGTCGATAAATCGAAGTTCGAGTAAAACATAAGCGGTACCAAGCTTCTTACATAAACCAATTAAATAAAAGAATATATTCCAAAGTCCGTTTCCAAATAATCCTATTCCAAATGGTCCAAACCCAATGGATCAAATGCCTCAAAGAGTCTAATGGCCTAAGGTGACCAAATCCCTAAAATCTGATGAAATACCAACAATTTTATAAAATTGTTTATTGTTTCCAGCCTTATTTTGTGGAACTCCATAATCATGAAATAAATAAAGATTATTAAAAGTTTCACAGTTTTATTAAAATATACCTGACAATATTGTTTCGACAGCTATGCTGTCATTATCAAAGGTAATATAATTATAAACAAACACGTCGCTAAGGTAGATACAAAATAGGTAACTAGATAAAATAATAATAATAATAAAAATTAATAATAAAAATCATAATTAAACATCTAATACTTCCAGTAACGGAGAATTACTGAGCTCAAGTTGTTCATTCATTAAAGGTACCCTGAGTTTGTGTTTGTATATCTCAAAGGCTTCTAAAATGTCTAATTTGCGTTTGTTATTACAAAAATGTAGGAATTTAATATTATTTTGAGGAGTCATTGTGTGATTTTGTTCTAAAAGGTGTTTGGCGTAATTCGATTTTTCAGGATGTTTATTTTTGTAATGACGTACGTGTTCTT
The DNA here is from genome assembly GCA_929113105.1 of Agrypnus murinus. NCBI lineage: Eukaryota > Metazoa > Arthropoda > Insecta > Coleoptera > Elateridae > Agrypnus > Agrypnus murinus. Next base: position 71,162,953 of record OV816031.1, on the reverse strand, counting down.
TATATCTTATGTCAAAATTTCGAAGTGTTTGTCCAATATATACCGAACTACAAAAAGAACAATTTAAACGGTAAATGCCCGATTTCATGATATCATGTGTTCTGTCTTTAGCATTAAATAAAAATGAAAAAGTGTTAGTGTTGGTTTTAAATGTTATTTTATAATTGTTGGTTTTTCTTAGTATATGTGCAATTTTTTCTGATATTTTGCCAAAATATGGTATAGATATGTAATTTGTGTCTTCTGTTTGATTGTCAATGGGATATATTCTTTTGATAGCTAACCTATAATCTTTTTGTTTAATTAAAGTGTCAATCATGTTCGGATTATAATGATTTGCATGTGCTAGTTGTTTAATGGTTGATATCTCTTTGCTAAAATCTGATTTTGTTAGTGGAATAGTTAAAGCTCTGTGTACTAATGATCTGTATGCTGCTATTTTATGTGTATTGTGGTGACAAGATTCATTTGGTATTGTTATATCTGTTTGTGTTGGTTTTCTGTATATGGAAAATTCAAAAAGATTGTCTGCGTTAATCTTGATATTTAAGTCTAGAAAGTTTATAGCCCTGTTTTGTTCTGTTTCTAGTGTAAATTTTATATTAGGATGGATATTGTTTATAAGAATTAAAAATTCATTGATAACCTCAAAAGAACTGTCAAAACAAGCTAAAATGTCATCAACATAACGAAACCAGAAGATAATGTGTTTAGAGAGGTTTAATTCAAATATTCGATCTTCAAACTTGTCCATAAATATGTTAGCTAATAGAGGACTTAGAGAATTACCCATAGGTAAACCATCCTTTTGTAAATAAATTATGTTATTAAAAGTGAAATAATTTTGACTTATACAAAGGTCAAATAATTGAATTAACTCTAACCTTTTAACTAATTCTATATTACTATTGATCAAGAAACTATCTAATAGAGGAATACATTCTTGTGGGGGTATTCTGGAGAACGTTGCAAATATCAAAACTAACAAGTTTTGAATGTGGTGGAAGATGTATGTTTTGCAGCTTATCTACTAATTCTAATGAATTTCTAACAGAGTATTTCGATTTGTAACCTATCGTGTTAATAATCTGGTTCAGTTTTTTGGATAAAATGTGATTAGGTGCATTGATGTATGATACAACTGGTCTTATTGGCATATTCTGTTTGTGGGTCTTCACTAATCCATGCAGTTTAGGAATTTGTGGGTTTTTATTAATGATTTGTTGCTTTTCTAATTCTGAAAAGCAGATATTGCAGTTTTCTAAACCTTGTTTTATTTCTTTTTGGAATTTTGTGGTTGGGTTTTTGTTTAACGTTTCAAAATTTTCTTTATTAATAAATTCATTAACTTTTTGTATGTAAATATCTTTAGAAAGAATTACCAAAGTGCTACCCTTATCTGCTTTAACAGAAATTAGATTGTTCTCTGTGATTTTCTGTTTTATAGATTGAAGAAGTGATATGTTAGATGTGTTGTACATTTTGTCCTGTTTCAAAGACATCTCTTTTAACAAATTCGAAATTTGGAATTTTGCATAGTTATTATGATCTTTCTTAAGTATAGTTTCGCATTCAACGGCCAAAATTTCTTTAATTTTGTTGGTAAATTTTGGAAAAGGACAAAATTTGAAACCTTTGTTAAGAAATCGTGTTTCTCTGTCATTGAATGTTATATTTGACAAGTTTATGAAACGAGGATAAAAGTTTGCAGTGTTCTGACAATTATGGTTATTTTGTAGTGTACGTTTTTGTTGTACAAGTCGATGAAGTTTATTTTTCTGTGTGGTGTATTTTTTGAATTTAATGTGACTGACGGTTTCTCTAATGTCAAAATCTAAGATGTCAAATTGGATATTGTGTAATTTATGAGTAAGTTCTGTATAGAGTACCTTTATATAAATGTGCATATTGTCTCTTATACTAAACCATTTCTTCGATTCTTCTTTGAGCCATCTTCTTTTAAGTCTTCGTTAGAAGAACAAGCCAAGTTATACAAGAAACTTATGATCAAACACGGAATCGCAAGTCAGAATGTTTGGTTTAACCAAGAATGTCTGAAACGTCAGGTTATTCCTAACTACATAAACATCACTACCAGAACCAAGAATTCGATTACTGAAAAAGTAATTAGGAATGCTAAAAGAAGATGGCTCAAAGAAGAATCGAAGAAATGGTTTAGTATAAGAGACAATATGCACATTTATATAAAGGTACTCTATACAGAACTTACTCATAAATTACACAATATCCAATTTGACATCTTAGATTTTGACATTAGAGAAACCGTCAGTCACATTAAATTCAAAAAATACACCACACAGAAAAATAAACTTCATCGACTTGTACAACAAAAACGTACACTACAAAATAACCATAATTGTCAGAACACTGCAAACTTTTATCCTCGTTTCATAAACTTGTCAAATATAACATTCAATGACAGAGAAACACGATTTCTTAACAAAGGTTTCAAATTTTGTCCTTTTCCAAAATTTACCAACAAAATTAAAGAAATTTTGGCCGTTGAATGCGAAACTATACTTAAGAAAGATCATAATAACTATGCAAAATTCCAAATTTCGAATTTGTTAAAAGAGATGTCTTTGAAACAGGACAAAATGTACAACACATCTAACATATCACTTCTTCAATCTATAAAACAGAAAATCACAGAGAACAATCTAATTTCTGTTAAAGCAGATAAGGGTAGCACTTTGGTAATTCTTTCTAAAGATATTTACATACAAAAAGTTAATGAATTTATTAATAAAGAAAATTTTGAAACGTTAAACAAAAACCCAACCACAAAATTCCAAAAAGAAATAAAACAAGGTTTAGAAAACTGCAATATCTGCTTTTCAGAATTAGAAAAGCAACAAATCATTAATAAAAACCCACAAATTCCTAAACTGTATGGATTAGTGAAGACCCACAAACAGAATATGCCAATAAGACCAGTTGTATCATACATCAATGCACCTAATCACATTTTATCCAAAAAACTGAACCAGATTATTAACACGATAGGTTACAAATCGAAATACTCTGTTAGAAATTCATTAGAATTAGTAGATAAGCTGCAAAACATACATCTTCCACCACATTCAAAACTTGTTAGTTTTGATATTTGCAACATGTTCTCCAGAATACCCCCACAAGAATGTATTCCTCTATTAGATAGTTTCTTGATCAATAGTAATATAGAATTAGTTAAAAGGTTAGAGTTAATTCAATTATTTGACCTTTGTATAAGTCAAAATTATTTCACTTTTAATAACATAATTTATTTACAAAAGGATGGTTTACCTATGGGTAATTCTCTAAGTCCTCTATTAGCTAACATATTTATGGACAAGTTTGAAGATCGAATATTTGAATTAAACCTCTCTAAACACATTATCTTCTGGTTTCGTTATGTTGATGACATTTTAGCTTGTTTTGACAGTTCTTTTGAGGTTATCAATGAATTTTTAATTCTTATAAACAATATCCATCCTAATATAAAATTTACACTAGAAACAGAACAAAACAGGGCTATAAACTTTCTAGACTTAAATATCAAGATTAACGCAGACAATCTTTTTGAATTTTCCATATACAGAAAACCAACACAAACAGATATAACAATACCAAATGAATCTTGTCACCACAATACACATAAAATAGCAGCATACAGATCATTAGTACACAGAGCTTTAACTATTCCACTAACAAAATCAGATTTTAGCAAAGAGATATCAACCATTAAACAACTAGCACATGCAAATCATTATAATCCGAACATGATTGACACTTTAATTAAACAAAAAGATTATAGGTTAGCTATCAAAAGAATATATCCCATTGACAATCAAACAGAAGACACAAATTACATATCTATACCATATTTTGGCAAAATATCAGAAAAAATTGCACATATACTAAGAAAAACCAACAATTATAAAATAACATTTAAAACCAACACTAACACTTTTTCATTTTTATTTAATGCTAAAGACAGAACACATGATATCATGAAATCGGGCATTTACCGTTTAAATTGTTCTTTTTGTAGTTCGGTATATATTGGACAAACACTTCGAAATTTTGACATAAGATATAAAGAACACGTACGTCATTACAAAAATAAACATCCTGAAAAATCGAATTACGCCAAACACCTTTTAGAACAAAATCACACAATGACTCCTCAAAAAAAAAAAAAAAAAAAGAATATTAAATTCCTACATTTTTATAATAACAAACGCAAATTAGACATTTTAGAAGCCTTTGAGATATACAAACACAAACTCAGGGTACCTTTAATGAATGAACAACTTGAGCTCAGTAATTCTCCGTTACTGGAAGTATTAGATGTTTAATTATGATTTTTATTATTAATTTTTATTATTATTATTATTTTATCTAGTTACCTATTTTGTATCTACCTTAGCGACGTGTTTGTTTATAATTATATTACCTTTGATAATGACAGCATAGCTGTCGAAACAATATTGTCAGGTATATTTTAATAAAACTGTGAAACTTTTAATAATCTTTATTTATTTCATGATCAATTTTATAAAAGTTACAAATTTAACAAATTATCTCTATTATGCAAATTTAAATACAGGTGTGGGTGTTAACCCCAAAAGCTTCTAATTAAATAATGGAATCAGGAACAAAACAAAAGACATGTCGAGCGCCACCAAATTGATAACAGAATCTCAATTTGGAAAGATTCCTTATTTAGAATTGACGTTAATTTAATCAAAAACACGTATCAATCGATACTAATGAATTTTAATAAAAAAAAGAAAAAGACATCAACAATTTATTGGGCCAAACCATACCATACGATAAATTAATTTGAAATCTGTATATTAAAAAATAAAAGAAAAAGTTGAAATAACAAAAATGAAAACGAAAAACTATCATAATCAAAAAGTTATTATACTAAAAGTTAATTAAATTTCGGAATCCTAAATAGACTTTACATAAAAAAATAATACCTTAAAAGCCAATACGGGAACAAATATTCTGAATTCTGAACTATTATTATTTTTCTCGTTTAACGACGATCTTCAACATACGATAATATCCAATAACTAATAATTCTTTATTAGCCTTATCATAACTGGAACTGGTAATTATTTTATTAGCACTAACTTCCGAACGGAACAAATTCTCAAGAATTATAACGGTAACTGTACTAAAAAACTGTATACTTGAAGATTACTTAAATCCTTAATCGGTAATAGGGAATTATACTTAATTTTCAAATACGACAAGACGGTATTGTTTTCTTCGTTAACCTAACAAAGCTTTACGAAACTATTCTTATTTTAGATCTCTGTATTTCCAAACAACGGAATCGGTAAAATTCTCCACGATATAACACTAACTTAAATTGAGGCATTAACGATAATACGGAATATTTTGTCAAGTTCACTAATTCCGAACTAAATATTTATTAATAAGGGCGTACAATCATTGTAACGACCCTCTTTGTATCACCGGAGCGCAGAGTGCCCGGAGATGCCTTAAGGCAGCAGCCTTCTTGATGGTGGTCTATTGCAAACTTTCAACTAAAACTCTGCGAAAATAATTTTACTCGATAATAATACCGAAAACAAAGTACCGGGACAAGCCCACTAACTTGGGGTAAAACATCCACTGTCCGAACGGACGCTACATTAGTGTACGAGACCCGCTGTCCGACTGACTTAACAATTCAACTCAACAAAAAGATACAAGATTTTTAAGAGGGTGTACACGTCATATCCTTCTAGAATAAATTATTTTAGTCTACCAAACCGTTTCCATTAAAATCTGCGTCGTCGGGATAACTCACTATCACTCACAGGTTCAACTAGATTTTCTGTTTTGGAGAATATTATTTATCGGTATTTGAACAAGTGTTCAATCGCCATTTACTGAAGCTATTTAAATTAAAAGCCTTAATTAATTTTTGACATGAAAACCTTTGATAAGGAGAATAATCTTGCTTTTTCAGCCTATATAAATACAATATTGAAAACAATATTGTTCGAGAATATTCTATTACACAAGAACAATTCCTGTTGTCCATCGGAACATGAAATGGTAGATGCTAACACGTGCAAGGACGGTACCTTTATTTTAAAAGGAAGTCTGTAGATTTTTCTAGAAACAAATTTTATTAGTCTGGAATAATTCTTTTCAAAGTGACCTGATATTTAGTAGGACTCATATTTATACAGAATAGCAACGTAATTTTAAATCAAGAAGAAATATACAATAATATGCAGGACCGCACCGAGGGTTTTTTATATATCATACATACAAAATAATATTTAGTATAGTTAGAAAAACGTAACGTTACAGTTTTTAGTTACGTGTCCACTTCAATTATATCTATCTTGTGATGATCTTTTACTGAATCAGGCGTCCTTGAATCTCAAAGGTTTATAAAAGAAAGAGTAAATAAATGGTCTAGCTAAACAAATTCAAGAATTTGTCTTGATTGCGTTACTATCTAGTAAAGTTAAAGTCTTATTATAAGAACTATTGAATAAACAAAGCGAGTTTTTGTAAATTCTGGGCTTATCAACGAGTTAACTTTCATAGGAGTCATTAACAACTGTGGAGTTCGGTTTGTTTTGATATTAAGATTGATCAACATCTAATAATGATTAATTTTAAAAAAACTTAATTTTTAAACAGTTAAAGAATGTTTAAACAGAAATCATTACGGCGTTCGAAAAATTTCAGGGTTCAGCGAGCTGTAAGTGCCAGTAACTTTAGTTTGGAGAGTATTGTTTATGATTATTATTAGCCTTTTGTAGAGAGTGAGTTTAAGCTTTTACCTGTGAATGCTAAAGTGAATTGAAGAAATACTAGAATACTATTTAAAAAACAAGTTAAAATCACAAAATAATATGAAAAAGAAGCCCACTAAAAGGATGGGTGTGTAAAATTCAGTAACGGCACTTCGAGACTTTTAGTGGGTTTGTGTTTCATATTATTTTGTGATTTTAACTACTTGTTATTTTTTAAATAGCATTGCCCACTAGTGATTAACTTTAACACTACTATCAAGTGTTTTTTAAATTTGACGTCAACGTAGGCTGTGAATAGTCGATTGTGAATTATTGGACAGAGGTTGGATTTGAACGTTTTGACAATGACATTTATTAATACGATCAAGATCCGTTCACAATCAACTACCCATAGCCGCCTTCGACGTCAAATTAAAAAAAACACTCGATAGAATACTAGCATAAAAAGGTTACTGACACATTAGACTTTTTTTATAGGTTATTTGTAACTGTATTATCTGAGATTTCACTTTTCTCTAGTAAATTTTGCTTCTATTTAAGGAATTTGATGAAATGTATTTAGAATGGGATCTCAAATTAAGTTAAAATGTAGAAATTCATAATGCGAGTAGGTTTCAGAAGATCATTAACTGTTGTGTATGTTTTAAAACACAAAGTGAATTGAAATATTAAATCGATTTTCTTGAAGTTAAATTAAATAAACAAAGTTTAAAAAACTACTGCTCACTGGTGTAGTTTGGCACAACAAATTGTTAGTGTTTAGAGATAAAATAACAAGTAATAAAGAATTTAACGGAAATTAAATAGTAGCCTTTTCCCAAATTGCTTGTTTTTAAACTATAACAACAAAGATTTGGATGGCGCCCTTCTATTGTTTAATCATTCCTGCTTCCTATATGACATTAGTAAGTCATAATTAACACCCATCGTAATTAACACCCACGATCTCTGAAAACAATTTGAATTAATAAGACGCCTCTGCCGGAAGATATGTTTAAAGTAAATATAAGTTTTACTATGATTGTTAGTTTAATGGAATTTTGTATTTTAGTTTAGTAAAAATTTAGCTCGTTACAAGCTGCGTCAAAAATTGACGTTGACATGGTGTCTAGTTCATCGGAATTTCCCTCTTATTTCTCCTTCAAACGTCCAAAACGACTCACTTGTACCACGAAAAGCTCTTCACCATCACATTGACACACTTTTTACACCTAAAAATTTTATTGCGTTCAACGGCTTATTCCTCGAAGCTGTTAATTGTCAATTTATATTAAATAAAGTTGACATCAAAAAAATCCTATTAAAACATTCTTCAGGTATTTGAACTGTACAAGCGATGAAGAATCCTTCTTCATAAGGTGTACTTAATTCTTTTTTAAGGTACAATTTCAAATAAAGACAAGAATTCGTTTTTATTCAAAGCACACAGATGCAACAACCACATCCCATTAAACACCGAACGAAATTTAAAGAAAAAGATATATATATATAGCTATCAGTTAAGATAAAGGTTAAACTTGTTGCTAAATGATCCTGCATAATTTACTTTTTTCCGTGCCTTTTCTTATTTTCGTTTCTGTTCAGCAGTTTGATTCAATCTGAACTAAAGAGTTATTAGGTTGCAAAAGACAGACAAGCAGAAAAAAAGGAGAAGGTGAAAGAATAAAAGCTGTTTGTTTTCATCAGATGTAAAAACTCACCGACCAACAACCAAGAGTAGATGATTCCTGTGAATTTTCCGAGTATTTACCTGAAAAAAGAAAAAGAAATATTAGATTAAAATTTTCATAAAAAGTACTTATAAAGAAAAATTCACACTGAGTAATATTTTCTGAAGTTTCAGCAAATACCTGGCTTACGTGCTAACTTTATTCATTTCACGTATATTCACCGATCGTGTTAATTATTAATTACAGTATTTAAATTATAAATTAGTACCCAGCCAGCACACTGAGGTTATAATGACGTTATTTTTAAGTCATTATTGGTCGACGACGTCATATGACTAATAAATGATGTCCATAAGACGTCATATAATGGGACGTACGTAGACGTCTTCAAAACGACGTCTTTTGGACGTACAATACAATACGTACAAGTTTCATTAAAACGATACTATTTTAGCAGGGGCCAAGGAATCGTGGTCATATTAAGCAGGTAGTCACAATATAGAGATGTTTTGACTGTAGTATATAATAAATGTTATTTCCAATATTCAACTATTTATTTATAATTCCTATCTTAGTCCTAGTATAGGACGTTTTAATGATGTCTTATATTGACGTCTTTGGGCTATGACATAATGATGTCAGTTTTACGACAATTTGCCGTCGTTACTGCCAAAAAAACTGCGACATTATGACGTCAGTGTGCTGGCTGGGTAATTAATGATTAGTAAATCTGAGATTTAACCAGAGTTTAATCGTACATTATTACCTTGATTGTCATGTAGGGTTGTTTCTTTTGAATAAAAGATACTTTTGTAAATATGTGAGCTTGTATAGTCCTTAACGATTTGACTTTTGCTTTGGTAATTGCTTTTGGTTGCAAAAGAAAGCAAGTATATTTTTCAACTTGTGAATAATTAAACTAGAACAGTTATTAGACGGCTCTTGAAATACCAACAAAACTTTAAAGTTAAAGAGGTTTTTAATTCGACAACATTTAGAACTTTTCTAGTTTAATGTGAATATGTAGAATAAAAGAATAATTATAAGTTTTCGGAGAGACATACTTTTTCCTCCTGAATAATTTGTTTAAAATTAGAAAACTAACAAAAAGTTTTCCCTACACTGCATGTAAATTGTATCACGTAGAAGCGTTTAATTTTATCCTCGTTAAAACTTGTATCCGCTTTAAAATACAAAAGGTTAAACTACATTACAGTATATTACATATTTACATAAAGGATTACTACCTAGTATAAAATAAACCTATGAAAACTAACAGACTAATTCTATGTCTCCAACTGCATCACCGTCAGCAATAGCAAAAATTCTGTTTCATTTCCACAGCTTGTTAGTGTTGACACGACATCAAAGCCAACATGAAAATTTAGCTTTTCAGGCTAACTCGATCGCGCACACCACCGACATAGCATACATAAACTTATTGATTACGTAATATGTACATAATCTAGTTTGAAGTTTACATAATGCAATTTAATGGCAAACACCCCCTCCTTTATGTATGTTAGTTTGCTAACTCTGCTAAATTTTACATTAAAGGAGGTTAATGTCGATACCTTCAACAAACAATGACATAATTTAATTTAGTAAATTTGGTATCGGAAGCAAAACTCCTAGCCATCGCACCCCATTATTTACTTTATATATAGTATACCTTTGGAAATGCATTCAATTAAGTAGATTAAACCACTGACTGGAATAGAAAATTCTATTAAAAAACTAGGAACTTCTAGAACTAGCAAGATTAACATCCTCTAATGCATAAAATCGGAATCCTATATTTATTGATGATCAGCATTACAAGCCATTGAAACCCATAAAGCATGAGCTGCAATCTCATCATATTACGGAGGGCAACATATTTCCAAATAATCTTCTTGTGCTTACTAGACAGAAAGGACATCTAAGTTAGAACTAGATCGCCTGATATAACCTTATTACAAAGAAAAAACAAACGTAGAATTTTACGAATTTTTTTAATCTAAATTGTAAATACATTATCTTATTCGTTTTTTTTTTAGTCTTCCACTACTTTAGAAACACCCTGTATACACATCATCCATCCTGAGTTACTTTTATATTGTACATAATATGTATGCTATTGTCTTCCGTCTTTGAATCTCCCACTACTTCAGAAACACCCTGTATACACAGCATCCATCCTGTGCTATAGCCACACTTTGACTTTCGCCTTTGAATCTTCCGCTACTTTAAAAACACCCTGTAGGTATACTCATTAGCCATTCCGTGTTACATCTAGGTTTCCCTAAGATTTATCGTATATGTAAAAAAATTTAATATTCTGCATAAAAACAGGTAAGTACCTTGATAGAAACTTTTAATAAATACATACTCTACTTGATAGTAAGAATGTCAACTTCTAATGAACCATAGATAAAAACATTAGGGCGCAGTAGGTACAATACTGTACCTACATTAACTCAGATTAAAGAGTTTTCCGCCACTACTTTCAAAATTCAAGTCAGTTTCTTAAGCTGTCAAGATTATACGGTCAAGGTTATGTATACTGGGTGGGTGGGAGGTGGTGAGAAGATTACCAGGATTTGTTTGACAATTTCGTTTCGAGAAAGTCTTTTTACTAATTCAACATACACTATAACAAGAAACACACAGTACAAAAATAGTGTAAAATTCGAGCACTAGGCCACTCTAAAAAGTATGTGATTAGGTCCAATACATTTAGAGTAAAATATCTAATCCGTACCTTCGAGTAGACTTGAGTTAACTTCAATACAAGGTTAGTTCATTTATTACACTCTAAAACAATTATATCTTTTTTACACTAAAACAGTCAAACTTCCAAACGTTTCGGAGTAAGATTACTAAGATTAAGGTTACTCTTGACTTTTGAATATTTTACTCTAATTTGGAAAAATATTGCCTACTTAGAGTGGATTGTTATAAAACTTTTGTATAATTAGATTGAAATTTTAGAGTGAAAATAGTGTACTTTTTCAAGGTAGAGGTCAATAATCAAATTAGTGATTTATTTATTTATTGCTAAGCAAACATACATAAAAAGTATATATACAGAATTAAAACATAAGGACGTATTGAAAAAAAATGTATACGAGCCCAGTTGGGACACTTCTATTTTGTTTAAAGGACACCCCGGGACCTTTACTTCGAATTTTTTTTATTCATGGTATGGTTGTTAAATATTACTGGTCGTGCTCCCTGCCAACTCTCATGAAATTTGTATTAAGAGATTCTCTTGCAGCACTTCGTGAACTCCGCCAAAGTTCAAAATTACTACAATTATGATGTAATTACTCTTTTGTTCTACGAATAAAATACAATTTTATAATTATTGCGTTTACTTACCTAATTTTTTAATATCTCTGTTTATTGTTTGGAAATAAAACACTGAATATGAATTATTTAAAAAAGCGTTTGCTGTTGAACATGTCAACTTTCCAAGTGCTCCCGTCTTACTCAACATAAGTAACACTAATTACTAAAATTATAAAACAATACATGTATTAATAAAATGTTTAACAAGTAAAATAGTTTTAAGTTACCTTATATTAATTATTAAAACAAACTGCGAAGTTTCACGTTCACACGCAGTAAAAAAACATGAATATCAACCAAATATCAACCAAATATCAACAGGTGTCTAGTTAACTGTCAAAACTTTCCAATTTGAAAAGTTACTAGAATTAGCGGGAATTTCAAAATCTTACAAATCTAAATTTAATTTAGGTATCATTTTTATGTACACATACCTGTTTTTGGTCTAGTCAATATAATTTTGATCAATATAATTGATTGAATTGTACAGTTACATTAAGTTAGTGAAAGATTTGTAAAATCTTGAAATTCCCACCAAGTCGTTTCAAATTCAGCAGACAGCTGATTGTCGCCATGTTTTGTTAATGTCGTTATCTTACAAATACACTGTCAAGTGTATATTGGTGCCGATTCGTTTTATTTACTCTAACTAGGGTAACATCAACACTAGCAAACATGTTTTCACCAATTTAGATCACTTGAATTAGAGTGAATTTTGTTATACTTTTAAAGTAGAATACTATTATATTGAATATAAGAGATATAAAGTTAATTAATATATTAAAATACAGAGAGAAAATACATTTCAGTAGTGAAGAATTATTTTTGTTATAAGAATAGAGTAAAAAAAATGTTTTTCTACTCTAAATTTTAACTCTAACATCTTTACCCAGTACTCTAAAAATTGCTCACGGGGCTGATTTTTTACTGTGCAGCTATCCAGTTCTGAGCCCTTTACTTCCAGTCGATGTGCCAAGTCTTACGATATCTGAGCGTTTTGAATATACTGCTTTATGCAGCCCTTTCATGATAACAGAATGTACTACAATGAATGCTTCACAAACTGGGTAAACTCAGCTGTTTTATATGATTATTAGAATTTTGGAGAAATTTCAATGCTGGGTTCTATGCATAAACTTTCTCATCGTTTGCCCATTCGAGAATTAGATATCCCACAATGCTCTTTCTTTGTGTTAGTTAACAGTTAACACACTAAGCACACAATAAGGATTTTATTTTCAGATGCCAAAAGATACTAATGACAAACGTTAATCTCAACAGAGGTTAAACCACTAGATTATATGAGCAAGTAAGATTTTACTCAAATATTTTTTATCAAAATAAGAGGAAAAGATAATTTGCTTTTCTAGACTTTAGGATGAAATACCCACTAGCACTACAATATAAATTTGTAACCAAGTAAGTAAATTGCTTCTTGCTAAACCTGTTCTTTATTATTCCATTATTCGTTTATCACAACCTCAGTTTTAAACTGTATTTGAACTTGTATGTATAAGGGATAATTGTCCCCCTTTTATCTATATAACTTTTTGGTAATTGATGAAGCTATCTCTTACACACTCACAATTAACATATCTTTAGTAGATACTACCTTGTCGATTATGATTAGGACCTTCCTGTGGTACCTTTTTTTAGCATGCTTTTCTTTCAGATATGCCTTCAATTGGATGATGACCTCGATCTCATGGACACTTCAAGCAAGATTACCTTTTATTGAATATTATTGAAAAGTTTCTATTTATCTTTGTGTATTTTTATAAATATCATCTGCATTGCCAGAGCGTTTTAAACGAATAACGCAAGTATCTTCTTATATTTTCGATATTTCTTATTAACCATCAACACGAACAGGGATCATTTACATGTTTCAAATACTACATTATATATTTTTAAGTCATTCTAAATACTTTTAAAAAATTTGTCACAATCTGTTCCTTTTATTAATTTGGAAAAACCCAACAGAACTTATTTATTTTATCCCCCTTAGTAACTTTATTATTCTAAGAAATTCATCTTTTCCATTCATTTCTTATCCTTATCAACACTTAGTCCAAATGATATAATCACGACAAAAATGTTTTATTGCAATTATTACTGAAGTTTAAACAATTATAAAGTTATGTGTCTTATAGTGTTTCAACTCTCAAGGCTGGCTATGATTTGGATATAATAAAACCTTATTTAAAATACTTAATTTTTAATACTTCTATACTTAATACTGTTTTTTCAGGAATAGTAGTTAGTTGTAAGGTCATCCTGTTCTTCTTAAAATGCATAGAAATGTACTATAGCCTTTCCAATCAAGTTTAAACTAAACTTATGGTAGTACATTTATTGAAAATTGTTTATGTAACTTTCTCATATATTGTTACGTGCTAATTCGCTAATTTTAGAGATTTTCGCATTCTCTCTCCTTTTGGTTGCCATTTTGTGTGGAACTAATTTCCTGTGTGATAAAAGACTTTCACTTTGTTCGATCCGCTCGTGAGTCAACTTCTTTGAATAATATTTTAGTGGACATCGCCGTTTAATTAATCTTTTCCTTTATGTTGTGTTATGGGAATTGCATTGGTGCAGATCTGTGATTAATTTGTGGACTGTTTTTCCAATTGTTATATTGGAAGCCGTGTAGGGATTTTTCCACAGTTCTCTTTAAAGGTTAGGAGCACGTTCTCGTAAGTGTTTATAGGTTAACTTTTCTATCATTCAGTCTCTTATAATATAATTCTTTTGATAGGTTTCGATGCATAATCGTCGTTATATGGATGCGATATAATTATCTCTTAAAGTCACATTTCACCAAAGGTATTTATAAAGTGTTTGTGTAGTGCATTCTGGTAATTTGATTCTATTTGTTACAGACCTTTTTTCTTTTGGGTTTACCTTTACTCATTTTATAACTTCCTGGCTGTCTTACAATAATTACATACACTACGTTGTATATTTGGGTTGTTAAAAGACCATTACGCAGACTTGGTTGCTGTGGTCTCGTTCGACCTGGTTGGTGACGTTCCTCTTCAGTTCGAAGAACATACATCTGTATCGTGAGTTAGTTATATTGTAGCAACTATTTACAACATCAATAACGTTCGACAACCTTTATTGTATATAAAACACTACTGTATATTTGTATATTATAATTTTATGCGTTAAATAGTTTTTCTCCAGTGTGCGTATAGGACTTATATTTACGTATCTATTTGATATATAATATTTTATCACCTTACTTTGTTAGGAATATTTGCGAGTGAATACGTATGACTGCTCCGTAATGAATTGGTAAACGATTAAAAGTCTGACGATTAATGATTGCGCAATCTACATCACAGATATTCGCGTTAATTTACCGTGCCTGCTACATTTTTGAGACTTGAAGTCAAGTTAAATTTAGAGTAAATAAATCGCTCGCATCAATCCTCACCCAGATCAAATTTGTAAATAGAAATCATTTATTTTAATTGATCTACCTGATAATTTGTTTAATTAATAATAAAGCACTGTAAATCTCTTACTTGAAGACTTATTATTTATATGTTTGGTATTTGTGGTTTATATTTTCAGCTATCGAGGAGCTATTGGGAAAAGCCGATCACATTGGTAGTAGTCGCAAATGTGTTGTTCTTTTCAGATTTTGTCGGCCAATACTGTAGGTATTTTAGACAATTCTTGGCGCCCATTACAGAAGACCACTTGTCAGACCCACGACCTCACACTAGTTAGCTGGCAGCCGACAGATTTAACTGCGGTTAAATGTTGTTACCGTTTCCCAATAAGCATTTTTGATTATTAACTCAATAATTTGAATATCTCAATAATTAAATATCATATTTCTGCGTGGTCCATAAAGATCTACAGATTGTGAAATTAAAACGATTAGTCTCCAATCTGGTGTTCGAAAAAAACTCAATTTTTGAAGGAGTGATTAGGATTTTAGCTAACGAACACCTCGCCTTACTCCGAGGTTTCTTTGACCAATTTAACGGATTCCAATAGACTTTTTAGATGTGACGGACCATTCAGACATTATGCTCTCGGTGTTAAAATATTTTTAAATCGTTAAGATCAAGGGGTTACGTTTCGTTATAAATTTCAAACATTTGATGCTTTCTAATGAAGAAATAAAAATTCGTTCAGAGTATCACACGATCCCATGTAATTCTTGAGAACGCACACAATGCTTCAAGTCGATAGTTCGAAATAAGACTATTTGCACTTTTATCGCTCACGCATTGTTGGTAATCCCTCAAATGTGCTGTACCTTGATCATTTTTGTATGAAAATCCCCCCCCCACTCTGATTTAATTAGGGGATAGTGTCTGTGGTCTATTATTGTGTAATCGTACTGAAGGGAATCAAATCATGCAAATGTCACAAAATTATAATCATAAATTATGAATAAATGAATGTAGCAGAATACACACAATACAGAATGAGTATATAGAGTAGAAAATACAAAATACAGTATAAATTCAGAGTAAAGGAAATATACGGAATAATACCGAAAGCAGAAGATGTAAGACAGTAGACCAGAATACAGAAAACAGAAGACAGAAGGCAGAAGACAAGACAAAAAAAAGACAGAAGACAAAAAGAAGACAGAAGACAGAAAACAGAAGACAGAAGACCGAAGACAGAAGAGTCGAAGTCAGAGAACAGAATATAACGCTTATTTCTAATAGCTTAGGAACTCGTTAGTATGATTCTGGTTTCTTTGAATTAGCTCTAGACAGTGGATTTGACTCAGCTTGGGGGTTTTGCGATTTTAAGCAATTACACATGGCTAATTTCATGCCAAGCCGACTAAAGCCGTATTTCAATGTCTCAGATTTTGTTCAAATTTTGTTCTTGCATAGATACATATGAAATGCCATTAAATTATTTTTTCCAGATTTTTTGGATTAAAATGGCTGAAGTAGAAGTTTTTAAAAATTTCGATTTTTGGCAACTTCTGCTACCCGTCACTCTACACCATCTAACTGAACTTGCCATAACTCCCTTATTGTTTTAGTTATCTGGCTCATCCAGGTGTCAGATTAAAGCTAGTTCTTTCAGAGTATATCAAGAGACGTGCAAAAACATTGCACAGTGAAAAAGTAGCAGGCTCCGAAAGCAAATTTTAGTGTTTTTACAAATTTTGACATTGCTCCTGTGTTCAAGTTCAGTTAGATGATGTAGAGTAACGGGTAGCACAATTTGCCAAAAGTCGAAATTTTCAAAAACTTCTACTTCAGCCATTTTTAATCCAGACAATCTGGAAAAAATAACTTAATGACATTTCATATGTATCTATGAAAGGACACAATTTGAACAAAATCTGAGACATTGAAATACGGCTCTAGTCGATTTGGCGTAAAATTAGCCAAGTGTAATTGCTTAAAATCGCAAAACCCCCAAGCTGAATCAAATCCCCAAATAAAAATAATAATTCAAATCAGAATATCAGTAATAATTAATAATAAACAATCGAATCACACCAGAAAAAGATTAACCTATAATAGTCAAAACAAACAATATTCATCCATATTTGCAATTAAAACGTTCAAAACTGATTAAAAGTGCTTAAAAATCAAAAATTGTCAAGCAATAAACAAATGTAACCAAATTTAATTAAAACGATAATATATTTATACAATCTAACTCAATGTTTATACACTTAAAATTAATTAGCAAATTTCTCAAAACTAACAACGTTCCCGAGAAAATAAAAAAACACCATAAACTACTAAGGCCTTGGCATAAATCAAATAGTTTAATGATGCCAAGTATCGTACCCAATTTAACTAACAACTCCTAAAATCTCTACGCTAAATTAATTAACAAAAACATATGCTAATATATTAATAACAGTTACAAGACTAAATGCCAAAAACCTCGATAAGAGGCTGAATTTCAACCCAGAACATAGAATATAACACATCTTCTAACAGAATTAACATTATAAGCGGTGCTAACACCCAACTTAATGATAAAGAAAAATGAAACACTGTTATTATACTACATTGATTGCGGTGTTGTTTAACAACAAAAAAATATATAAAATATTATAAAATCAAACAAAGAAATCGCATTCACATAACAATGCAAAAGACTCGTTTATCTATTTTATAAACATTGCAGCAGATGCGTTTATTAAATTTTCATTATTTTTGTTTAACAATTCTTGTTTATGCTGTTTTTGTACATGGCATAAAAAGACCCGAACTGTGAGAGAACTTTCAACTGTTTAGGGAAAACAGATGTATTGTTCAATTAATAATCTTTAATTGGTTTTTAATCAACCGTTGTTTACATTTGATGGGAGCGCTAATTGATGGGAGTTTCATTGCCTTTTTTTTGTTTCGTTTATTACAGGTTTGCTTTACCTTACCCTCTTTTTCAGCATAATTATATAAATTCTAAAGGACCTTATTTTTATTTCAGAGAGCGGTTATCGTCTGCATTGTATAAGATAACGTGGGCGGCTTGCAAATTTGTTTTAAATGCGAAAAGGGAAAATCTTGATTATTTTAAATTACATTTGCGTTCTTGTTTAGGTTAGAATTCATATGGCCCTTTACTACAAAATTTATTTATATTATTTTCATTTTTATGATTTTTGCGACCATAAAAAACTTGAATGTTAATGTTTTTTCCCAGCATTTTCTATTAGTGTAGATTCAATTAAATTTGTCTTTATGGACACATTAGGGTAATAAAATAAGTTATGTTATAGGGGTAAAAAACAACTCATTTTTCATCTGCTTTTCCTTCTTTCCCGTTGAAATGCTATCTCTGACCCACAAACTCGCAAGATTTAGTGGGCAATAAAAAGGAAATCTACAAGGAAAACATTGTACTTAATAGAAAATTGAAAAACAATCAGAATCATCGTCTGAATTGATATGATCTGTCGGCCGCCACCGAAAGGTCCGTTGATGACGACGACGACGACCCTATCTCTCTTTTTTATGTCCTCGCAGTTAACTGATTGTTCACTTGTAGTGCATGATTTGTGGTCCCAACACTAATGACAATTATGGAAATGACAATTTTGACAAACCGCAATTTCGGTCGAGTTTCGCACTTCATTATCCCTGAAAATTATCGTCGGTTTTCGACCGACCGGGTATTGCTCTCGAGCTTTAAGCTCTTGGGAAACGAAACTGTAGCAGTAGAGATACGGTGGTGGTGGTTGGTGGTGTATGTGCAGCTGTAACGGGGTTCGAATTAAACTCGCAAAGGACGCACTAAACGCATTGAATTTATCACCTGCGTGGTTTTATGTCCCAATTCGAACAAAGCATTCTGGAGTTGTTTTTAAGAATAATGCCTTAGATGGATGAAGTATTTTATGTCTTGATGTGAAAATGCTAGAAAGTCTGGCAGATTTATTAGTTTTCAAGTAATTGTAAGTTTAATACAGTGTTCTATGTCCGTACTTTACTTTAAATTAGATTTCAATAACTTCCGACATTTAGTGATTATTAATTGAATTGGCAACTATGTAATATGTTGCCACAAATCTCGAGAACATATCCTATACCATATTACATACGCATTCGGTGGATTCGTTCCAAGATTCCATTAGAAATTATTTTAGTTTGCAGTAAAAAAAAATTGAAAACCAATAGAAGAGAGATGTGAAATTAAGAAAAGTTCGTTTTCGTAAAAGTCATCTGGTGTAACTGCCACAGATTGCACATTCGCTTGCAGCGACTAGAAGGCTACATGAAAAGATATCTTTCTGTTATTTCAGGGAAACGTACAAAGATATCAGCGATTGTGGTTCGGTTAATTTCGTGCGGGACCACCGACTAAGAGACCCGGGTTCGAATCCCGGCCAATATAACACCTGATTTTTAAAAATCGCTTGTCCCTCGGAAGGCAATGTCAAACCACCAAGCTATATTTCGTCCAAAGATATTTCCCTGAAATTAACAAAAAAATATCCAAATACTATGTACTTAGGGTGTTTTGGAGTCCACCTTAAGCTGTAGATCCCCTATACTTGCAATCACACACAACTCAAGTATAGGAGGGAAACTGCTCTGCAACAGAGCATGGCCCTCGCAGAAGAAAAAAAATACAAAAATACATTCGAAGTGATTTACTACGTATTTGAAGCTAGTTGAGTCTATTACCCTGCTACTCCTCAATCTGATAATATTAACCCTCTGTTGCAGATTTTCTACGGAACACTGATAAGAAACGAGGGCAGTTTCGAACGGTTAAGGAAATACAGCGTGATTATAAAGTCTCGATCCATTTTAGTGAAAGGCAGTAACAATTTCAAAATAAATTTTATTAAACCAATTAAAACAACTTAAAAAATATTTATAACAATTCAACATGACCGCCTTCCATTTCGAAACATTGCTGCCAACGGTCTAACGTAGACTGAAAAACTTTCAGCAACATATCCGATGTAATGTTTTCTGCCGCCATTCTAATGCGATTTTTTTTTCAGGTGGTAGAGATCATTAACTTTAGTTTTGGTACACCTGAGATTTGATGAACCCCCAAACAAAAGAAATGCAGTGACGTTAAGTCTGGTGAACGCGGTTACCAAGGACGTTATGATCCTCGGCCTATCCAACTACCCGGAAGGATTTCGTTTAGGTAATCACCAACAATGTTTGCAAAATGGGCGGGTGCCCCAACCTGCTGATACACAACGGTGTCAAGAATACCGTCATCAACTATTTGAGAATCCAAAAACTGTTGCAACATATCTAGATAATTGTTGCCTCGAATTGTAGCTTCTGCAAACTTAAAAGGTCCATAGATTTTATTCCTTGTGAATCCTAACCACACATTAACTTTAGGTGTATCTCTCTGCCATTCAAATGTAGAATGTGGTTGTTCGTTGGCCCATACTCTGCAACTGTGTTTGTGTACATGACCGCAAATGTGAAACGTTGCTTAGACACTGAATAAAATGTGATTCATTAAGTTTTCCCGATTAGTAACCTCAAGCAAATCGTAACACATTTTTTGACGAGCTACATAGTCTTCGGTTTCAAGTTTTTGAAGTATCTGAATATGGTACGCACGTTTCTTTACCGTGAAACGTAAAATTTTCCAGACCGTATGTTGTGGAACACCAAGTTCGTGACTGATTCGCCGAGTTGATGTAGAAGCGCGTCGTTCAATGGTGTGCTGAACATTTTGCATTGTGTCTACAGATATGGATGGCCTTCCTGAACGTTCTTCATCCTTAACACTTCCGGTACGTTGCAATTTGTTAACAAGCAATCGAATATTGCCTCTTGTGGGACCAGGTTTTCGAAATTTCTTTGTAAACTCTTCTCGAATTTGTTCATAAGTTAATCATCTTAATCGAGCACTGACCACAGCTATTCTCTCTTCTAAAGTTAACATTTCGAATGTTTATGTGGGGATGGAAGCTTCTCTTAGTTGTTTACAACGATTTGTCTATGTTTGTTTACGATGATTGTTATTTGTTTCAAAGCGGAGTTTCCGTCGCTTTTCGATGTTGTTCGAGTGCGCTCGGCTCGGTACAGCGAGAGCTTCTGTCTGCCCATCCTGCTCGTGATATGGAGGAAATATTTTCATGTCTCTGCGAGCTCGTTTTCATTAAAATGGATCGGGACTTTATAATCACGCTGTATTAAAGAGTTGACTGAAAATGGTGAAGCTGTTGCGATGATGATATGGCAGAAGAACTCCCAGTCGTTTCTCTTGTACTTGGAGAGATACATCGCGCACCTCGATTAATGAGTTCTTTTCGCCTTGGGCATAATAAGAATAATCAAACTCATCTTTAGTGTGAAATTTTAGACACTTTTTCTACTTGGTTTATATTATCACATCAAGAATTTCTAGCTAAACCTGAAGAATCCCCGTTATGAAGGCGTACTTATTCTTCTACATAACCTAGATTATTAATCTAGAAATTTACAGTACGAGACGACTTGAGAATTAACGAAAATGATTTTGTTGACACACGAAACGTGTCAAATAAGAAACACCTCGAGCTCGTCAAAGATAGATTATTTATTTGTTCTTCTGGAAAAGGAATCGGGATGGCGAAACGTTCCTAGTGCATCATGGCACCAACTGCTTTAAGCATTATGCATCAGATTGACACATGGCCTACAATTTTACTTTTACTCCAGACAGCCTTCGGCCAAATGTAGCGTTAGCAATTTGTAAAGTTAATTTGGGAACGGCTAAAGCTTCTGGAAAAGTTCAGAAGTTTAATGTTAGATGTTAACAGCAGACTTACTGAAGACTAGTTTTAGTTCAGTTTCTGATATGTTTATACCAAATAAATTAGCAGCTGTCAGCAATGAACACTTCGGGAAATATGAAGACAGAAGCACACATGATAGAAGATACAATTTTAGTTTTTGAAATTGAAATTTAGATTTTGGATAGGGTGAATAGATTTTCAGGTACCAACATAGGAATTAACATTTAGTTAACATTTAGATGGTATCTGCACAATACGCAAAGTGTACTTTGGACAGGTGGCTTTTCGATGCGTCATCAATAGCTAGGAATCAACCTCTTTCAGCGTGAGGAAGACATAAATAATAAAAAATGGATGGTATGTGAAGGAATTCTCACCCAAATCTAACAACTACCCGTTTCTACTGAGCTATGAAGGAGTAATTCCCTCATAGAGTATCTCAGTGAGGATCCAATGGCAATTTTCTACATGGTCTTGGTGATTTGGAGGTGGTCACCGACATTCCGTCTAAATCCAATCAATAGTCTAGTTTCTTAGTTAGTCTTACATTCATATAAACAGTTAAATCGTTTCTTCTTCTTTGGACTACCGCTTTATCGATTCTGGGCCAAAATTAATGGCTTCCCGTTCTTAGTGAGTGCGAGTGAGTCCATTTACAGATCTCACATCTGTTTCTTGGTATTCCACATGGCACAAACAAAGCTTTTGACTTAGATCACCTTTTATCTTACATATGATTTGTACACCTTAAGCTAGCAGTGTGTATTAATTTATGGGTAAGTGAAAATTTAACATAATACCAGAAAAGGATAATATTGGGCGATTTCTTCCTGCCTAAGAAGCTTAATGGCGAACAATAAAGAAATAATAAAGGAACTAGAATTAGAATTGAATAATCTATATCGAAGATAACTGTTCAACAAACAATTTGTAAAGATTGTGGAGTATATGTCAAAATGTTTAGCTCCTGGTTGGCTCGAAGGAGGTAATTTTTATAGACAGGAAACAGAAAACATGGCTTCTGAGCAAAAACCGTAACTAAGTTTCTTGTGGTAGGAAATTTTAATTTTTATGTTGCTATTCTTTTTCCTTCGACGAAATTGAAGTTATTACGAACTTTGGTGACCAATCGGTCCTGACAAATAAGTGTGATAGTTTCCTCTAATTTTAATTATTCCTCTTTAACATCTTCACGATTGGCTCAACAGAGACTTATTACTGAGCGCGGCAGAATTCAGGTGATTGTACAAATAGCGTCTGTAGAATGTTGGTGCATATTTTTGAGAGCGCTATCCACATATACATAAAGGCAATTCTGGAGTCCTTCAACGAACGAACGTTTGCTTGGTCTCTGCTACTGTATTACAGCTAGGTTAGGCAGCCTTTAAATTTAAGGAATTATAACGCAAATCACAGTAGTAGGCAGATTTGTTTCTCAAAGAAGTTGATGTTATGGAATTTTAAACAGCCTCCGCCAAAATGTCGCATTAACAATTTGTAAGGTTTATTTAAAAAAAAATGCAACAGAGCTGTCAAAAGTGAATAACAAACTTATCAAAGTTGGTAAGACTGACTGAGGTCCAGTTTCTGACATATATTATTGTATATGCGATAACTTAGCAACTGTCAGCAATTAAGCCTTGAAGGATAAAGGAGGAGACAAACATGACAAAATATAAAATTCAACACACTTCCAGTATGTTACATAGGGTTCCAAGAAACTGATTTTCAAAATAAGAATGGTTAGGTACCAACATAGAATTTACTGATTGGTTTCAATTTTGATTAGCTGACATTTACAGAATTGTGTACTTAGTAAACTTTGGGCGGACAGCTACTTCATGCATCATCATTAATAAAGGAACTGATCACTTTGAATGTCATAAGAAAAAAAAGGCGCGTAAAGAAAATGAAATTATTGTCATGAATTTATTAACTAATGGTTTGTTTATTTAAAGATACACCTCTATAAAATTTGTAAGATGGTTAATGGATGTGTGGAGGTGTTTCATATTGTCCATGTATAGCTGATAATGTTTTTGGTAATTAAAGTTATTAATTTTGTTATTGTTATAATTTAACAATCTTTATATAGATGCTTGTAAAATATTTTCCGAAAATAAATGTTATGTAAAAAATTTGTTTGAAGCAGATTCTTTTATAAATGAAATTAAAAAATCAAATTGCATGTTATATCATAATCTAATAAAAATATATATAAAAATTAATGAATATTACTAGACACAGAAAAAATAAATTTTCAAAAAATGCCGACCCCCAAAGCCCCGCCTACCCCCCCCCCAGCCATGCACGTAGGCATTGCAATAAAATTTCAATAATTGAAGTATAGTAATAAGAATAAGTATTATCGACGTTCTGTACAGCATTAGATTTAGCAATGGTTCTATAGACAATACATAATTGGAAATAAAAGGATATAATGTCCCCCACGTCATCCCGAGTTGCAACAGTAAGCAAATATTGTACAATTGTGATTTTCCATAAACCATCTGTTTATGCTACATTTTCTGCCTTCACTCTAATCACTAATAAATCACATAAAAAATCATAATTACCCATTTATGTATCTATTCAAACGCAAAAAATATTTAAAAATGCATTTTTCTAAACAAGCGATCGGAAATATTGGATTATCAGAAAACAATAAGCAATAAATCTTTTTAAGCGCAAAAACGTTGGTAATTAACTTTCAGGAAGCATAAAATAATTGTGCGTTGTTGGTTAAAAGGCCAATGATAAATGGGCCGTATTAAATGTGTCAATAAAAATGCGATAAACTCAAATTACTAAGCAGTCTACTTACCAAGAACAAGAAGGTAATAATATTTTATCGATACATTTATTTAAAAGAATTTTATCATGTGTGGAAAAGTCCAAAGAAAATATTTAAAAATAGTTGTTGCTTCAAGCTTTCTTTTGTTTCTAAAAACAATAAAAGTCATGCTGCAATACTGCAGTTAATTTTCCTAAAGATAAACCAAATAATAGGTACTACCTACGCTCACATAATATTATTGCAATAGTTACAAACGAACACATTTTCGAGCAAATCAAAACTTTCAGGTGGTGGTTTAAATCTAAGGAGTTTGTCATAAAGCTAGGGATCCTATCCATCTAGTATTTCAACAAGTCTGTGTAGTATGTGCAGTGAACTATATATCCTCCGTGTTCAATTTGAAACTACTAAATACAATCAGCGTTGTTCTGAATTCGAGATTAATGTCTTCTCTAAAATGTGGTCGATGTTAGTTGCAAAGTTTGAAATGAGATTTAGTGTGTAACACAATTAGTTTAATGTTTAATAAACTTGTTTTATTATTGGATATTGCATACAGATGTTGGTATGCATTTCCTACAGTTTCGTAATAATTAGTGTTTCATTATGCAAATATTCTTAAACCATAACAAAACTTAGATTTGAGTAGTTTCAATATTACTAGATTTAAATTTAATCCAATGAAACATTAATAGATTAAATTGACTCTAATTAAAACTTGCATCAAAAGAGTAAACTCTTTTACAGACTTTAACTTAAAAATTAACTTTAAAAGAATTATTTGAATATCCTCACTATTAATAGAAGAAAAAAAATAATACGTACATATTAATAGTTACCAAAGTTAAGGTAAGTTTGTAGTCGATGACACGGTTATGAGCGCACATGCAGTTGCGGGATGTGATTCAAATTTTATGCATGCGGCTGCACAGAACTGAATGGTCGACTACATAATTGGCGAGTGCATGCCTTCCCGTATCTTATAATCTTATCTTAAAAGGTATGTTTATTTTTTTCTATAAGCAATGGGAATATTGAAATAATTCTTATAAAGTTGACAACATTTTTTCTAATAATCTGATAAAAAAGTAATAAGTAGATAACTTCAATTCTACTAATTTTGGAAGCTATTATCATATTAATTATGAGAATGCAATATCAAGGTTATATAATTTATTGTAACTATAGGCCCTCCGTGGTCGAGTAGTGAGATTCTGCCTCTCGTTCAGAGGGACAGGGGTTCAAACCTCGGTTGCGACTGAATTTAAAAAATCTAGTACTATCGTGCTTGAGCTCCTTAGGTTAAGGTATGAAAGGTGTATGAGTGATAAAGTATGGGGGAGCGTAATGTACTTGCTACAATATCTACATTACCTCCGTTGCACTCCCATAAGAGTATGTGTGGAACCCCGACAGTGCGAAATGCGGTAAAAGGGGGATGGATAATGTAATGATAATGTAACTATAAGTGGAAAAATCAGAAAAAAAATAAAAAAAATAAGAGGCACATCTTATCGGTCTAGGACGATTCGGCGCCGCCGTTTCTGCGACGCCATTTCGGAAAAAATCTGATAACTCCAGGCATTAGAGTATTAGAACAGTATTCTTACCGAAAGTTTATGCTAACAGATGTATCCCAACCCACAGTTTAACACTTACTAGTAATATAATGTTTATGGTAGGTTCTATTACTCGTACAAAAATCGTAGTTATAGTCAAATATTTTTGCCACTTGATGCCTAGGCTGTTACTGTTGAGCACCGTTTCGACTCTTCTCTGTGTTGGTGGAAAACTACTTTGTAAAGATGTCAACTAAAAGTAAGCGTCACATTAATTATTATAAATTAAGATGCTATTACAATTAAAAAATTAACTGTTAAAAATTAATTTGTTAGTGTCTATAAGAATTTAATTTCTATCCTAGAAAAGCATATATTTTTGATTATCATAAAAATATCTTATCCGCAACACAAACATTTTAAAAATTAAACTACAGGAATTAATTTTAAGAACTATAGAAAATCACATTTGCACGGCTGTAAGCGGCCACACGAATTTTACACCATCGTCAAATTACTTCTATATTCTTAAGGAAAGCAACACACAAACAGTGCTAAAACGTCCTGTCGCCGAAACGTACTTTCGCCGAAAACGGCGGCGCCGAAACGATCTGATACCGAAACGGTCTGATGTTGAAACGCTCTGAAGCCGAAACGGTCTGACGCCGAAACGCTGAGCCGAAAGGTTCCATACCGACATCTTGTTACGTTTCATATAGTCTAGTAATATCACAGACTGCACTTTAAAGGAAAAACTCACAAAAAAGAGGTAAATGTACGTTTCCTCTGAAATTCCACATAAAATTGTAGATTTTTCAATTTGTGCGTATAGGTAATTCAATTAATTCGAAGTAACGAGAAAATAAAATATTTTTTCGACGTGACCCCAAAAAGTTGCTCACGCACTCTCGCTAAACCAAGCCCAACAGATATTAACAGAGTTGCGATTTTCTGTTTCCCAAATACATCTCTGTAGTCTGGTGTTTGGGTGAACGGGAGACCACACGACGTTCACCCCTAGAACTGACTGCCTTCTACCCTATCCCTATCAAGGGCAATGGACGAAGCTGTCAGATAAAGTGTGTAGTAGAGAAATTCGTGAGAATTCTCGACGGTTACTCATACCGATCAGGGGGAGCCCTGGTAGATGAGACCGGTGTGGGCGGATTCGAATCTCGCCTAAGAGAGGAGGTCATTTATGGTCACCAAGGAACCCGCTGCTTGGCCGAGGGCAATCATGGTCACCAAGGAACCCGCTGCATGACCTAGGTCATGTAAGGTCACCAAAGGAACCCGCTGTTGCCCGAGGCCATTTATGGTCACCAAAGGAACCCGCTGTTTGACGGAATCTCTAGTGCGGTGACTAGAAGTGAGGTTCATCCCATGTGCTGGGAAACTGCAAGCCGCCAGGTAAATGTGCTTAGGAGCTGTCCTGGCCACCCTTTGATCCGGACTGCAGCTGGGTACGGTGATTGGGAGAAGCTCCGAAAGCCATTACACTTAAGGATAGTTGAAGCGAATATATAGCCTCTCACTATTAAGACAACTTCATCAATATCGGGTACGCACCGGGAGTCTATAACGTGTAGACTTTAAAGAAGCTCTGTCGAGGGCCCACCAAGCCTAAAATTGGTAGATCGGGGTGGCAAAACCGCTTAAAAACCAAGTCCTGCCACAATTAAGGTTGGATTCGCTCGGGCAGTGGTCCCACTTTGCAAGAGCGCATAGCTGGGGAATAGTCCTATGCTGGACGAGGTACTTGACCCCGTATGAAAGAGGACGGGAGGGTGCCGGCGGGTGAGCAGCGTGTTAAGTCAACTGCTCGGTCACTAGTGAACGCTTAGCTAGTAGAGGGTGGATAGGCAACCTCGCTCCTACCAGTGAGTTAATCTGGGAGCAATTGCACGATTGCCGGTTGTGCAACTTGCGCGCTGATTGGGCGTATCCCAATCACTTCCTCTTGGAAGGAACGTGGGGGTATGTTAACACGGGTACCCCACGTAAAACAATCTTGGATCTATGTAGTCTGGTGTACAAGGTATTTCATACGACTACCATCTCTTTCCGGAGACTTCTGCTTGGGTTAACTAGAAAATTTGCTATATTGCTAATTTCACTATATTAAGGCCGGAAGTTCAGGTGATGAATTCATAAAACCGCATCACTATCTCCGTTTTAGTACCCATGACTTTCGATTCCGAACCTATTAAGAAAACAGAACCATGATCTAAAATTCACTTATTCTAAGGAAAGAGGAGTTCTAGGATAGTTTGTACGAAAGAATACATTAGACTTGATAAGACGGTAGCGGAAGCACACAAAGGACTGAAGGAGCTCATAGACAATCGGTTAGGACAGTCGAAAGAACTTGTAGTGAAGATGATTTAGACTACTCACTGTACTCTTAAGAACCTGATCGTTGGTAGGCGAAACGACTTCAACAGTTTCACTGTGGCTTAAGGAGAGTATTGGTACCAGCAAAATTCAATGTGAGAAATGCTACTTAAGGCACCCGAAACGTCATCGTTGGCGAAAAGGACATCGTTTTAATAAACTCACGTGACTCCAATGACTGATACTGTTACACTATGATCAGACAGCGAATTTACATTAGACTATTCTTAAAAGCTGACAAGACTTCAGTTAAAAAAGGCATTTTAATTCCGTACTATCAACAAACAAACAGATCCGAATCGTTTAAAGGGTTCAAGAACAAATGTTCGTTTTTATGATGCCGAAGATTCTGAATAATCTTTACAGCCGACAAGCCTATCTTGGCTATCCTAAAGAAATTCGTGTCTACTGCTTAGTGGGGAAGAGGAGTTCCAATATATGTCCACATTACCTGTGCAGCGCCTTGTAGCTTCTACAAGATTGAATCCAGATGTAATTCCATTCAGAGAATTATTTGCGATGGTTCATACAGCGTTAAAGTCGTCAAGAAATTAGCAGGAATTCAGTGAAATTGAAGATTAAATAACAATCTTAGAATTTATGGGATTGTTAGGAATTGTGATGGATTCAAATAAATAACAAGTACTTGTAGAGAATTTGAAAAAAATTTTGTGTAATAAAAATGGCTTCGATTTTTAAAAAAACGTCGTGAGGGTTCTGAGTCCCCGGTGAGCCACAACCCCCACCCACTTAGAAACACATTATCAAAGAAAAAATTATACAGGCATTATCTATAAATTATGTGTAATTAATGTGTAGCCATCAAAACCTTCCACGAAAAAGAATAACGTATTTATTTAAAAAAACATCGTGGGGGTTGTAGCTCACCGGCGAGCCACAACCCACCCACTTAAAAATGCACTATTAGAAGAATCTACTTATTCAGGATTTATTGGTAAATTATGTGTAATTTATGTGTAGCCACCAAAACTTTCCACAAACAAGGGTTAATTAGTATTTTAAAAAACATTGTGGGGGTTGTGAGGCACAGTGAGTTACAACCCACCCACTTAAAAACACATTATTACAGAAAGTTCTTGATCCGGTACTTATCTCTAAATAATGTGTATTTTATGTGTAGCTTCCAAAGTTTTCGTGCAGCAACCCTTACCAAGTATAGAATAACTCACTGATTTTTGTGTAACAACCCTTACTTCAGAAACCCACTAAAATTTATATTTCCTTGTACAGCAAATGACTCGCAATTTATGTGTAATTGATAGAATAACCTTCTGATTTTTGTGTAACAACCCTTATTGCAGCAACCCACTCTCAGTACTGAAATATCGGTATAATCACAGTAAATACAGGAAAAATTGTATTTCTTTACATAGTAAAAGACTCTTCAATTTATGTGTAATTGATAGGATAAATTACTCATTTTTGTTTAATAACGCTTACTACAGAAACCCACCCTCAGTACTGAAATATCGGTATAATCACAGTGAAAAAAGAAAATATTTTATTTCTTTATACAGTGAAAGACTCTGCAATTTATGTGTTATTGATAGGCTAACTCACAGATTTTTGTGTAACAACCGTTACTTCAGAAACCCACCCTCAGTACTGAAGTATCGGTATACTCACAGTAAAAGAAGGAAAAATTCTATTTCTTTATACAGTAATAGACTGCAATTTATGCGTAATTGATAGGATGACTCGCTGATTTTTGTGTAAAAACCCTTACTTCAGAAACCCACCCTCAGTACTGAAGTATCGGTATACTCACAGTAAAAAAAAGGAAAAATTTTGTTTCTTTATACAGTAATAGACTCTGCAATTTATGTGTCATTGATAGGATGGGGGGGTTTCTGAAGTAAGGGTTGTTACACAAAAATCAGTGAGTCATCCTATCAATTACGCATAAATTGTAGAGTCTATTACTGTATAAAAAAATAAATATTTCCTTTTTTTACTGTGATTATATCGATATTTAAGTACTGAGGGTGGGTTTCTGAAGTAAGGGTTGTTACACAAAAATCAGTGAGTCATCCTATCAATTACGCATGAATTGCAAAGTCTATTACTGTATAAAAAAATAAATTTTTCCTTTGTTTACTGTGATTATACCGATATTTAAGTACTGAGGGTGGATTTCTGAAGTAAGGGTTGGTACACAAAAATCAGTTAGTTATCCTGTCAATTACACATACATTGCAGAGTCTGTTACTGTATGAAGATATATAATTTTTCCTTTTTTTACTTTGATTATACCGATATTTCAGTACTGAGAGTGAGTTTCTGTAGTAAGCGTTATTAAACAAAAATGAGTAATTTATCCTATCAATTACACATAAATTGAAGAGTCTTTTACTGTGTAAAGAAATACAATTTTTCCTGTATTTACTGTGATTATAACGATATTTCAGTACTGAGGGTGGGTTTCTGCAATAAGAGTTGTTACACAAAAATCAGAAGGTTATCCTATCAATTACACATAAATTGCAGAGTCATTTGCTGTACAAGGAAATATAAATTTTAGTGGGTTTCTGAAGTAAGGGTTGTTACACAAAAATCAGTGAGTTATTCTATACGTGGTAAGGGTTGCTGCACGAAAACTTTGGAAGCTACACATAAAATACACATTATTTAGAGATAAGTACCGGGTCAAGAACTTTCTGTAATAATGTGTTTTTAAGTGGGTGGGTTGTAACTCACTGTGCCTCACAACCCTCACACTGTTTTTTAAAATACTAATTAACCCTTGTTTGTGGAAAGTTTTGGTGGCTACACATAAATTATCCATAATTTACCAATAAATCCTGAATAAATAGATTCTTCTAATAGTGCATTTTTAAGTGGGTGGGTTGACCACCACGATGTTTTTTTAAATAAATACGTTATTCTTTTTCGTAGAAGGTTTTGGTGGCTACACATTAATTACACATAATTTATAGATAATGCCTGTATAATTTTTTCTTTGATAATGTGTTTCTAAGTGAGTGGGGGTTGTGGCTCACCGGGGACTCAGAACCCCCACGACGTTTTTTTAAAAATCGAAGTCATTTTTATTACACAAAAATTTTTGAACCTACACATAAATTACACATAATTTACACTTAATTCTGGTCTAGTTTATTTTCGATTTAGTTACTGTGGGGGTTGTAGCTCGACGGACCCCACTATCGAATCTTCTTAGTAACATTTCTAAGTGATTTAGGCTTAGTTAGACTATCGAATTTAGAGGTGTTGAAGTCGTCGCGGACTTGATCTAAGGAACTCAAGAACATAACAACTTAATCTTTTAGTAACTTGGGCTAATTATTTTTCTTTTGGAGTTCCTACAGTTTCAATGTCAATGTTCTTATTCCTAGCACAAGCAAAGAAAGGAAAAAAAGTATTGCCATTCAAGATTTTCCTCTAACGCTTTTATGACTACGTCAGTGACGGCTACTGGCTTGCTTTGAAGCATCTTGCTCAATATATTGAAGCCAATCCATGCATCAGTCGAAATGAGTAGTTATGTTACAAACTTAATTGCTGTATTTACAACGTATTACAATTCAAACGGCGGCAATTGGAGAATGGAGACATAATAATATTCTCGGTCTTACAGTTTTCGGCCGTACAGTTCCTTTTGTCTTATTTCTGAGCTTCTATGTTAGCACAAGTATCAATCACATCAAGACTGAGTCTGCGAGCCACACTAGCTTAGTATTAATGAGCTCAGGATAACTTCCCTAAGTTTGCTTGCAATACCCTTCAACCCTAAACATAATACTTATGACTCTGTATGACCGACTCACAATTGGAATGTTTTGTAGAATAGCGATTAGGTCACATACAACTACAAAAAAAGAAAATTAAAATTTTTCATGCATTTCGACTGAGTTTTATCATTAGTGTATCTAACCATACGTAAAGTTTTTCAAAGTCACAGAACATTGTTTTTCTGATTATAAAAAGTTTGTGTTATTTGCGAATTTCTGAAATCAGTGTCCGTGAAAACTGTTTCATCGGTAGTTTCACTACCAAAGAACTAACAAGAACAACAACAGAATCATGTTCTATGTTAGAATTTAATATACAGTGTGTTCTTTTGAACTTCCCAACCTAAATATTTCTTGTACTATACAAAATATTAATTTCGACAAAAACACGTCGATTGATTTCTCTATTGGGGGGGGGGGGCATTTAAATGTAATATCGTTAAAATCTCGTATTGCACCCTCATATACGAGTATGATTGTTTAAGAAAATAATTTAAGTTTGAAAATTTTCAAATAATGAACACACTGTATATATGGAAAAAATAATCTAATAATCCATTTATATTCGTAAACCGTTTTCATCCGGCTGCAATCTGATGTAATAAAATGGTAACTAGGGATGAATGGGGCCCGGTGGGACACAGGGAAATTTCCCAGTGGGCCGCTTGGTTCGTAGGCTTTTTGGGCCGTTTGAGAATACAAAATGATAGGTACGCAAAATTTTGGTTGATTGAATTTGTGGATCTACTCTAATCAAAGACCGACACTATTCTGAAAGAAATCATTAATTATTAGTACTTTAATTATTATTAATGTTAATTATAATTTACATTGCCTAATTACAGAAATGATATACCTACTTGTAGGTGATATATGCTAATTTTAACGACAACCACAGGTAGAGGTTTGCGTGATTGCCGGAACCGACTCCTTAACATGCCTTCCAACAGTACAGCGAAGTGTACTAAGCCTTTATATGCCGACGAGAAAATCTTCTCTCCGGTTCCGGGAATCAAACCCGGACCACCTAATTAAGAGTTCTACTCTTTACCGTGCGGCTATCCAGTCCACTATCTTTTTTAGTTCAGTACCGTAAGTTCTCAATATGAAGTCTGATTTATAGAGGTATATTCTAGAGATCTCGAATTACGTTATGTTGAAGACATAAGCTTTATTTTTCTTGTTCAGTTACGAGATGTCAACAATTTTTATAGCTTTAATTTTTATTTTTAATGTTCGACTATTATTTTTGTTTCGTCTTATTTAATTTATAAAAACCTAAACTCAATGTCAGCTAATGTCTATGTACTTTAAACGTGTTCATCACTGCGATAATCCAGGATAATTAATAGTTATTCAGGAAATTAAAGTATAATCACTTGTATCCAAAGAAACAAAATTACCAATAATAATAAACTACGTCCAACACAAAGCTGTTCTGTTTATGGTAGAAGAAAAAGGAGATGGACCTATTTGTGTTATTGTTTATTATTAATATTTTGCTTTCAAAGGGAATACCATGGTTATGTTATAGCTGAACAAAGCTTTTCCCTAATGCAATAATAAAGTATTGGATGAATGTAAACACTACATTTGTTTCTGTCATCTAATCAGTCATCACTCATGAGTGATACACAGATTAAAATCACAAACAAAATGAAATGTGATACCGTCAATGCGTATAATTACCCGATTATTGTTTTTAAACCTACTGTTTAGTTTGTTATTATTTGTTATTATGGATTTTTTTGTTCCTATTTACGAGTACGATTCAGTTTATATTAAAGTTAACTGAAACACTCTGTAGGTGTATACATTACTGGAAACGTGGTTAAAATGTCATCATTGTTATATGTATATGTAATAATACGTATATGTAAGAGGCCGTCTAAGATCGCTCATCAGGCCCTGATGACAACCGTCACAGGATGGTGCACATTCTATCCTATTCATGACTCAACAATATAAAAGGTACCAAGCCTCTCTAGGGGTAGTCCAGTTGACCAACTTCTTCTCTTATCCTGTTGCGCTTCCTTTGTTGATCAAAACGAAAAAAGTAAGTGCAGAGTAAAAAGGAGAAAGACCTAACCTCTTTTACAGGCATACCACATATTCTAAAGTTTTATTATAAGAGGCATAAAACTCTTCAAAGTAAAAATCAATGCATTTTCCACAATCTTGCATACTGCTTATATGCTTAATAACAGTAAATGCGACATAAATCTTTTCTTCTGAAGGCTAAACTTATAATAGTAGTTGTAAATAGTTCTTTCTTGTATCAATGTTATTTTATATAACGGTATTAACACCTGTTAATAGATTTCTATGGAGGAGAAGGCAGAAACGCTCAGTCGAAGAAAAAAACTTCTTGCAGGTATTTACTATTTGCCCGACAGGTTCTGCTTCTTTTATTTAATATTTACTCAACATTACATTAATGAAGTTATTATACTCTCGGGCATTTTGGTTTGACAAAAGAGGTAAAAAAAAGATAATAATCTCAAGATTAATTTCTTTTCTAGCGGCTATTTTCAGAGTATACAAAAAGGTTTAAAGGCTTAAAGCAAGAAATAAAAAGAAAGGGATCTATATATACTATCTATCCTATACAATGTGAACTGCGCTTTAAAAGTTCATTACTTGAACGATTTTGAGTTCGAACTCTCTCTAATTGCCTTTCCGTTGACGATTAGTTTCGCTTCAGTAAATTGCAGCCTTTTAATTATTAAACGTATTACCATTTCTCTTTTGGGCAAAAACGTAAAGCCAAGCTAATGAGGTTTTAAGAATTTTTGCTATTAGAAAAATATGAATGTCGAAAAAATGGTCAGTCTGATGTAAAAGCGTGCCCTTGTAAAGCTGTTGAACAAGGAGCACTTATTAATTAATCAATAATAGCTAACTTAGCACTATAACAAAATATCACGAAGGATCTAAAATACACCATCCACCCCGCATAAATCATCAATATTTCGATGAATAAAAATACGACAAACTTACGACTCTCTTTCATGAATAAGCCTCGCCCAAAAATTTAGAGCTCGCAGATTTCTCCAGCCCTTAAACGGATTGGGGTATCCAAGCACGTAAAACCGATATGGCTCAGCCCAGTAGCGATATCCTAGGAGATCACCTTAAGAGATATTGATGCAAACATTATAGCCTTTCATATCTAAAACAACTCCGCGCGCGTTACATGACAAGGTCTGTACTTTAGGTAGCTTCGAACGAGGCGCTGTCGAAAGCTCATCATGTATTGGTTTAATATTGGTAGGTCGGGTGGGTAAATCTTAGGTAAATCCTAGGCGATCCTAGGAGTCAAGTCCTTCCCACTTTTGGAATGGACTTGGTAAAGTCCGCATACTGGACTAGGGGTAAAGGGACTCCCTAGGGGAAGAGCGCATTAATAAGTCTGTCACTAGCCTGGAGAACTAGTACAGGGTGGAGAGCAAGCTCGCTACGACCAGTGAAAACTCACAGCCTCATACAAGGGAGTGAAGCACTAATGAGCATACCTCAAGTCCTCGCCCAAAACGGAATTCTCAACTTTTGTAAACTACTCGTTACAAGCTTAAAATAAGCCACATTTCATATTATTATGTTCATTAATCATACAGTGTCTTGTATAGTATATTTCATAATCACTTGCATAAGTAGCTTTAGTTGTAAGTTAAATTCATTACGGCTTTAAAGGAGTCAAGTAAAGCTATTCTGTCTTGAGCGGTAGTAAAGTAAAACCTGTCTAGAAACAGAAGATAACAAAAGTTAATTTTTCGTTAAATATAAATAAAACGGTGTAAAAAACTTTAGAAACTTGATTTAGTCTAGAACTTAGTTTTAGGGAAATCTGGTCAATATCACATAGGATTACAATTATTACATTCAAAGTAAAATATCAGCAAAATAACAAAATAAAAAAGAGTGGAACTTCAGCGCAGAAAGGCAGGTATGTCACGTAAATCCGCAACACACAAATTGGCATACCCCCAGAAGGGGTTTTTAACGTGCCAAACATGGCATTGACACGTGTAAATAAATCGCTTAGATTTGACATGGGGCCCGCGGCTAACTTATCCAAGAAAACGTTTAATTTTTCCCTGCTATAAGACTCTACCAGCTTGACCAGGGATCAAACTCGCCGATAATCCACCGAAGCTAGCAACAACATTATGTATTCATTAGGGTAAGTAGTAGTTTCTAAATGTAAATAATGAAAACCATGTATCTATCGACTCTATCAGTTACTCCGTGGAAAAAGTAAATATAACTTAAAATGAGCACAAACTACCGTCTATGATACATTTTTTTAGCAAAAAAATGGCAGAAAAACTTAGGGAAAAGATATTTTGACTTTCATTATACAACCCAAACACCTAGCAAAGCAAAAGTTCAAATAATTCTGCGAAAATAGTACTATGATACTTTAGCAGAGTATCTATATTACAAATTCTTTCCTATACACTGACTGTGTTCAGGTCATGCATTTTGTCCAGGGACACCTACTAGCCACAATTGGCTGTACTACTAAGATATTCTGTCCGTCCTTCGGTGGAATTAGAAAGATATTAAGTTTTACTAACCTGAGCTGTACTAACTGCATAAATTTCAACGCAATATTCGACTCAAACAGAAAATTCTAAGACTATCTGAAAATGTTAGTACAATCGCCTCGTCTCTGATTCTGATACTGACTACTATAGAAAAAGAAACTCCGAAATTGTATTATGTTACCAACAAAACCATTTCAACCTTCAGACCTGCAGTTAGGTGAGACTAGAAAAATAGCAGCATTATGGGCGCACCTAGGGAAGTTATGGGATTTCCCCCCCCCCAAGACTTAGAATTTGCATGACAGTACTATATACCTAACGATGTAAAAAACTATGTGAATATTCTATTATGAGTGGACAGCTTCCCCCTCTGAGCAGCATTGCTGAATTTAACCTCTCGCAAAGTCGACCGATTTAGGTCTGTTCTAAACGAAGTTCTAGGTCGTTCTAAGGTATAGTATCCAACTTCCAAATATTTAGTTGTCTTATGCTCCTCCATCCTTTTAATATTCTTCTGCATTAATACATTGATTCCTGTCGAATATCCATGATTGGAAGCAATCCCGGAAATTACTTTGTCGGCGTTTTCTCACGTCTTCAATTCCTTGAAAGTGTTTGAAAACGACAGACGAGGTTTTTCCCATAAAAAAGCTTCATAGCCGCGCTCGCAGTGGTTGGAGCAGGACGACGACTGACTTCCGCTGTTCCTAACAACCTAACCAAGACTTAGTCTGAACAGGGACGCTCCACGAGTCGTCAGCACATGGTATAGTGTATTGAAGTGCGCCCTTTCCCACTAACTCGGCATAGAGCTTTCTCTCTCTCATTGAGCTACAGCGCATCAACGTGAGAGATTTCTTACAAAAATCGGCAAGAACAACCGGGAAATCTTTGAAACGATAAACAAGGTTTACGGAGACAATGCCTTGAAGGAACTAACAGTCAACAAGTGCTTGAAGCGGTTTCGAGAAGTACGAGAAGACTTCAAATACAATTCTAGCCCAGGTCGCCCCTAAACTTCGTCTTCTGATGAAAATGTGGAACGTGTTCTCTGTTTTTTGCTTAAAGGTCGTTGAGTAACAGTTACAACAATCGTGGAAAATGACGTTTTCTTATTCCCCAAATGCAAAATAGTACTCCGGGGACGGCATTTGGTGGACGTGGAGGAAATCAAGGCTGGGACGAGGCAGCTGAAGAGCCTCAAAATGAAAGACTTCCAGATGTGCTTCGAGCAGTGGAAACGGTGTTGGCGCAAAAGTATAATTTTAAGGAAGGGACTATTTTGAAGGGAACAATATTGAGTTATCAGATTAATTGTTAATTAAAAATTTGATTACACTTTTATAGTTTTTTTGGACAAACCTCGCAGGATGGGTGGGAAATAACTGTGCAACCAGAAACCAAGATTCTACACAGGCAACACTTCAGCAGATGAATTAACATTATTTTGGGTTCATGAATTGTTGTGTTGTTATTATTAACACCACATTACAATACACTGCTGTGTGAAACATGTAGGTATAAAAATGGGTAGTCTGCTCAACTCCAGCAGCGTAACCATGATCGACGCACAACTGGAACTCATTTTACGGTTGGTCTTGATCCGTTTAGTTGAGTTTGTTCAGAAGGCAACCTAAAGGTTAGACTTCGGAAAACTTGTTGCTCTAACAGCATAAAGTCTATTACCTTGTAAGTCCGTAACTCGACTTGCTCACGCTATAACGAAATGTTATTAAGGTTACCGTTACATTATGATCTCTATAAGTATCATGAATCTACAAGCTTCACGGGATGGCACCTAGTTGATGCTCAACAATCTCCCATCATTGGATACTGTAAATGCTAAATGAATAATTCTAAGAAAGGTCTATAGGTAGGACGAAACCTTGCATCCAAACGGCTTGCCTTTTGAGATTCCCGCATGAAAGCAATCTTGAAAAAACCTATCCTAGCCTAATTCAATATTCCACTTATCATTTGGAGCCTACTTTAAAGATCAGATACGCCACTGCTAATATAAGGTGGTCGGCGTTAGGTATCGCTACACTATGACTGGACTGGTCTCAGGGTTCTGTCCCTTAGGTTGGGGGAGAACTCAGAACGGGGCTAGACTGCAGTATGCGAGTGATGTTAGCAAAGTTTATCTCGGCACGACTCTCTAATCGCTGTAGGTGCTTCTCCCTGGGTAGTCGCATTGCACTGTGGATTGGATGGCGCGAAGGCAACTTTGCGATGGACTAGTAGTATAAGTCACTTCAGTGGCTTAAGATCTATAGGTATGATCGATCCTAAGAAGGCTACTCCAGGGGATCACGTTATAAGGGGTGTTGCTGTTGCGAATACAGAACATCTCACACTTAAGACAACCCTACTTCCTAGTTGGTATTGGTTGGGTCGCTATTTTCAGGTAGAGTCGGATCGAAGGAGTCTGTCGAAGCCTCACCAAGCCTGAATATAGTAGGGCGGGATGGCTAGATTCTGGGATATTCTAGGCAGACTCAGATTCTAAGTCTCAGTGACACTTGAGGTTAGACTCGTTTGGGTAGCGAGAGCCGGCATGGTGGATAGGGGTGATGGGACTCCCTCGGAGACGGGCCACGACGGGTGAGCACGTAATTAGCTCCAATAGCCTGGAGAACTAGTAGAGGGTGGGTAGGCAACCTCACTTCCAGTAAGTATTGGTGTAGCTTTTACAAAAGTAAATGATGTACTAACTGAGCGTAACTCAATTCGTTGTCCCTTTAGAGGGGCGCGGTCATAAGCTCAACGCATGTGTGAAATAAAATTTTGAATCTTGCTAAGATTAGATCTTAATGGACATCGACTAAATTGGTAAACACATTTCGAGTGACTTTAGATTAAGAATCGCCAGTTTTTCTATATTTTGTAAATTGAAGTGCGTATAATTTAGGTGAAAGTCAGTTATACAAAATCTGTCGTAGATTTTGTAGAAAGCAAGGTCTTAGGTCACATTTTTGCTGCATACCCGGCATCTATATTGGTATCGTTGAAGAAGTTATGGCCTTCCGAGTAAAAATATATCTCACACTTGAGATTTTGACCTACTGGGGATTCGTCAAACCTAACGCCAAACAAATGTCACTACTCAATAATGGTATCAATGGAAGGATATGTTATGTCCCTACCGAGCAAGAATATACACCCACACCTGAGGTCTGTGACCTATTCGGGGGATCTAGCCTAACAAAGCGCTACCCCACAAAGACTAAACGCGTGGAGACTTTCCTCGGTTAGTTGATCTACTGAATGATGTGGTTTAATCTTTCTCAAACTTTAGATTTTCTATGAGTTCACTTGACTTGGGGTACACTCTTGCTTGGGAGGCTTGCTCAGAGTAACCTATTTCAAGTTTCGTTTCAAGACAAGAGTTGAATTCTGAAAGTGCGTTAATCTACAAAGTATCAAAAATTGTCGATTTTTAACCCAGTGTCCGTTAAGAGATCTAAAAACGTCTGGGCCCTTTCAATTATTTCTAAAAGATTAGTTATGGAATCTCAAGAACATTTCATAAATTCGAATAAATAAATAATTACAGAAATTTCTCGGCTCGTGAAAATTTGATAAAGAAAAAGGAGACATCGAGACGACCGGAAGGAAGTTCCGTCCCGCTAATTTAATTTCCGTAAGTGATACACCACAACTTTTGATATATTAAATTACTTCTTGGAGTGAGTTCAAGAAAAACAGCCCACAAACAAGCCCAAACATTCATTCGCACGCCAAAGAATTTTTGTTCCATTTTAATATTTTATATTTTCTTTGGCCATCCTCCCCCACACCTCAGAACGTGTTGTCATGTGCAAAGATCTTAAATTGTGATCGCGACAACTCGGGTGATTGAATTGTAGAAAACGGAAATGACTACTTAAAACAAAAAAAACTCTTAGTCTCAGGAAGAAAAGATGATGTAGGTTTGTTTGTTGGGATTGAAATCCTGCATTTGACGTGCTTGATTTGCAAATTAAAACCGGATGCGTTCATTTAAAATTCACTTTCATTCGGATTTGCGTAAAGAAAATAATTTTCTTGATCATTAATAAACATAAATTTTCCTGGAACAGAAAAGGGAATAAATTATGTACTGATAGAAGGGATTTCTTTCATCGAATCAGAAATGTTTTGTCGAGAATACTTCCCCATCTACTTTTCGCTTTTTCCCCAATTTCTAAAAATAATATACGATGAAAAATTGTTGAAAATAGAAATGCATCAAGATATACCTTAACACATAACTCACAGCACAGCTATCTGCATGGGCGGGAAGCTGTGTGCATGACGCGGCACATGAAATAAAGTCAATCTGTTTAGTTGTCACCC
This sequence comes from Agrypnus murinus, assembly GCA_929113105.1. Classification (NCBI taxonomy): domain Eukaryota; kingdom Metazoa; phylum Arthropoda; class Insecta; order Coleoptera; family Elateridae; genus Agrypnus; species Agrypnus murinus. Next base: position 71,121,526 of record OV816031.1, on the reverse strand, counting down.
CTGCGGATAGAACGTGGTCTGAATTGCATTCTATAATCCGACGCAATAACAACATGAACATCATAACTCCCTTGAGATTCAAATTCTATACCTAATAAAATAACAAAGCAGTAGTTACACGGAGAGTGTGCAATAATAATAATAATAAAAGAGAAACAAGCAACGGTGCGATAGAACTTCTAGGTTAGGTTAGGTAGTTACAGTAGTAGACGTGATAGTCTACTAGAGGCTACTGGACAAATCAATACTTCCTAACTTCATTTAACATTGTTAAGTAAATTCACAGCCATTAAAACTTTATGTATTTATCATTCTGATGTTAAAGGAAATGTAATTTTCTGGAACTTTCAGTTGAATAATTAGAACTGCAGCTGATGTGTGAAAATCCTTAATAGCATGCCAAGCTAACACATATTTATCTTTGAATCTAGTCGACATTTATGTAACGACTTGGTATTTTTTGGAGCATCTTAAAAAAATAATGCAAAAGCTCTATTCAGAATTCCGACATGAAGGGCTTCGAATGGGTAACCTAATCTAACCTAACTCAATCTTTTCGACACAATCTATTCAGTCTTCTCAGACACAGACTGTCATATGTATATACCTATACATTAGAGATTTAGTCCACTACAGTAAAAAGAGGAAAAAGGCAAGAAAAAACCTCAGACGTCAAAAGCCTAAAAAAGGTATAGAAGTACTTATAATAAACAAATACTTTACTTAAAGCCTTTATGGATCAGAAGTAAAAAAGTTTATCCAGCGAAAACTGAAATAGCCTGTACAGCGATATCAGCAGTCTTCTTCAGTTCAATCGTGTAATCTTTATTACAGAAGACCTCTAACTAAAATGTGTGAATGATGAAACAACTTTTGGTAAGCACTATCCTTTGAACCAAAATGTAGTTGAGCCAAAAACTTACAAAAAGACTAAAGTGATCATTCGACTTGCCAAAACTGAAGGGACATCAAAATGGTTCTTCCGAGGTGAGCCGGAAATCTATCGTGTGAACAAACTTTAGTCTCTTCAGCCGATCATGTATCCTTTGAACAATTGAAAAGGATTCCATACAAGGTCATACCGCGACTTGGAAGGATGGCCTAGATAAAAAGTCAACAAAAGATGGACAAAGGAACATGATTTACATGAATGTTTTATGTGGGGTTCCCGTGTTAACATACCCACCCCTACGTTCCTTCCCTGAGGAGGAAGTAATTGAGATACGCTCAATCAGCGCGCAATTGCATAGCAATTGCTCCCAGTTACTCACTGGTCGGAGCGAGGTTGCCTATCCACCCTCTACTAGCTAACCAGGTTAGTACCGGAGCGATTAACTTAATACGTGTTCACCCGCCGGCACCCTCCCGTCCTCTTTCATAGAGGAGTGCCTCGTCTAGCATGAGGACTATTTCCCCAACCTAGGTCAGTACATCGGAACCATCCAGTCCTCTTTCATACCTTCATAAGTTCCTTCACCGAGCCATGGTTGGGGCCACTGCTCGATCGAATCCAACCTCAAATGTGGCGGGACTTGGTTTTTAAACGGTTTTGCCACCCCGATCTCCCAGTTATAGGACAAAGCAACAGATGGGAAAAAGCGTTCTAGACCAACCTCCAGCCACGGCTGTTTTCACTCTAGAGATGAGAAACTTTGATTGGTATGACATTCCCGAAAGTAATAGGCATACGGATAGTCATGGTCCGATCCAGGATATAATGAATGTGTGTAAGCCAAAAAATACATAAACATCTGAATGATATTGTCATAGGCATTAAGCTGCAATGAGATTAAAGCTAAGATAACAAGAAAAATTGAAAAAATATATACCTAAATGAAGCGCCTAAATGAAAAGCAATGACTATAGGTTGTAGACTGCTAGATTAGAAACAGTACTCTCTAAAGATCTGCTGCTGACTGCTTAGGACCTGCTTTCCGGATGTATACATTGCCATTAGACGCTTAAAAGCAGGAACTTAAATAGAATTGATACCGAAACCTGCGAAATTGCAGGAACCAATATTTTCTGTTGTATCAGAACCGAAACCTGAATTTATTTTTTCAATGCAAGTACCGGAATCAGAACCGAAACGGTTTTTTAGGTTCTCCATCAAAAATTTTAATTTCATGCATATCGATGACGTTGTGTACTTCCCATAAAAGCCTTTAACAAAGGACTTGTAAAGAATCGGAACCGGAACCTGGAAACCTCAAGAACCGATATTTTGGGTCATACCGGAACCGAAACCACCAATATCTTTATTTTTTCAAAGTAAGTACCAGAATCAGAACGCGAACCCTTATATTTTTGTCACTCTGTACTGGAACCGGATCAGTACCGAAATTATATTTGGATCCAAGTCCCTACTCAAAACAGAGTTTCATTTTTTGCAGAATGATTATGTGATTCTATGTTAGCTTAGAAAGTTTTCTAGGAAAACCGCCAAACGGCAAGGAAATACGTGTTTTTCCTGTTCTCTCGACTTAGATATGTGCAATTTTCTGGCATCCAGTTGATTTGATATTCGATACAACAAATAAATCTGAAGAATAATGCGAATTCTCCATAATCAAGGCATAACTGGTTTCAATAAAGTGATACGCATATGCAACTATTGCACTTTTAATAAAATATAACTAGATCAATAAGTTTTCGAAATATTTAACAAATAAATAAAAGCACATAATATTTATTTTTGAAGAAGTTGAAACAGGAGGAATTCTAAGGCAAAAAGGGTGTAAATGAATTTTACTTGTGCTCAAAAAAAATTACCTGAAACACATGTATTTCATTGGCATCGTAGACACAAAATCATTACAGAAAAAACTCAGAAACAAATTATTATAAAAAAGGGATATCGGTCAAAGAATTATTATTGTTTTAATTATCAATTTGAGTACTAAGGTATTCGGTTTCAAGCTCCAACATTACTACGCGATTACTGTTTAGGATTTACTTCGGAAGCGTACGCGGAGAGTAAAGCTGAAGAACATCCTGAGAAAAATAAAACCAATGGACACACAAAAAACTCCAACAGGAAAGAAATACTTCCAGTACAAAAAGTCCAAATTACTGCTTTTTCGTTATTTCAAAGATTAAAAAAATAATAATATCGGTTTTAATCGGTATCTTTTATCTGTGCTTTAACTTAAGGAACGTCCATGGCAACGAAACAAATACGTCGCCTCTAAGTAGATCGCTCTAACCTAATTACGTGACAGCTTCAGTAGATATGAGTCATGAAGTCCTTAACTGAAGACAATCCGACAATGTACCAAAAACCGAATAGCCCAAAGAAGGAATTCATTGGTAAATCCGAGACCAAATAAACTACATTCTTACATAAGAGCATGCTCTTCAGTTTCAAAACAAACTTTCAAAAAGTGTCATAGGTCATAGTGTCTCTTTGTTTGGTTCTAGGCAATGCTCAACTGTATAACCTTATCATTGTTTGTGAGATATATGAAAAAACGCTTTCTTTCGCATTATTTCAATATCTATAAGTGATCCCGCTTATGGCGATTACCGCCGATTATGTTTTGTCTTTGGGCGGTTATTCGGGTGATGGATTGAATATGTCTGGTACCTCATGGCACCGGTTTTTGGTCAAATGGTTAACCCTACTAAAATTTAACCAAATCTGAAGGAGATTCATAATATATACTATCTAGAAAAATCCTACAATTTATTAAGTTCTTGACCAAGAAGTTCTGTGACCTGTATATTTACAACAAATCATTATTAATCATTGTCGGTTCACAGAAAGCACGTGAATAAAGTACCAACCTTTTGCGAATATAAATATGCACACAATGAACTTTAATCATGTTAACAATTATACAGGTGTACCAGAATCGAATCATAGCCTAACTGTACGTTCGATAACTACCAAACAATGCAATGTATGCATGATTGACTATTTAGATTTTTAATAAACCAAAGTACAATCTCTTTTGCGCAAGTTGATAAATAAGTCTGTAAACGATAATATGTGGTTTCCTAATTAACAGCTCAAGCTCACACAGTTAATATTTCAATCGAAACCTTCTGTACATATAAATTCTTCATTAATAACTATTTACGATAATAAAAATTATATATTCCCCAAAAACATGCAAAGTTCAACGATAAAAAAAAGTTCATAACTTATATACAATACAGCCTGTCTAAAGTGACCTGCCACATCCAGAAGCACCATTTTTTTTAGAATAGTAGAATATTATAATAAACCGTCTTTTATATACACAGCCATCAAGAGTTGTAACATAATCAATTAAAATAATTCTATATATGCACGCAATCTATTTATAGGAAAACTAAAAGGTTATTGAGATGGTTATTTTAAGCAAACGTTAAAGCGTATGTGATCAATGATAAAACAAGCTAGTGATCACTTTATAAAGAAAAAATACATTAAAAATAGGGTACTTCCTTATGAGGCTATAAGTTGTTGATCACTTTACATTATATGAAGAGGTGGTCGTTTTTACAGATTCTACTGTATAAATAAAAAAAGGCAAAAATATAAAAACTTACCACTAACTCACATGACAGGAATATACTATCAAATATGTCAGCTTACCTGAAAACAAAACATACAATTAATATCATTTCGAACAAATAAAAAGAAAAAAGACATAGATATTAACTGAGACAGCAGATAATTTCAAGTTACATATAACAATTGCATCAGGAAAAGAGTCCATTATAGATTAGTTGCAAACCAATACCAATTTGGTAAAGTCGAAGTCTTTCCTGCTAAACTTAAAGACTTAAGAGTCAAAATTTGTTTACTTTGATTTACGAATTAGAACTATTTTGAGTGTTATCTTTTCTTCACAAGCTTTTGGGTTCTTCACGAGTTTTAGTTAGGTTAGGACACCTTGTATACCATATACAATACATTAGAAAAGTTCGGGTAAGTATTTAATAAAAAGTTCGTCAAAAGCACTATTCTGGGTAGGACGTTTAAAGATATCTTCAAATAGTAAGAAGATCTACATATAAATTCTGGGGTTCTAGTCAAGGTGATGCTAGATTCTGAATGTAAAAATGGTAATACTTTTTGAAGTTGCAGAGCCTAGATGACATATTAAAAAGAATATTCAAAAGGTTGAAACGAAATTGAGATTTAGAGGCAGGTAAAACAGAAAAATTCGGATTAGAATTACTAATACTTAGTAAACTCCTAGTGAAGTGGGTGGTCGCGCGGTAAAAAGTTCAATTCTTACTCAGACGGCCCTTGCCCACGGCCTTCGCCGTGCGGTCAGATGGACACGTTAAGCAGTAGGTATATTTACTTCAGCGATTTGGCAATGTTAACAACAATTAACATTTATGCTTATATTTAAACGAATAAAAAGTAACAGACCGTGTTAAGGGACCAGCTGTGGTGCAATTTTCAGTTATATGACTAAAGTACAAAGTAGCCGCTTTCAATGCTCTTCCATGCTGGGAATTTCAAGCAAACTTCAAACAATCGGTACAAAAGAAACGGTAGTGATTAGATGTTGCAGTTCTTCAAACTCGATACTCGTAAAGCTAACACTTCTAACCTACTTCCTCTGCGCTGTTCCACTCGATCATCGGTGGTGGGAGGGCGACTGAATAAAAAAAAATGTATTCAAGTCCGACCACAAATGAAGAAAACTTTTGAGAAAAACACTTTTGCACCGGCGGCTGCGAACTTCGAAATCTCCCTTGGACTTCTCGTGGCAATTTAGCGCAGAATCACGAGAAATATCTTTTATCCAGCAAGTCCATGTTTCCAAGTATGTATCTATTCCTAGTTTACTACTGTTTTCGTTAGTATGGTGCCATGAACTTAATTTCTTAAATCTGAATGGTTTGGTCGAAATTTTTTGAAAGTTTCTCCTTAGTTGGAGCGGATGGTAGTGATCTTGTAATTTAGTCCCTTCATATCGAGAGTGAAGGTTCACAAAGAAAAATATTATTTATCTGACAAGAGACAAAAAAAAACAAGAGACCCCTTAGATTAAAATTCCCATGTAGAAACTGCCAGTCTTGACAACAGGCCCCAGCTTAGCTGAATATTGGATAACCAAATATCGTTCTTTCAACATTGGTCCAAGCCTAAGCCAACCTTCAGATCGCCTCAGATCAACCAACGTCTCGGTACCAATTCTGGGTTCTCTAATCTTTGCCCAAGTCAGAGCCAACCTTCAGCGACCTAGTCGTGGGTTCCTTACTGTTTGCCCAAGCTTCAATCAATTTTACTGTTTCTAGACTTGGTTTCTTACTCTTGGACCAAGTTTGGACCAATCTTTACATATTCTACCAAATCAAGCTGGAGAAGTTTTCTGTTTTTATTATATCAGCTAATAATTAATTAAGAGAAGAATATGATGTGAGATGTTAGTTTTAAGGTTATGTTGCTAAGATATGAGTGTGTAACCGTTTTGCAATATTACTAATAAAATCATGTTTATGAAATAAAAAATGTTTATTTTTAAAAGAAAGTGATGCTAATAAGAATAAATACAATTTTTAGTGGTAAAAATTAAACTAGTATGTTTGAAAAGAATTCTTAGCTTTAATAATTGTTTAAACCACTTTTCTTAAAAATTTATTTGTTTAACACTTAAAATATTATTAATTTCATATATAGAATCAGTCTTATATTAATTTGTTCTTATGTCACAATTTTTTTAAGTTACGTTGTTATGTTACTAACAATTGAATAAATTAAAATAATTGATGAATCATTCATAAGTTTAGAGTTCTGGACCAAACATTCGATACAACACGATGGGATCATTGATTAATGCCAGGTTCGAATCGCAACTTGCGCCAAGACTCAGTATTAGCGTCGGCACTATATTGGCCTTGATGTATCACTAATCTAGGGCCGATTTTAGCACAGCCATAGGCCATGCTTGGATTTCAGGCGTGACCCAGAGTTGATAAGCATCGTCCCAAGCTTGTTATTTTCTACATGGGTTTTTGCATTAGTTAAATTGGAATTAAATTTGGCACATGGGCTCTTCGGACCAAGACAAACAAAAAGTTTCAGAGGCCACTATATATCAAAAATCCAACTCCAAAGTAAATTATCAAAAGCGGTGTCATTCAAAAGTTACTGATCTACTTACTGAGCAAGTCCATGCAAGCGGTATCCAGTATAATGTTTTCCAATGACCTTTAGAGGTCACCAAAACTTCGAAAATGTTAAATTTCTACTGGTTGTCTCTTGCATGATCTTGCTCAGTCTTGTCGATGTGTCAAATTTCTTTATAATCTAGCGGATGCAAAAACTTCAACCTAGCCTGTCGCAATCACCAAGATGACGAAATTTGAACGAATTTGCATTAACTTATCCGACAAAATCATCTATTATACAAAATAACCGTATATTGATACACCAAAATATGATAAATATACACCAGAGTAGTTAGACCTCTTACATATTCAGCTTTGATCTTTTGGCCCAAAGTCATACAAGAAACCACCAAACTCAAACTAGGTAAGGTACAGAGACTTGCCTGTTTGGGAATTACAAGGGCTATGAAAACCACGCCCACTGCTGCAATCGAGACTCTTCTAGACTCCCCCCCTACACTTAGTAATTCACGGAGAGACAAAAATGGGTTTCTATAGGTTGCAACACTCACTGTACAAGATACATTTGGGTACAGAGCATTCTAAGATTATTGGTAATCTAGGAGGTCCTCTGTTTGAGATGAGGACGGACCAGATGACTCCAAAAATCTGTGATAACCCTCCTTTCGAAATGAGTATACAGGATCGAGAGGAGAGTGAAATATCCAGACGGACAATCCCGTCTGGAGGTGTAATCTGGTACACGGACGGCTCTAAAACCGAGGCGGGTACCGGACCAGGTATTTATAGTGAGACCCCCAGGACGGAGCTGAAATTCTCCCTGGAACAATACGCCTCTGTCTTTCAGGCAGAAATATACGCCATCCTACAATGTGTGTGTGAAAACAGAAAGAGGGCTTACAGAAATAAGCGGATCTATATATTTTATCGAACAGCCAGGCTGCTTTAACGGCCTTATCAAACTCTAAAGCTTCATCAAGACTGGTATGAGCATGTATTAACGAACTCAATGTGCTTGCAGAACATAACACAGTTAAACTGTTGTGGGTGCCTGGGCATTGTGGCATTTACGGTAATGAAAAAGCCGATAAATTGTCCAGGCAGGGATCTGATGAGGCCTATATTGGCCCAGAACCTAACCTAGGAATTTTGCGTAGCGTGGTTCGAAACTTCATTAGGGAAAGAACACGCACTCAACATGAAATTTACTGGAAAAATCGACCAGGACATGAGTATAGCAAAACCTTTAATAAGGGACCAAGCAAGAAAAGAGCTGAAGAACTACTTATTCTAAGTAGGTCTCAACTCAAGTTAACCACAGATTTTCTCACAGGGCATATGACTGTGAAAGAACACCTGAGGAGAATTGGCAAATTCAATGGCGACCTTACATGCAGACTCTGCAATATGGAACCAGAAACAGCCGTACATATTCTATGCAGATGCGATGCGCTGTGTCGAAAAAGGCAAAACCTATTCGGGAATCCAATCTTGGAAGCGAAAGATTTTCTAACACACCCTGTAAAGTACTTGTATGTACTGATTCAAGGGACGTCAATTACAGATTGGTTGTGACCATGCAATTAGGATAACCGCAATAAGCCTTAAGGCTGCAGTGTCTATGGATCCGGAAATGAAGACATACCCTAAAAAACCGTATATTGAAAACAGAACACATACGGATAGAGTACAAATACGTACCAAGACCTTGATAAAACTTAATGAAAGATTGAAATGCTTGTAAGCCTCATCCTCCTCGAATTACTGTCTATGTAGAATGACTTTGATATGATTTGAACACTTGCACACTACAAACACTTTCAGGAAATCCCTTTTCTATGTTATTACCGTCAATATTAGTTTCAAAATCTAACCCAGGAGAGCCGGAACGAGAGGGAGAGAAAAGTTTTTGTCGGTTAGGTCAGAATAGAATATGTATCAGCGGTTTTGTTCTCGTGTATATTCATATTGTAGATCCAAACTTCCGAATAGTAGGACACCGTATTACTTTATGCCACGTTTAATAATCTGTTCTGTATCCTCTCTCTTCCTACAGAACATGAATATTCAATCGCGTTGTACACGTGTTTTACGGAGTTTCGATGTGCCGGTGTATATGATTAAGAATTTACAGAAACGTAAAAGATTCACTTTGTGAGTTTGCATAACGAAATCTGAGCTGTTGACGCACGTTTTCGGTTTGTGCAAGCAGCGGCAGATCTCTCGGTTTAATGTACACGTCGTGTTGATGTCGAAAACATGATATTCCAATCAATATTTATGACTTGCAGGCTTTTCTAATATTCAATTAATTACAGGATGGGGCGTAATAAAAGTTTAGTGAGGGAGTATTATTCGCATTTGGCTTCCTTGTATAAATAGAGGGATATTGTTTCAAGCCTCAAAACAACCAAGAAAATAATTCCGTTTGCTTAGACTCAGCTTAGAGAATGGGACAGCTCGTCATCGCGCTCTCATAAGAATAACATAGCAATTGATGACGTACCTGTCACCTTCTCTAAGGTAACGGACTTTATGGTCTTATTATTTCGTAGTGATGATGATGATGTGAAAAAATATAGAAAATCTAATTATGAATCAGAGAAAAGAAAGTTTCTTCCAGTCGACAAGCTGCTGGTTGTAACAATAGAGATTTATCCCGCTTCTCTCGCGTAGCGCATCTTAAATAATCCGATTATATGGAGGTACATTTTTGAGTAGCTTTGAGATATACACAAGTGGATAACTTCCGTCGTTATGTATTCATATACGGTTCACAGTGGAAAAAGTTGAGCAACCTATTGTGTATCGAGAACAGTGGTAGAGGACGCTTTAGTATTCCGTACGATGCCTTTTTGTTATATTTAATCCTAGCTTCTAATCTACTGTCGGAAACTTTTATCTCTAGTTAAATGTACGCCACTAGTTTTTAAAATGCCTTCGGGAATGTTGTTAGTTATATATACAGACAGTTAACTGTAAATGCTGAATAGGAATGTGTTCCAAAAGATAATTATAGTACTTCAAGTATTAGTAAAGGCTTTAACAGTTTATCTAAATTTTTATTTCCTTACAAGAGTTTTGACAATTAAATTACACTCTTCTGATGATTTCACAAATATTCGACTAAGCAGCAATCAGTTCCATTATACCACACCAAATAGAATTAAGATATGTATGTATTTAAAAAAATAATTTTTGATCATTTTCTGTAATTTTGGAAATGCATGCGATCATAAGCACTTTTCAAATATATTTTTATTAGGAAGACTTGCATTTCTTGCATTGAAGGGTGCTTACAGTATTAAAAAGTTTACGATATCAGTCGCAGCGATAATTGCGAAGAAGTAGGCGTAGTATTGTCTGACCCAGACAATACTACGACTAAAAAACAGACTCCATACACGTATTTAAGACTCCAAAATGCTCCCCTGCGCCTTTCGCTCAAAAGTGTCACTTTTGACCCATGCCACACCCCTTTTAGAAAGCAAGCGAGTGGGCGGGGTCAAATCTGACCGACTAGAAGTCTCCAGGACCTATTACATATAGACCAGTTGTTATTTTTTCTCTGGCTAGCCTCAGAGTGCAAACAACAGTCGACAAGCAATTCTGTATACCACACAGAAGGCTCATAAGGTAAATGTCTAGGAACCACGATTTTAAAATTCCACCCAATTAGCGCTACATTTAAAGGTGTCAAACGTAAAAGCTCCACAACAAGGGTGCCAATCCAAAGGCTCCAAAATCAAAATGTGCCACAATAAATAAAGACCAAACTATTTCAATTGCCGACGGAAAACTGGAAACCATTTAATGAGCGTTAATATTAACCTAACCTATCAAATTGACCAAATTTGATCAGAAAACAAAAACGTTCGCTTCTTGGTTCTTCTTGGTCTTTGTTTCAACAGTTAAAGCCCTGATCATAATGAATTTGCATAATCCGATAAAGACTTGCACAATAGATCGCATTCGCAGTAAGTGTTGTGAGCAGTCGCAGTAAAAAGGCAATTATGGCCTTCATTTGTAGCACATTTTGACGTTGGTGTCTTTGGTTTAGCACACTTGTTGTGGAGCCTTAGTTGTGGCACCTTTTCGTTTAGAACTTTTCAATGTAGCGCTAAGCGGGTGCTTCAGATTTTAAGGGGACTGCCATACCATGAGCTGTCAAATTTAACATGATTACAAAAAGTTAAAATGTGTTGCTAAGTGGGTAGCAAATACTGTAGTAGATGACTAGATAAAGAGTGCTGTTCCTAAGACCCCCTCTGCCACTTTCTGGCAAGGTCACGTCTCAATTCCGCATTCTGACGCTTCAAGGCCAAATTTCAAGGATAAAAGTTAAGGGGCAGGAGGTTATGCAAGAGGACCAGATTGTGCTGTTAACGATGGTGCTTGAAACTTGATAATATTATACTAATATTGTAACGAATATGAAAACCCCTATACGCCGTGAAGAACATGCTAGAACATTCGAGATACATGACACACGGCTGGCGGCTAGACGAGGTACAATACACGAGTATGTTCCAACGATTTCTAGAACGTTTATATGGGACATATAAATCGTCTTCGCGGATAGAAGAGAATCAATTAGTGTTCAACCGGTGAATTGAATAAATGCGCTTTGTGTAATTAGTAGTCAAATATTAGTGAATAAATAAATGTTGTAATAATAAATAAATAGTCCTTATATAATCTACTCTAAGTTTGTAAATTTAAGTTCATTCAACAGTTTATCATTATAGTGTTCGTAATTAGTGTAAGTAAATAATATTTCTCTTGTTAATAGACGATTAAACAGCATTTTTGGTATTATTTTAAAAAGAACATTACAATATTACCACCAGTCCAGTTAACAGTTCGACAACATGGTGAAAGCGTTGTATCCCCATCAGAGGTTCGCTACTATATCCATATGAAGATACTCTCCAGAAAGACAGCAGAGAACTTATGCGAGAACGAAGCAGAAGTTAAAAAGAAGTTATAAACTTGGTTAAAGATTGTGTTAATCTTTAACCAATTTAAAATTGTGTAAATTATTATGTTAAAGAATTACACTGCAAAAGACTATAACAAAACCAATTATGCAAAGATAAACTTGAATTAATAACCCCTGAAGATCCAAAACCGCTAACGTTGCTATGGGTAGAATCCAGTTGATTGACTTTGATTAGGTTAGGGAAAAATCACTTTTGACAGTTTAGTTGAGTAATTTTATTGCTATTATACCAATAACCTTGGTAGTGAAGGGACTAGCGTGATCTTCTCTCACCCAAGCGGTCCGGATTCGACTCCCGGTACTGGCAGATCTGGTTAAGGTTTTCTTCAGTTTCCCTTAGTTATAACACACACGTGAAAGTTGTGCTAAAACCATCTGATAAGTCGGCTGCAGCCGCACGTTCGGCCTGTGTAATAGTAATAATAAGCACAAGCATCATAGGGTTTGTAAGGCTAAGGCATTATAAGGCTAAGCTTCTAGGGCCTGTTTCACCAGGTAATGGATAGTAGCAATTATTATGTTTATTATATTCTTATTAATTCTGTCGTCGATACGCGTTATAAAAAGGTTTCCAACACCTCTATAATCCGGTCTCACCCAATATCTATAGAATGTTTAGCACTTGAACATGGGAAAATTCGACCGTAGCTTCCGGCAACTTTACTATTATTATTTCTGTACTGACGAGCAACCGTTCTCGGGAGTGACTTGGTTAAACGGCGTGGTACTGCTCGAGTTCCACGACACAAAAAGAGATCATAGAAAGCTCAATCTTAACAGAGTGCACTTGTTTCTCAGTTCCAGTTGTTATGGGTTGCAACATGAATTAGCTCTGAGACAACGAGTGATGGTGAAATCGGGTTTTCTCGCTAATAAAACTCATAATACGGGACTTTCCTAGCAAAATTTCTGGATACTGCGGTATTACGAAGCACAGTATGCTAGATAAACGTTATACTGTTTTTCTAAGTTACAAGTCCATTATTTATCAAATGATAGCGAACTCTTGAATTCACAAGAAATTTACGAATGTATGCCTAATAATCAGGTACACCGCCAACGCCATGCTATTGAGGTTTTGTTAACTAAATGTGATATCCTTCATTTCAAATGTATTTGAAAGACAGCATGGCCTGAATTGATTGACCAGAATGAACACACAATATTTGGCATGACAAATAAGTTTGGGCTTATTGGCATCCAAAAACTATTTTCAGGTTTCTATTCTGACTGCCAAGGGTAGCAACCACGTTTTCCAGGTATTTCCAGTTTTAAACTACTGCAACGAATAGTAAACCCACATATGACGTCATCAAACATTCTAGATGTATGAGTCATCAACTGTATGACTCATCAATCAACACGTACAAGTATGACTCATTGACGTCACTTATCGACAGCTGCGTGTATGACTCATCAACACGTCATCGAATATTCTAGATATATGAGTCATTGTATGAAAGATATAAATTGAGTACGCGGGTAGAAGGAGTTCAGTTAATGTTTAACCGGCGTCGTGTTGAAATGTACTCTGAATAATTAGTTAATACATAAACAGTTTGTATATAAATAAGTCCTCAAATAAATTTGTAAATACCTAGCATTTTTAATAGTTTGTTAAATAGTTTATAGTTATAGTGTTTTTAATTAAGTGCATTGTAAATAATCTTTTCTTTATTAATAGACGATTTTAAACAGCATTTTTGGTTATTATTTTAAAAAGAACGTAACACTACATACATCATAAATAATATATAAGTGGTTATCTCAGAAACCAAGGAAAGATGTCATACGAACTCCAAACGGGCCGAATCTACTTTCAGGTTACTATTCTGACAACCAAGGGTTGAAACCACCACTTTTTTCAGTACACTCGTTGCTTTTGGAGGCGATGGAAAGTTTTTCCAATATGGACTATAAGCAGACATCACTAACTATAAGGGTCTATCTCCATTTAGACTCTCCTACAACCGTAGATACTGAGTTACAGTAAAAGAGTTACTGGTGCTTTTAATTGCCATCACACTACACCGCTCAAGTTCAAATCCAGCAAGCTTCCACGTAAAGAAAGATTTGTTTATGGGGGGGGAGCTTGAATTGGGAAATATTGTCACTGTTTTACAAGACTTTCTAGTAGTGTTTATTCAAGTATTTATGAAAACGTGTTTTTGGCATTTCATAACACTATTTTCAAAAGATAACAGGCTACAACACGAGAAAAAATACATGGAATTCGGTTTAACATATGTTAAGAGTCACAAGATACGCGCCATCCCAGTTCGTAGCGCCTAGCCCTGTGCCGTTCAGTACAGAGCGTAAACTTTCCCTAAACGATTTCCGGGGAGGCAGGTCTGTTCGATTTAGTAGGCGACGTCCAGATCTGTCTGGTTCAGAAACTCGCTAGCTCTGCCCAGTTGAGTACGGAGGTCCTGTCCCTGCCGGGTTCAGTACTCAGTACGGGACGTGGCTGGACGCTCCGTACTAAATCGGACTCGAGATTTTTAGAACGTTTACGCTCGATATCGACCACGATCTCCCTACTGAATCGAACTGGGATCGGCGCTCCGTACTGCATCGGACTTCTTTTAGGGCTCGCGATCCGGGAGCTCTAAACCTAATCTAACCTAAACCGAACCTAACTTGGTCGCGGTATACGACATATTGAAAAATGTTGATTTTTGCTATTAAAACTAGAATAAACATTGATCACAATGCTTTGTGTAGTCATTTGACTTTAAAAGGGTTTTGGCAAAAAATTCAAACGTGGCCCATAAAATTGCCATCACATGATATTCGTTTTTTATGCACACGCATTAACAAACCACATATACCGAGTTGATGTATTTTTTTTTCATGAAGTACCGTGATAATTCTACAAACTGTCTTGAAGAGTTTGGAAAGACAAGAATTTACCAATATTCTTACATATGTGTACATAATATTGCTGCAAGAATTCTGGCAATTAAACTTTTTTGATTTTTTAACACTAGTAACAGATATCCGTGTTTTTTTGTTAATATATTCTAGGCTTTCATAGTTAATATTATTATTTATTATGTGTATTTTCCAAATTATTATCAATTTGTGTGTTAATTTATTTAAATTACTATACTTTACATAAACGTTCTAAAATAGTTAGTCAGTTTGAAAGGTGTTTACATAATCCTTATAATTATTGAAAAAAAAATTCAATTTAAAATTACTGTTGTAATCTTTGTAATAATGACATCAGACGATATCAGATTGGTAAATTACATAACTAAAGTTAAATTAGTGCTATTTATTAATGATATGAGATGCGAAATAGTATTTATATAATTTTAGGTCTTTCTTTCATACAGCGACACGCAGAGTGATTTTTAAGCTTAATTTAACGCTGTCTGTATAGCCCTTTAAACCAGCTATTAACCTATAATTTAGAACTCTTATGGAATTTGTAAATCAGATCGATTAATAATCGATTAACCGATTAATCGGGGCTCAATAATAATTCATATTTTATAGTTATAATAACCAATAATTAATCAAACAATCAATTATTTAAAAATGATCGATTATTAAAAAAATAATCGAAGGCACGATTAATCGATTATTGATTCTATTATTGATTACCATAATCGCGCAGCCATAATCTTAAATAGGGCTGTGCGATTATGGAAATCAGTAATCGGAATCGATTAAAAAGATAATCGATTAAATCGATTAAGCCATTGATCGATTATTTAAAAATAGAACGTCTGATTAGTCGGTTAATCGGTTATTAATCGATTGGTATGCACGATAAATAGTTTATAATATATGGGAATTTGATGCATATCAGCATCACTTTTATTTTAGAAATATTGATTTCTTTGCCCGCAATAGGACCAAACAGAACATACACTGCGCACAAATTGAATTTGATTTACGCAAAATTTTAGAAGACGGTACTAATTAATTATGTTAATCCAGGACAGGTTTTATACCATAATATAGAAGCCACAAATTATCAAACTAAGTGATTAATCGATCAATCGGTTAAATGTATCGATTATTTTTTAAATAATCGATTAGTCAAACAATCGATTAATCAAATAATCGGTTAATCGAGTAGTCCTTTAATCAACCAATAGATCAATCGATTTTAATTGATTGTCGATTATTGATTTCCATAATCGCACAGCCTGCCGCAGGCTTTATACCATACTATAGAAGACACGAAATATCAAACCAACAGATTAATAGATAAATCGCTTAAATGAATTGATTGATTAATCGGTCCTTCGATTAATTTTAAAGTATTCTATTATTTTTTAACTAATCGATTAATCGATAAATCAAATAATCAATTAATCGTTTCAATCGATTTTTTAATCCAAGTTTGATTATTGATTTCCATAATCGCACAGCCAGTCGCAGGCTTTATACCATACTATAGAAGACATGAATTATCAATGTCATTAATCAATAAATCCGTTGGATTGATCGATTAATCAACCCTTCGATTATTTTTTTAATAATCGATTCATCAATAATAATTAATTCGTCAAATAATAGATTAATCGATTATTTTTTAAATAATCGATTAGTCAAACAATCGATTAATCAAATAATCGCTTAATCGAGTAGTCCTTTAATCAACCAATAGATCAATCGATTTTAATTGATTGTCGATTATTGATTTCCATAATCGCACAGCCTGCCGCAGGCTTTATACCATACTATAGAAGACACGAAATATCAAACCAATAGATTAATAGATAAATCGCTTAAATGAATTGATTGATTAATCGGTCCTTCGCTTAATTTTAAAGTATTCTATTATTTTTTAACTAATCGATTAATCGATAAATCAAATAATCAATTAATCGTTTCAATCGATTTTTTAATCCAAGTTTGATTATTGATTTCCATAATCGCACAGCCAGCCGCAGGCTTTATACCATAATATAGAAGACATGAATTATCAATGTCATTAATCAATAAATCCGTTGGATTGATCGATTAATCAACCCTTCGATTATTTTTTTAATAATCGATTCATCAATAATAATTAATTCGTCAAATAATAGATTAATCGATTTTCGATTATTGATATCCATAAACGCACAGCCAACCACAGGCTTTATACCATTGGTCGATTAATCGGCTCTTCGATTAGTTTTTTAAATAATAGATTAATCGTTTAATCGATCTATCGATAACTTACAATCGATTAATCAAATAATCGATTCGTTTAATCAGTTAATCGCTTATTGATTTCTGAAAATATCTTCAACCCTTCTTTTCTTATTTTACTTTTCGCGTATGGGTGTGCGTGTGCATACACGCCCGTGTGCATGTGTGCGCACATACACACAGAGAGAAACATAACGAAAGGATTGACAAATATTTCTAATTTAATGTAATATACACAATACACATACACATGTTATATGAAAATCAATTTAATTGTTTTTATTACAATTCATTGGTTCTTTTTTGTTCGTTATGTTAGGTCATCGTCAGGGTAGACCTAAAATAAGTCGAAATAACCAGAATTGTTTTTTGACTATATTACCCACGAATCTCACATTTTTAGTTTTCCATTCATTTGTTTGATAGTAAAATAAATGGCAAACCATTCATAATCATAATCTCACAGAGATGGGTACAATTTGTTGCTGTTTGTTATTTATTATAGTATCTTTTTCTAAGGGGGATGAAATATTACACCCTTACATCATGTCAGAGAATGATCAGTCATTTAATGTAATGTGTCTATAAGGTAAGATGCGATATAAAAGCTGTATAGAGAGACAAGGTTTGCTAACCTTTTGCTTTGGCTCTTTCAATAGCAAAAGATCGAACCTTGTTATCGCAACTATAATAAAGCTCTCCACCGAAACCCCGTTTTCTACACTATGTACGATTTTTCATGTTCTCTTTTATTAATACCGACCGCATATACATTGCGGTTACTATCTTAGTTCTGTTTTGTTCGTTTTATGTCTTTTAAAAGTTCTGGAACATCGAGTAATGTATTAAATTCAGGGTCTTACTTGAAGTGCATCAATGAAAAATGGTCTAGCAATATTTCATATTTTAAGAAATTGCAACATCCTTTGAAACAATATAATTAGTTAGTGTTTGGTTCGAAATGAGTGAAAGTGGCCTATAAAAACCTGGAATAGTATCTAATATAATAAAGTTAATGTAGATCCCACCTTTTGAAGCTACGAGGATTACTTTCGACCTATTACAGATGAAATCAATTGTTAAAGCTTTGGTGAACTTTAAAATTTTTGGTTTTGCATAGAATATCATCACATGTTATAAAGTCAGGTCTGTGAAGCTAGCACAACCATTACAGCACAATCAAATAAAACCTTCGTAAATATTTAGTACTCATTAATTACTAATTAGTTACTAAAAAGAAAACTTATTACTGTTGCCTTTTAAACAAAAAACTCGGGTTGTTCCAGCCTCACAGTGAAGCTAGCACAACCGCACCAAAAATAAACAACGATTACAAAAAACTAACGTACTTATTAATTACTAATTAATTACTCAAAAATCAATTTTATTACTGTTGCAAAAAAAGATATTAATGTTAAAACATCTAAAAATGTATCTAACGTGGAATTTTCCATTTTGAATAAAAGAGAACGGGACTACAATTTATTACTCCAGCACAACCGACAAATTATGGTTTATGTCAACAAATATGATTAGTCAGAACCAGATTCTAGCATATTTCGACATAATTACCGTGTCCAAATTAGTTAAAACACATAGAATACACTTTAATATGGGAATTTTCAATCTGAATCAAGTAGGACGAGACTATAATTTATTACTCCAGCACAACCGACAAATTATCGTTTATATCAACAAATGTCATTAGTCAGAACCAGATTGTAGCATATGTCGACATAATTGGGAATTCCCGTATTAAGGTGTATTGTATGCGTTTTAACGAATTTGGACACGGTAATTATGTCGAAATATGCTAGAATCTGGTTCTGACTAATCATATTTGTTGATATAAACGATAATTTGTCGGTTGTGCTGGAGTAATAAATTATAGTCTCGTCCTACTTGATTCAGATTGGAAATTCTCATATTAAAGTGTATTGTATGTGTTTTAACAAATTTGGACACGGTAATTATGTCGAAATATGCTAGAATCTGGTTCTGACTAATAATATTTGTTGATATAAACGATAATTTGTCGGTTGTGGTGGAGTAATACATCGTAGTCTCGTCCTACTTGTTTCAGATTGGAAATTCCCGTATTAAGGTGATTTGTATGTGTTTTAACGAATTTGGACACGGTAATTATGTCGAAATATGCTAGGATCTGGTTCTGACTAATGATATTTGTTGATATAAACGATAATTTGTCGGTTGTGCTAAAGTAATAAATTGTAGTGTCGTCCTACTTGATTCAGATTGGAAATTCCCGTATTAAGGTGATTTGTATGTGTTTTAAGGATTTTGGACGGGGTAATTATGTCGAAATATGCTAGAATCTGGTTCTGACTAATAATATTTGTTGATATAAACGATAATTTGTCGGTTGTGCTGGAGTAATAAATTGTAGTCTCGTCCTACTTGATTCAGATTGGAAATTCCCGTATTAAGGTGTTTTGTATGTGTTTTAACGAATTTAGACACGGTAATTATGTCGAAATATGTTAGAATCTGGTTCTGACTAATGATATTTGTTGATATAAACGATAATTTGTCGGTTGTGCTGGAGTAATAAATTGTAGTCTCGTCCTACTTCATTCAGATTGGAAATTCCCGTATTAAGGTGTATTGTATGTGTTTTAAGGATTTTGGACGGGGTAATTATGTCGAAATATGCTAGAATCTGGTTCTGACTAATAATATTTGTTGATATAAACGATAATTTGTCGGTTGTGCTGGAGTAATAAATTGTAGTCTCGTCCTACTTGATTCAGATTGGAAATTCCCGTATTAAGGTGTTTTGTATGTGTTTTAACGAATTTAGACACGGTAATTATGTCGAAATATGTTAGAATCTGGTTCTGACTAATGATATTTGTTGATATAAACGATAATTTGTCGGTTGTGCTGGAGTAATAAATTGTAGTCTCGTCCTACTTCATTCAGATTGGAAATTCCCGTATTAAGGTGTATTGTATGTGTTTTAACGAATTTGGACACGGTAATTATGTCGAAATATGCTAGAATCTGGTTCTGACTAATCATATTTGTTGATATAAACGATAATTTGTCGGTTGTGCTGGAGTAATAAATTGTAGTCTCGTACTACTTCATTCAGACTGGAAATTCCAGTATTAAGGTGTATTGTATGTGTTTTAACGAATTTAGACACGGTAATTATGTCGAAATATGTTAGAATCTGGTTCTGACTAATGATACTTGTTGATATAAACGATAATTTGTAGGTTGTGCTGGAGTAATAAATTGTAGTCTCGTCCTACTTCATTCAGATTGGAAATTCCCGTATTAAGGTGTATTGTATGTGTTTTAAGGATTTTGGACAGGGTAATTATGTCGAAATATGTTAGAACTGGTTCTGACTAATAATATTTGTTGATATAAACGATAATTTGTCGGTTGTGCTGGAGTAATAAATTGTAGTCTCGTCCTACTTGATTCAGATTGGAAATTCCCGTATTAAGGTGATTTGTATGTGTTTTAACGAATTTAGACACGGTCTTTATGTCGAAATATGTTAGAATCTGCTTCTGACTAATGATATTTGTTGATATAAACGATAATTTGTCGGTTGTGCTGGAGTAATAAATTGTAGTCTCGTCCTATTTCATTCAGATTGGAAATTCCCGTATTAAGGTGTATTGTATGTGTTTTAAGGATTTTGGACAGGGTAATTATGTCGAAATATGCTATAATCTAGTTCTGACTAATGATATTTGTTGATATAAACGATAATTTGTCGGTTGTGCTGGAGTAATAAATTGTAGTCTCGTACTACTTCATTCAGATTAGAAATTCCCGTATTAAGGTGATTTGTATGTGTTTTAACGAATTTGGGCACGGTAATTATGTCGAAATATGCTAGAATCTGATTCTGACTAATGATATTTGTTGATATAAACGATAATTTGTCGGTTGTGCTGGAGTAATAAATTGTAGTCACGTCCTACTTCATTCAGATTGGAAATTCCCGTATTAAGGTGTATTTTATGTGTTTTAAGGATTTTGGACAGGGTAATTATGTCGAAATATGCTAGAATCTGGTTCTGACTAGTCAAATTTGTTGACATAAACCATAATTTGTCGGTTGTGCTGGAGTAATAAATTGTAGTCCCGTTCTCTTTTATTCCAAATGGAAAATTCCACGTTAGATACATTTTTAGATGTTTTAACATTAATATCTTTTTTTTGCAACAGTGATAAAATTGATTTTTGAGTAATTAATTAGTAATTAATAAGTACGTTAGTTTTTTGTAATGGTTGTTTATTTTTGGTGCGGTTGCGCTAGCTTCACTGTGAGGCTGGAACAACCCGGATTTTTTTTAAAAGGCAACAGTAATAAATTTTTCTTTTTAGTAATTAATTAGTAATTAATGAGTACTAAATATTTACGAAGGTTTTATTTGATTGTGCTATAATGGTTGTGCTAGCTTCACGGACCTTATATAGTCAGCGTTTTGTGTTTGCTGGGAACATTTAAGATAACACCACAGACACAATAGATATAAATTTGATCAAGCTATTAAAATAAGGAATTTTTGAGTATTTTCCAATTTCTTTCTAAAGAAGACTAATGTCGTTAACAATAATTTAGAGCGTTACTTTCTTGAAACACAAACGCAAGATTGAAAAATGGAGATTGGAAAGTTTCATGTTCAAAAGAGGTAGCAAACTTTTATATAGATATTGTTTCTACTCAAAATGTGAATAAAGTCGAATGTTGCAGCAACTACAGCATCAAGGTGACTAGTTTTAGAATCAAGAGCTACCTTCTTTCATTGCCTACGCTGTAGTTCTTTCTCCTCCAAATAGAACAAGCAGTTATCATGCTTCCCAATAAATATCTTATAGGGGCTTACCGTTCAATCGTCCTATTAAACATTCTAGGGAATTCGAGGAAGTTCTTGCATCTAAGCTTCATTTGCTCATGGGAGACTTTTAACCATTTATCATAAAGCAGGTCCATCTTCGACCTTACACTTACACCTAGATACCACCAAAGTCATTAACACTGCCACAAGATTTTTGACAAGATCTAGCATAAAGGCCTTCTCAGAAAGCTATTAGATACCAGGGTCCACTCTACAGATTCGTAAAACTAACAAGCATTATCTCATCAATTGGGTGAGGGTATATGGAGAATATTCTCAAGTGTATACTATCTAAATTCTTGTTCCTCAAGGGTCACAATCGCGTTCTCTATATTTTCTACTGCTATGGCATACTACAATCCCGGGACGCTTAGCACAATTTGCATCTCCTTTTGATCAAGTCGACGATCGCTGTGGCCAAATATGTCTGTAGGGAGGAACTTATAGCCCGCCTATGGCAATGTCGATGGAATATGAAATCAAATACTACAAAAATGTAAGTTACATTATTCTGTAGCTGTAGCATGAGGGTCCGTTTCATCAGGTGTGCTTTCGATCTTACGTGGCACACACCTCCAACCCTCACTGATAATGATATTCTAAAAGTAACGACTGAAGGATAATATTCCTACCTTAGTTGGCTGCCTAAACTGTTTCACGGATTGGTCACTTTCAAAAAGGGAATTTTAGGTATCCACAAGACTCCAACTTAAGTCAAGTTAAGCCAAAGTAGATTCATGGTGCATAATTCTATAGATCTGGCTGGGGTAGAAGGTTCTACTCCATTTTTTCTAGTTTTCTAAATTTTTTGTTCAACTTCATTTCGGATATTCCGACACAAAGGGACCAGTAGCTTAATACACAGCCAAAACAAAACAGCCAGAATAAGCCAAAAATGAAGAAAGAAGCTTTTGTTTTATTAGTCAGTCTATTTATTCGTATTAGAATTGGAAGCTATGCCGAGCAATGTGTGATATTCGAGCTTTCGAATGGTTCTTGGTCCAACTAGCAGGTAAGAGCTCTTAGATTTATTGAATTTAGATTTGTTAGGAAGTTTACGAAGATTCCGGTTTCTAAGTCTGTTAGGAAAATAGCATATCCTTGAAGACATAATGACACCGATTTTGTTATACATATCGATTCCATAAAAAAATGGAATAGCTACTGACTGGCCGTTTGGAGCAAAATTACAAAAATCACAACGAAAACAAATGTAATTTACTTGACTTTAGGCGTTTGATTTGAGCCTGATCAAATAATCTCAAACGTTTCCCAAAAATGGGTATTTTGAAAAACCGAGAGAGAAACAACTCGGTCAGTCACAAACATTCAGAATTTGATTAAGCATTGATCAGTCCCATTGAATAGACCTTAAAAAGCTTAATTTATTTCCAACGTCAAAACACTACATTGTATCAGCCATGCCACGCTGAAAGCTCAGATTATCACAAACGACGTCGTATTTTGGCGACGAAAGCTTAAAGTTGTTAATTATTATTATATGTTTTAAATTTAATTAAATTTACTGTTAGTTCAAAAGGTTTCTGTACATAATTATTCTGAAACTACAAACTCCATGTCCATTATTAAATTTCACATTTTCTTCGGCCAAATATCGCTTCGTTTGCGGTACTGTAATCCGACAGAGTGACCTGGCTGTTTAGATATAGTGACTCTATTACAAATTAGTAGCCAGTAACACCTGACCCATCAAATAGACAGGAAGATGAAAGAATGGGAGAAGAAAGAAGAAGGTGTGTGTTTTCAGATAATGGTTTCTTGTGTCCACGTTTGTTTAGTACCGTTCGTAAAATACCATTTTACAGACAAAATAGCTCTTTAATCCTAATATCTCTTCTGTGGTGAGGAGTATGCCTTGGTTAGGCAGTTAGTGTCCAAGACAATAACAAGTAAACAAGAACCAATAATTTTATAATTTTAGAATCAGACGTTAACTCTCTTTCTACTCAATGTTAATTTGTACGCGTGAAGGAGGTACTGGCCGCTATAGGCTTTCGCTTCTTCAGACGGTAGGGTGGCTATTTATTATTAAAATAATTTAATAATTAATAGCAAGTTTGGCGGTTGATCATCATTGGTTATAATCAGCAACATAAACCACACTATTAGTGATGATAATCACAATCACTATGCACGTTGTTCCCTTCGATAACCACAATCATGACTCTCTGAACTTCTTTTATTTGTTACCGGCCATACCAACATGCAGAACATGTTGGTATGGGCGATAACCGTTGCGTAAACATGAATTAATGGTTGGTCAACATGGCCTCATTGAATGATTGATGAAGTTGTAGTAGTTGCAGGAGCAGTTGGCGTTGATGATGGATAATAGTTGTTGAATTGGTAATTGATTGGATATAATAATTGTAGTACTAAAGTTGAAAGTTGAAGGAAAGTTGAGTTGAAGCAGACGTATTTGGAAATTGCTTGATTTTTGTTGGTTATAGTTGGTTGAGTTATATAAAAAAAACTGCTCTTGTCAGAAACACCCCCGAGATGTGCCTCACGGGGTGTCCTTGGGTAGTATGAAGCAAAGAGTCGATTCTGCTGCCCTTCCATTAAGGAGCCCCCTTTTAGGAATGTAAAGGCCACCCGGGACGGGTAAGGAGGATAAAGGGACAGGCAGTCTCCAGATAGTAGCAGCTCTTACGAGCCCCTCGATTCTTGTAAGGAGTGACTAGCCATGCTGTCTAATGACTGGCTTGGAAAGAAGGCGGGTGATGGTTCACTTGATGACGCATCGGCACCCTTACACTGGACCACTAACAGGAATAAAGGACGCAGGAAATGGAGTGTACTAGGCTGGAGGGAGGGAAGGGGCCGCTTTCTGGAACAAGGTTTTATCGACTTACCGGTTAACATCACACAAACTGACCGAGCATCCTTAGCGGATGTACAGTGGCCGCATGAATAGCACCTCTACTGGGTTTCATGGCATCTTTCGACGTGCTAACCACACGTATGTGCACTTCACAGACACCAAGCAAAGCACTGAACTCTCCTTCACAAGCTAAAGCATACCTAAGGCTATGATAAATCTACAAACAACCTTTTATTCAAGTAGAAAGAAATACTACGTGGTTTACAAAATTTTGCACCCACTTCAAGATGCTCGCCATTTTTGGACGAATTCTCTGGGCTCTTATCCGTGACTCAATTCCTGTTTCCTGAGCAGTTTAGCGCAAATAACATAAGTAACACTTAACTCCCTTCATTTCGATATAATGAGCTGACATAGTGGTCGCTCTAGATCAGCAACAAGACAGCCTGTCACTGATATTTTACCAAACATACAACATATTCCAAAAGTCGAATTCCCATCATTTACAGCAAAAGGCATACAATTATTCTCTAGTCTCGTAGACCGCTAGTTTGAGCTAAAACATGTAGGGATACAGATTGATAGATTCGATTTATTAGTATTTCATCTTCCAGAGAATCTTTTGCCCAAATTGAGATCTATAATCATGCAACCTCCTCAAAATGCATTTTCTGTATTAAAAGGATTCCTGATAAAACCATTTTGAAGTGTATAAAGTAAAGTGTATATAAGAAAATTAATTTTTTCCAATAACTTTCCATCGAATTTCCAGTTACTAGTTTCGCAATTCGACGCTAACCACACATTACTGTGAGAATTACTGTGAACGAATAGATGATTTATTAACCATGCAAAAACCCAAATTCCATAATTCAGAAACGTCAGTATTGTATAATACAAAAATTTCAAATGTGACAGAAACTGTCGATGCTCTTAAACGCGAGGTTAACAACTCACACGAGGTATTCACATACTAAATCATAAATAAAGCTCTCATCAATCTACAAACAGCCTTTTATTCAAAGTAGTAAGAAAACGCTACAGTACCTTGAGAGCTGCAACATGGAAAACCTTTCTTTACAAATTTACAAGTGTTGCGAGCGAATTAGTCGTCTGTTTTTATCATTTTGTACCATCAACTATTACATTATCTATTTTTTTTTTCGTAGATACTTGTTCTATCGAACCCTATATTAGTGTTGTAGATATTCCAACAGATATCCAAATTAATTAAATTAATGTAATATCAATAGTTTTTTTTCTTTTGCTGTAAGTTACCACAATTTCATAATCTTTATTGATAATATTGTTTTTAAAAGCTAGTTTTTGTCCTGTAAAGGGTAAGTAGTTAAAGTAAAGGTAGGTAATGAAGAAAGTTTTATGTCAAAGATTTTCTATGGGAGTAAGCTGACGAAATTTCTAGAATCCATATATTATATAATGTGTCCTACTTTGTAAACTGACCAACAGAAGGTGCAACTGCGCGGTAGTGGTCTTTATAACGGCGTTACAGCAGGCGTCACTACGCGGTGCAAAGTTTTAGTTAAAAAGTGCATTCTATCGAGGAAAACCTGACATAAAAGCAACTTTCTTTTTCTATGAAAATAACGTACTTAATTATTACGTACACCCACATTTATAATTAACTATTTATGACCTTGGTCTAGAACCTTTTAAATGTATAATAAAAATGCATAAGATGTAAAATTCTTGGGTATAAGGTTCCAAAAATATATTACTAGAGATGCAGGATCTCAAATGCAATTACCCATAGACAATACTGTTTGGTCTTCACCTAGACTCGTCAATAGGAGAGGCCATATTTGAACGCGTGCATCTCGTTTCAATCCACTATATATTCGTTTATAGAATTAACATTGATAGCGACAAGTGGCTGTGGTGCTATCTATATTTGTCGTATACAATATTGTCTAGGGGTAATTATGTTTAAAATCCCACATCTCTATAGGTGTACAAGTAAATGAAGAATCAGGTCACTGCATGATAACATTGTAGACAGATAAAATAAGATCAGATTGCAATCAACACTCTTATATTAACTAAACTATTAAAAATGTCAGCGACGTACGATATGACTATGGATAGGGGCAACACATGTTTATTTTCATTACTGGTTCTGCGTCTCGTTTTATTTACTATTAAAAAGGGGCGCTACTGAATCCTTCAATCTCTCCTGCTGTTCATCGTATCAATTAAATTACAGTGCGGCTATCAGGTGATCTGATGCATTTTGAATTTTCGTCCTCGTGATTTCTGTGGCCCATATTCTGCATTTACTTGTACACCTTTATTAATATATTTTTGGAACCTTATACCCAAGAATTTTACATCTTAACATATGTATTGTTATTATACATTTAAAGTGTTCAAGACCAAGATCATAGATATTTGTAGCAAGGGTTAAATCTGCAACTTTTAAACACCTTATAGTGTATTTTTTAGTGGAGTGGAGGGTTGCAGTGCAATTAACAGTACAATTGTGGGATCAGTCTTCTATTTAACTGCCATTGGAGTTGTGAGATCAGTGTGTGGGTTGGGCTGAAGGTTCTTGTTCCTCACTTGGCGAATTTCTTTGTTCCGCTGGTTCTTGTTTCAGGCTTTGTGAATCTTCCTGGTCCTGTTCCTGGATTGGTGAATTGGTCAAGGTTGAAAGAACCGGTCTTACTGGCTAGTAGTTAGTGAAAACCGGTCGAGAAATGACCGCCTTCAGATCAGTCTTTGAAGACTCAAGACTCCTATCACTCTAGGTGCTTGATAATTCCGTTGAGCTGATCTGCTTCACAATTCGCAACGTCTCGGATGAATCATTTTGCTTGAATAGGTTTGTCGGTTGTTTTGGAGTGACGACATCGATGCTGGTAAACTCCGAAACCAAGACAAAAATTGCTTGGCATATTGACCATCATTGAAACGGTATAGTTCATTCCATTGATAACACAACCGAACTCATCACCTTGTAATCTATGATTCTACCACCTGTCCTGCTGAGGGTTTGTAAGGATTAGTAACACATTAAGTATTTGAATCTTGTAATTCTATATTTACCTTATTTCAACGTGTATCGATCTACTTTCTGGAAAGAAAACTTAATAACTTAATAGACTATTAGCCGTTTTTATACAGGATTTTCCAAGTGTGGAAAATTTAACAACTAAATTTCTTGTCTAAGTATACCTCCAACCAGGTATATAATATCTTGGTTACGTCATTATTTAGTTCAAACATTAGTTAATGAATTCTGTGCAGTAAGTAAAGCTAACTCCCTGGAATGCTGCTTCATAATTAATTATCTACCCTAGCTATATTTTGCTTAAGGGTAGTCAGGCCTATGTTGATGTCGTGCTAATCTAACATCACGCGATAATATAACAAACAGTTTACCAAAAAACGGCATATTCAATTTTGTAACTATAACAGAAGAATAAATAACATACAAAACGAAGATATGAACGAGTGTTTAATGAATAATTAACGTAAAGAGCTTTTACTCATGAAGGGAGACAGTAACGAGGGTCACAAGGGGATCTTTCATTAATATTTCTTGTGTCACCCTTCTTCCATTTCCCATTCTCACCTTTAACGTAATTCCTATTTTCGTGAAAAGACTCCCTTTATGATTGATTAATTTACCATTCAACCATGTAG
Organism: Agrypnus murinus; assembly: GCA_929113105.1. NCBI lineage: Eukaryota > Metazoa > Arthropoda > Insecta > Coleoptera > Elateridae > Agrypnus > Agrypnus murinus. Next base: position 71,092,890 of record OV816031.1, on the reverse strand, counting down.
TTAGCAGCAGCAGCCGAAGCACACAGTAGCAGTCAGCAATCCTAAGTAAATTAGGAGACAGACCTCCATTAATGGTTATTAAACGTCGTAACTTCCCCCGTTGTCATTGTATTTCTGTGTTCCTCTTCTGTAGTTCCAATATAGAATAGTAAGTCTAAGCTCTCTCTGAACTATTTCACCTCGAAAACCGCCCTAAGTTTCCAATTATTACCTCGTAAAATTATTCATTAAATGATATGGTTGGTATTAAGAATATACAGTGCGTCTCAGTGAAAACCCACCACGTTAAATATTTTTCTTCTTGGTGAATGTTTAGAAAAAACTTGAAAGATGTCAACTTTAATATTGAGGAGGACACAATACAGCATAAAACTCATTGATTTTACTTTCCTCTGGAATTATTCTTTGATTTCGTAGTAAATAAAATTGAAAAACGTTTCAAATGAGCTATCACAGGTCCATATGTGCCATTTAAAATTTTTTAGAGGGTGGCTGCCAGAGAAAGAAGGGTTAAATAAAGTCAATGAATTTTATGCTGTATGGCGCCCCCTCAATACTAAAATTGATATTGTAACAAGAGAGAAAAGGAACGAACCTCTTTTCGAGCGACAGGTGGTGTGTTCTGCCGCCTTCGAGAGAATGACGCATCGCACAAGCATGTAAATCAGACGCGGTTTATTCTAGCATTTTCTAGAATACATAGAAGGTTCCAGCGATTTCTGGTGCGTTTATATGAGGATATAAAAGCGGATTGCGGATAAAAGAGGGGCAGTCAACAGCAAGTCATTAACTGTGTATTACAAAATAAATAGTGAATATAAATGTTGTATTAGAAATTCATAGTCTGTAAATAATAGTTTTTAATGTTTTATAATCATAGCGTTAATTTATAGTGTATTCATTAGTGTATAGAAATAAATATTTGTTTGTGAATAGACGATTTAAACAGCACTTGTATTATTATTTGAAAAAGAACGTTACAGTGATGTCAGGTGTGGTGTTTTAAAATAAATAAAATCGCGTAATAATTAATTAAAGTGCTGTGAGAATAAAATTTTTGGTGTTAAAACATAATTTCAACAAACAATTAAAATGGTGATGAAACTATTAAAGGATCTCTTAGTAATAGATTTGAAACGGGAATTGGACGAGAGGGACTTGGATAGTAATGGAAAGAAAGAAGTTTTGATAAATCGGCTAAGAGAATGGCTTTTAGAACAGAAGTAAGATCCTGAAAATTACCGCTTCGAAATACCTGGACCCGCAATTGATACTAGTTTGTTGTTAAGTAAAATGGAAGAAAGTTCTAGAAAAGCCGAAGAAAATTCTAGAAAGTCCGAAGAGAATTCTAGAATTTTAAAAGAAGAATTATTGGAAAAGCACGAAGAGAGTTTTAGAAACTCCGAAGAGAATTCTAGAATTTTAAAAGAAGAATTACTGCAAAAGTCCGAAGAGAATTCTAGAATGCTTAAACAAGAATTACTTGAAAATACTAAAGCACTGGAAGAAAATGTTAAAATGCTTAAAGAAGATTTACTGGAAAGTTCTAGAAGGCTTAAAGGAGAATTGTTGGAAAATGTCAAAGCGTTGGAAGATAAAGTTTTCGAAGAATTTTTGGAGAATGCCAGTGCGTTAGGACTATTGGAAGGTAGATTGGCGGAACAAGATAGGGTAATAAAGATGGTAGAAGAGAAAATAGCCCAAATGCAATTACCACCAACAACTAAGAAAGACGATATGATCGAAATGCTGGAAGATAGAATGAGGCAACTACGGTTTCCCTCGACTTCTGAGTGGCCGTTTAATGAAGTAAAGAAACAATTTAAAGAAGAAAAGGTTCCTGCCGTAGGGATAAAAGTAAAACCACCCACGTTCGATGGAAAGATACCTTGGTCCACCTACTACAAACAATTTGAGGCGGCCGCTGGGGCCAACGGATGGACAGGCAAGGAAAAGGCCGTTTCTTTAACTGTGGCTTTGCGTGGAGACGCGTTGAACGTCCTGCAAACAATCCCAGTAGGACAGGAAAATGATTATCAATTGTTAGTGTCTAGATTGGAGATGAGATATGGAGACGCGCATCTTCAACAAGTGTATCACGCGCAAGTGAAGAATCGTATCCAGAAGAATGGAGAAAGCCTGCAGGAGTTTGAAGCCGATGTTGCGCGGCTTGTCCGATTGGCGTACCCTACGGCACCCGATTCATTTTTGGGACAGCTCGCTGTGCAGACCTTCATTGATGGGTTAAGAGACGGGGAAACACAACAATCATTGAGGCTAGCACGACCAAGAACAACTGATGATGCGCTTGCTCACGCTTTAGAATTTGAAGCTGCAAAACAAGCGTCCCGAGGTCACGGGCGTGTTCGGGCCGTTGTGGAGGAAGAAGAAGGTTCTAAAGATCACCTAGAAGAGTTAGTACTGAGAGTTCTTCGGAAGGAAGAAAGCCGTAAGAAGAATCATCAAGAAGTTCGAGGGCCTCGTTGTTGGAACTGCGGCGAACAAGGACATGTAGAACGCCGTTGTCCCAAAATAAGAAAAGTACAACCGTCGGAAAAGTTAAAGGTGGTTGGCAAGAGGGGGCGAACGTTAACGGCGAGTGAAGATGCCCCGGAGATCACGATCCATGCCGTAACATCGAAGAATAGTAACGGCAGTTTGTTTGTAGATCGGAAGATTGCTAATCGAACTGTTCCACTACTTATTGATACGGGGGCGACAAAATCCATCGTACGCCCTGATGTTCTACGATCAAGTATTAAGTTGCTACCCACAACTACTCAACTCCGTACAGCAACGGGTGAAGTGATACCAACACGCGGAGTGGTGAAGATGAAGATTGGCATTGGAAGTGAAGAACGTGATCATGAGGTGCTGGTAGCCGATATCACTGATGACTTCATCTTGGGAATGGACCTCCTGAGAAAATTTGGTTTTACGTTGGATTTGAAAGAGGGTGTTTTGAAGGTCGGTAACGAAGAACTTCCGTTGCACCCACGAGAGGATCCGGTTGTAAGGGTTTTGCTGACTGAAGATGTGATATTGCCGGGTCAAAGCGAGATGATTGTCGAGGCGGGTTTGGATGGAGATCTTCGGGTAGGATGTGTGCGAATGATGGAGCCTGTTTGTGATAAGAAGATCCATAGTGGCATACTGGTGGGAAAAGCGCTGATCAAGGTTGGAAAGAGAGTACCGGTGAGAATTATGAACGTTAATGTGGATCCGGTGACATTGAAGAAGAGTACCCTTGTGGGACAGTGTGTGCCAGTATTTCGAGTAGCCAGGTGTATGGCTGATGATCCAAAACCAGTGCCCAAAGACCATGGTGGAAAATTAGTGGGTATGGTTACTAGTTCGTGCGAAGACCTTAACAGAACGGAAGTGAAAGAGGTACAGGGTTTGGTTCACCGATACCAAGATATCTTCGCTCTTGACGATAGCCAGAAGGGACGAACAAATATAGTAAAACATAAAATCAATACAGGCAACTCTATGCCTGTCCGTCAGCAGCCGAGGCGTCTACCTCTAGCAAGGCGAGCAGAAGCCGAAAAGATTATTACTGATATGGAAGAACAAGGGGTTATCGAGCCATCCAGCAGTCCATGGGCATCACCGGTGGTCCTGGTCAGTAAGAAGGACGGGTCAACGAGATTTTGTGTGGACTATCGGCAGCTTAATGACGTGACCAAGAAAGACAGCTATCCCTTACCACGCATCGACGACACGTTAGATACCCTGTCTGGTTCACGATGGTTTTCGACTTTGGACTTGAAGAGCGGTTATTGGCAAGTTGAAATGGAACCTGAAGACCGGGAGAAGACCGCGTTCACTATTGGTTCCGGACTATGGCAGTTTACAGTTATGCCTTTCGGTCTATGTAACGCTCCGGCCACCTTTGAGCGTCTAATGGAGACCATCCTGAGAGGGTTGTCGTGGAAGACCTGCCTGGTATACCTAGATGATATGATTGTAGTCGGAAAATCATTCAACGAACATTTGAAAAATCTAGAGGAAGTGTTCCGAAGACTACGTGGAGCCAATCTGAAACTGAGTCCGAAAAAGTGCCACATATTCAGAAAGGAAGTGAAATATCTCGGGCACGTCGTATCACAAAATGGGGTGGCAGCCGACCCCGATAAGATTCGTGCAGTTCAAGAGTGGCCAACACCGAAAGATAAACACCAAGTTCGTAGTTTTCTTGGGTTATGTACCTACTACAGGCGTTTCGTTCCTGGGTTTGCCAATATAGCGAAACCTCTGACAAGGTTAACTGAAGATGGGCGCGAGTATGTTTGGAGCGGAGAGTGTGAAACAGCTTTCCAACAGCTGAAGCGTGCCCTGACAACAGCACCAATATTGAGCTATCCACGGACAGAAGGGAAATTTATACTTGACACAGATGCAAGTAATTTGGCCATTGGGGGGGTACTTTCTCAGATACAGGATAGACAAGAAAAGGTCATCGGCTATTTTAGTAAGGTTTTGTTGAAAGCCGAAAGGAATTATTGTGTGACCAAAAAAGAACTATTGGCCGTAGTGAAGTCCGTTGAGCACTTCTACAAATACTTGTACGGACGGAAGTTTTTATTGAGGACGGACCATGCAGCGTTGAAATGGCTTTTACAATTCCGTAATCCTGAAGGCCAGGTCGCAAGGTGGATCGAACGATTACAAGGATACGACTTCGACACCGAACATCGAGCGGGCACTAGTCATCGAAATGCCGATGCTCTTTCAAGAAGACCCTGTCCAACGGATTGCCGTCATTGCTCTCGTTTGGAAGAGAGGGTTTGCCAAGTATTAAGGACTACCATCGTCAACGACAATTGGTTGCCAGAAGAATTGCAACGACAGCAGGAGGCTGATCCCGAACTAAAAATGGTACTGGAATGGAAGCGCGTGGGAGAAAGGCCTGCCTGGGAGGCCGTCAGCCCTTTTAACAGAACGCTCAAAGCATATTGGGCCCAATGGGAGTCCTTGAAGGTGAAAGACGATCTCCTGAAGCGAGTACTGGAGAGTGAAGATGGCACCACCATTAGGTCTCAGTTCGTGGTTCCAAGAAGCCGAGTGGCTACAGTATTGCGACATCTCCATGACGGTGCCTCCGGAGGACACTTCGGTGTGAAAAAGACTTTGGAGAAAGTTAGGGAGCGTTTTTATTGGGTCAACTGTAAAGAAGACGTGAAGGAGTGGTGCCGGAAATGTGAACTATGTGCCACTGGCAACGGACCCTTGGGGAAACGAAGAGCACCTATGAGGCAGTACAATGTGGGTAGTCCTCTGGAGAGAATAGCCATAGACATTGCCGGACCATTTCCCGAAACCGACGATGGGAATAAATACATCTTAGTGGCAATGGACTATTTTACCAAATGGCCAGAAGCATATGCCCTGCCAAACCAGGAAGCTGCGATTGTTGCTGACGTACTAGTCAAAGAGTTTTTCAGTCGCTTCGGAGTGCCCATGGAGCTGCATTCGGATCAAGGTCGCAATTTTGAGTCTGTACTCTTTGGAGAAGTCTGTCGATTGTTGGGCATTCGCAAGACTCGGACCACACCGTTACATCCGCAGTCCGATGGAATGGTAGAACGCATGAATCGAACAATGGGCAAATATTTGGCCAAGGTCGTCTCCGATCATCAACGAGACTGGGACCAATACCTGCATCTGTTCCTGATGGCTTATCGTGCATCGGTCCACGAAACAACCGGTCAGTCACCAGCGTCTGTGATGTTTGGACGCGAGTTACGGTTACCGTGTGATCTGGAATTTGGGTCTCCACCTATAGAGCAGGAGGTAGCCGGGAATGATTATGTCATCAACTTAAAGAAGAAGTTGGAGGATATTCACGACCGAACCCGAAATAATAGTCGAATCGCGAGTGACCGGATGAAGGCTACGTACGATGTGAGAGCCCAAGAAGGAGGGTTTCAACCTGGAGAGCTTGTCTGGTTATACAACCCGCAAAGGCGTCGTGGCTATTCTCCAAAGTTACAGCGAAATTGGGAGGGTCCATACCAGGTGAAGAAACGAATAAATGACTTGATTTATCGCATCCAGAAATTGCCAAGAGGGAAACCAAAGGTGGTACACTCCAATCGTCTGGCGCACTATGAGGGAAATAATGACGCAGTTCCGGAAGATGAGGTTGAGGTGGCTATCAATACCGTAAGGCCTGGAGATGATCAGCCAACCTTTAGAGAATTTATGGCTGCGTTTTCTGGAACTAGAAAAGCGCGATTCAGAGTCACGACTGAGATGCAACAAGATCTCTTCCGGGTCCCTGGTGATTATTCCATTGCCCACTGTGTCTCCGAGGATCTCCGTATGTCCAGGGGAATCGCAGTAGTGTTTAGAAATAAATTTGGACGGCTGAATGAACTTCGAGAACAAAATCCTTCTGTTGGTAAATCCTTACGCTTGCCTGATCATGACCGATCCATTTACTACTTGGTAACCAAGCAGTTTTACTACCAGAAACCGAGTTACGCCGACTTGTGGAGGGCACTATGGAATTTGAGGATCGAGTTGCTTACCAGGGGAATTAACAAATTGGCAGTTCCCAAACTCGGCTGTGGGCGGGACCAGCTGGATTGGAGAATCGTTAGAAACATGCTGGAAGTTGTCTTTAGAGGTACGGACGTCAAGATCTTCGTCTGCAATTTTGACCCACAACCCGCATTAAGGCCAACGAAGAGTGTAGACTGTTATTTCTACCGTAATGGAACGTGTAGTCGAGGTGAAGACTGTCGATATCGTCATGACCCGTTCTACAGGAACCAGAGCATAAAACCTGTTCTGGGACAGAACAGACTTGAAGAGGGGGGCAGTGTAACAAGAGAGAAAAGGAACGAACCTCTTTTCGAGCGACAGGTGGTGTGTTCTGCCGCCTGCGAGAGAATGACGCATCGCACAAGCATGTAAATCAGACGCGGTTTATTCTAGCATTTTCTAGAATACATAGAAGGTTCCAGCGATTTCTGGTGCGTTTATATGAGGATATAAAAGCGGATTGCGGATAAAAGAGGGGCAGTCAACAGCAAGTCATTAACTGTGTATTACAAAATAAATAGTGAATATAAATGTTGTATTAGAAATTCATAGTCTGTAAATAATAGTTTTTAATGTTTTATAATCATAGCGTTAATTTATAGTGTATTCATTAGTGTATAGAAATAAATATTTGTTTGTGAATAGACGATTTAAACAGCACTTGTATTATTATTTGAAAAAGAACGTTACAATATGTTGCAGCTTTTTTTCTGAAAACGTTTACTTACGTGGATAGTTTTCATTGGACGCACTGTACCTGTATTATGATTGCGCACTGACTTTTCCCCTATTTGAGATTTCAAACATCAATAAATCAACAAAATTTCGTGCGTGAGAATTAGTTGTTATTTTTAAATTCCCTTTCTCCCTCGTTGGCAACTTTTATTAGAAATTTAATGTCGAGATAAATACGTCATGATAATCTTTATTTTTATTTAAATATTGTCTTATATAACAAAATACATAAATAATATGTACGCAGTATAGGTTATCTGATAGATACATTTACAGTTTAAAATCTAATTAAAATTGTACATTTCGTTAAAAAAACAAACTTTCAAAATATACGAAACCCACGCATTACTCATTCTTAAATGAATTCAATAATTACATAATTTGGAATGTATAAACTTTGATCTTGATCTCGTAAACAGAGAAAGGAGTTAATTTTAAATAATTAATAGGAGTATGTATCATACATCAAACTAATACCTTAGGCCTTAGGCTATATTAAATTATTAAATTGATAATAGATTTCGGGTCTATAGAAAATGTGGTTATAAAAACGTTTAAGCATTAAGCTGATAAGCATGTCGAGAAATATTTATGACTACTTAATAAACAAGAAGTAATAAAAGTTGTAGGTACTTTTTCTAATAAAAAGCGAAGTGGTTTACAGGGATGAATGAACTTTATTTTGAAATTTCAAACTAATGATTAAAATCATACTATTCAGGAAAGATATCTCCTGTAAAACACTCGTGTGTACTTAGCACCCTTAATTTCTTGAAACCAAAAATTCTTAGAGTTCTGAATAAATAAAGTAGAGTTCTAGAGTTCCTTACAATATTAACAATAGTTCTGGTATTTTAAGCACGGAAATCGAAAAAATGATTTTAGGGTGCTAACTTCACGCACCACCATTATTATCGCAGAACTGTTAACAGAACTTCATAATTAACAATAGTTTAATTGTTATAAACAATTTAAAATTCATAATTAAGAAACACGTGATTTTTACTGAACTCGAACAATAGTTCTGAGCAGAGTTCTGAGTAGCCCTCAAAGAGTTCTGTAAAGAACTGTTATCAGAACTCAATAATTAACAATAGTTTAATTGTTAAAAAAAAGAGTTCTGATATTTTCGATAGTTCTGGTATTTTAAGCCTAGATGAATTTTAGGGTGCTAACTTCACGCGGCACCCATATTTTCGCAAAAAAGAGTTCTGATCGTATTTTTCGGCATATAGTTAATTATATTAATTAACGAATATTTAAACATTTAAAAAATTTACTATAAAGTTAAATTTGTCAAAATGCCGGTTCTAAGCAATGTTCTGAGTAGCCCCCGAAGAGTTCTGTTCAGAACTATTATTAGAACTTCTAATTAAACAATATTTTCAATTGTTAAACAAATTATGAGTGCTACTTCAGAAAAATCGTTTCGAACCGGTGAAAATGTAATTTGACCACCTCGATGATAGTTCTGAGCAGAGTTCTGAGAAGTCCTCGAAGAGTTCTGTAGAGAACTGTTAACAGAACTCCATATTTAACAATATCTTTAATTGTTATAAACAATTTAAAGTTCGTAATTAAGAAAAACGTGATTTATTGAACTCCAACAATAGTTCTGACGGAGTTCTGTACAGAACTGTTAACAGAACTCCATAATTAACAATAGTTTAATTGTTATAAACAATTTAAAATTCGTAATTAAGAAAAATCTGATTTACAGAACTCGAAAAATAGTTCTGTACAGAACTCTTGCTGAACTACAGGCTACTCAGAACTCTGCTCAGAACTATTGTTCGAGTTCAATAAAAATCACGTGTTTCTTAATTATGAATTTTAAATTGTTCATAACAATTAAGCTATTGTTAATTATGGAGTTCTGTACAGAATTTTTCGATGGCTACTCAGAACTCTGCTCAGAACTATTGTTCGAGTTCAATAAATCACGTGTTTCTTAATTATCAATTTTAAATTGTTTATAACAATTAAACTATTGTTAATTATGGAGTTCTGTTGGCAGCTCTGTACAGGGCTATTCGAAATTCTGCTCAGAACTATTGTTCGAGTTCAATAAAAATCACGTGTTTCTTTATTATGAATTTTAAATTGTTTATAACAATTAAACTTTTGTTAATTATGGAGTTCTGTTAACAGTTCTGTACAGAACTCTTCGAGGGCTACTCAAAACTCTGCTCGGAACTATTGTTCGAGTTCAATAAAAATCACGTGTTTCTTTATTATGATTTTTAAATTGTTTATAACAATTAACTATTGTTAATTATGGAGTTCTGTTAACAGTTCTGTACAGAACTCTTCGAGGGCTATTCTAAATTGTTTATAACAATTAAACTTTTGTTAATTATGGAGTTCTGTTAAGTTCTGTACAGAACTCTTCGAGGGCTACTCAGGACTCTGCTCAGAACTATTGTTCGGGTTCAGTAAAAATTACGTGTTTCTTAATTATAAGTTTTAAATTGTTTATAACAATTAAACTATTGTTAATTATGGAGTTAACAGTGTTAACAGTTGTGTGAAAATAAGGGTGCTGCGTGAAGTTAGCACCCTAAAATCATTTTTTCGATTTCCGTGCTTAAAATACCAGAACTATTGTTAATATTGTAAAGAACTCTAGAACTCTACTTTATTTATTCAGAACTCTAAGAATTTCTTGGTTTCAAGAAATTAAGGATGCTAAATACACACGAGTCTGTAACTCGATTTAAAACTTGCTGAGAAACTATTAACGCTAAACAGGAAAGGTTCTGTGATAAAAGAAAAATAATTTTATTATAGGAGGATTTATTTATAATACCTGCTGTGCTTTTCATTAGTTATACTTATTCTTCAATTAGAATTTCTGGGGACAAAGTAGTTGGAGAATTAATCAAAGTAATCTGGATTTTTGTATTTGATTCTTGGGATTTTTCAGACTTTAAAAAAATGTTTGAGTCTCAGAAACCCTATGTAACACTATTATAACAAAAACATTAATTGCGTTTACTGATTAATCAATTTTAAAATATCAATTTTGCTATTACTTCAAAAGTTCCCCCCTCCTCCCAGGAACTGTTATCTTCGTGAGTTCGGAAGGATATATGTCAGAGGTCTGTTCTCGAACCACTTTTTATCGAACGCCAAGCAGGGGTTAGTCTATCTTGCGAGTAGAGGGACAAATGTTATTAGGTCGCAGAAACCCTATGCAACACCTCTAGCGGAACAAATGCATCAATTGAGTTTACTGATGAATGAATTTCAAAATATTTATTTTGCCGTTATTTCAAAAGTTCCCCCAGATGTAGGCCAGAGAGGTCTGTTCTCGAACCACTTTATCCAAACGCCAAGCAAGGGCTAGTCTAGCTCTTGAGGAGGGCGACAAATGTTACAAACGACAGCCACCGGTGTTCGCGTGGTGCGGGGACCGACTGCTTAACGTGCCCATTCGATAGCGAGATGGAGTGTACTGAACGTTTATAGGTCGACAAGAAATTTCTACTTGCTGGTTCCGAGGATCGAACCCAGACTGCTTGCTTCATAGTTTTAACTCTTTACCATGCGGCTATCCACCGCACTTCCTCAATGTTTAGGAATTTAAATTATTAATCTGGTAGAAAGATCTCGGTTTCATTTCCAAAAAGATGACTAAAGTTCTAGAGCGTGTGTTTTCATACACAACTCTTTTGGAGTCGTTACCTTGGGAATGCGTTCATACTTACTGAAAGCAAAACAATGTTGCCGATGGAGCTTCTATTCTTGAGTCCGTCATTAAAGTTACTAAAAGAGTTAACTAGACTACTTGCAAAAGCTTCCAAAATGCGATCAATACAAAAAGTATGTGTGGTTAGTATAAAAGTTAAAAAGTAATCCCTAGGTTATCAAGGTTTTCATCAGAAAAGTACATTATATTAAATATTTGGTAAAGAATTATAAAAATGGCATATCACTTACAACACTTACGTGAAGAACGCCGCTCGCGTTTGGCCGGATCGATCGCAGAGCAATTATAGCGAAATTCCGCGTCACAGCTTTGGTTGTCATATAAAGTTATTAAAAGTCATATTAATATGTATTATTTCTATGCTCTTAGTAAAATTTCAAATAATATTTTTTTAGTGGCACGCGCTTAAGAAAGAAATATAGGTCTATGGCGAATTAAGGAAGTCTGTCCAGGCCCGACTTACAGAACAGGAGGTGAACAACGAGGAAATCCTGATCAGACATATAAAAAATTGCATGCATTATCCTCTTGTCTAATCATAATGTCGACTTTAAAAGAGTTCAGCAAAAAAATAGTATGCAACAATGCATTCTAACTTGACTTTTCTTTTCAATAATTCTAATTTTAGAACACAGTCACATAAGTCACATTATCGGCTAAGAAATCTACCGCACTTGGTAAACTCGTATTTCCATTCAAGTCAACTGTTGAAGGATTGTTTGGGAAAAATTAACTTAATCAACGTCTTTTTAACACGACTCAGCAATCGACTTTGTCATACGCTAAAAATTTGTCATACACTAACAGAAAAAAATCTACGAAAGCTATAGTCACCACTGCGACTGGAAATAGGCTAGGATAGGTGATCGGAACTGTTACGGTGTTTTCGAGAACTTCCAGAAATTTAATCTTTGATATCAATTAGTGGCTCAGGAGTAGGTCATATGATATATCAACATATCATCAACATCAAAATTTGTCATACACTAATAGAAAGAAATCTACGAAAGCTATAGTCACCACTGCGACTGGAAATAGGCTAGGATAGGTGATCGGAACTGTTAGGACGTTTTCAAAAACTTCCAGAAATTTGATCTTTGATCTCAATTAGTAACCCAGGAGTAGGTCATATAATATCATCAACATTGTTTACATTCTTGTCACCTGAGATAATCCCCATATACTTCCAACGGTCACAGCTTTTGAGCTGAATCATTAAAAAACAATTTCGTAAAGTTCTTGTTACTATCTTATGTTTAGTAGTTATGGTTGTAATCTTCATTTCTCCAAGATGTGAATAGTATAGGCACAACAATATTTAAAGCACAATAGAATAAGTCACATTCTCTATCCTAGGCCATAGGCTGTCCTCGCACCTGCTGCAGATATAGATTTAATATCAATATTGAATTTCTGTTCAGACAAGAACCTGGTAGGCCAAAATCCGTTTACGGGCAGTACATTAGCAGTCATTATTTCCACCATTTAGTGGCGTATGTATGTATGTTCACTTCTCCACTTGATTTTGACCTTTTCTCCAAAATAAAAAAAACTCTCTAGGAACACCGCTTTTGAGCAATACATGCAATGAATGCATATGCAATAGGTAATTATCTGTGAGGAGGAATTAAATAATATTCAACAACTATCGCAACTCAGGAAAGTTTCTTACCCGATTCATAATTGTAATAATTTGAATAATAAGCAGAATCCAAGAGCAAGGAAAGGTACAGTCCATTAAACGATAACTTACGTGTCGGTTGCGCAGACGAGGAAGAAGAGCGGCATTCGAGGTGAACGAGATGCAGCATCGCTCGCACTCCATCACGACAAAGTTCAAACATTTATACACCGCAAGACGTTCAAATAAGAAATGTGCCACTACGCATTCTAAGGTCACACTGTTTTTATACAGGGGGTAAACAAATATGCTTTATACATGTACTATTTTTAGATACGTAAAGTGGTACAAAGCTGTAAATAAACACTTAAAATATTGTTCAGTTAGCGCTTTGTGACATGAGATCTTAATAAATAAATATCCTTTAAATAAGCTTAGCCAGTCAGGACATTACAGAGGTTAACATTATTACCTGTTAACTCAAAAATAAATTCACGATGATGGGAATTCTACATTACTACAAGAAAATAGAATCGGAGGTCTCGCACCAACGTGTGCTAAAAAACGTTTTTGATGCTTAAAACTACTCTCATGAGACATTGACCAAATAATTACATAAAAACATGAACACATCAACTAAACAATTAATACATAACCTAAAGTACATTTTAAAAGAGATTTAAAATTTTACAATCGCATACAGCTGTACACAGTTCCATTATAAACTGAAAGACTAAAAAGAATTGCACGTAATTTTAACAAACATAAATTTATCGAATGCAGCACCCGCTTTACTACTGCAGATTTATCTTCGTATTATCAATGCCCGAGTAAGCTCAATTACGGACGTAATTTCAGCAGAACAAGCAGGATTCCTAAAACACACCCCTGCAACAATATATTCGTAATCTAGTGATAGCGAATCGTCTATAAAATCGACATTAAAGATTTAAAGGGCATTTTACTAATACGCCAGAGAGAAACAGCGGTACTGAAAAAGTTTGTAGAGACATTTCGGATTTAATGAAGATTTAAACTGTACGAATGCGAGTAAGAGATAGATAATAAATGTATTGTATATTGATTCGTTGCAAAAGTAACTTCAAAAAGTCAAAAAGTAACTTACCTTAAAGAGAGTTATATTTATTCATGTAGATTTTAGTGTTAGAAAAAGGTAGATAGGTTTACGAACCTGAAAACAAAAAAAAGATGTTAGCAAGTTGAAACTGTGAATATTATTAGAAGAAGCTTCAATTTGACAAAATATTTATTATAATTCGCTTTTCGATTATGAACCAATTGATGCATGTCTTGACGATGCAAACATTGCTGATTTGTATATTATGTGTATAAGTAAGTGATGTGTATCATTGAAATGTGTTATATTTAAAGCCGAATATCTCCAGAAGTATTTGAAATATCGAAATGTCGTTTTTAGATTTGTAATCAGTTTGAAATTCTACATGAAAGTTTATACAACACTTGTTCCATAATGTCAAAAAGTGACAATAGACACGCGACAACACACAAATCGATTTTAAAGTCTATTCAGACTAAACTTTCATGAATAAAAAATGAATATAAATAGAATAAGTAAGTAGATAAGAGAGTATCTATTCTCCATTTATTTATATTATTTTAGCTACAAGATTATCTACCTTCTGTTAATTGCCGAAAACATCAATGTGTAACTTTAGGGCTTTAAGAGCACTTCTCCTTTAAGGGTCTACAAATCTGCTCTTCATTCATAAATATTCACTTTCACTCTTCCTTCCGTATAACAGACAAAAAATTTCTAATATTAAGTAGTTCAAAAAAGCATGAACATATTGGAAATTGGATTCGAGCATTGAAACGATCTTTAAACTGTGAACGTCTGGAATTTTGCTTATCTCCCGATTTCGTAATCAAATAAAGCTGGAAATCCCCTAGGGACGGGTGGTTAATAGGATTTGTGTGATTGTCGCCCTACCATGATGCCTCTTGGATTTCATTCAAATAAGTTTTTTAAATGAAAACCAGTTGGTGTGTTGTTATTCTTTTGGAACAAAGGAAAAAAAAAGTTTATTTATACTTCACTGCGAAGACATGATGAATTCGTATTTATTATGCCTTTCGTTTCGTTTTATTGCCCCGATTTTTTCTTTTTTCGCAAGTCGTTAATTTTTTTCCTTCAGTTTGCGTGTAGGTTTGTTTCAAAGACACTGTTTTTTTTAAAAGGCCAATTCAATTAACTTTTTATTAAGTATCAATTTATTTTTTCGGTTTCTTCTTTTCCCAATTCAAGTTACAAAAGTTAACCAATCAATTCAAACATCTTAGAAATGAATAATTTATATTTTTCCTGAAGGAAATGAATAATGCTTGATTCAGTATATTTCTTTTTCAATTCCGAATTATAGTTTTCGACATCATGATCCTTAACCTTAAAAAGTTTTTGACATTAAAAACTTTAATATTCATAATAATCGTGTTCGCGATTCTAGAGATGTCTGGAATAAATCTTAAAACTGGCAAAAGGAAATACAGGCAATAAATTTTAAAGTGAAATTAATAAAATATGACTTTTCAGATTTTAAAAGCAAGATCATATCGCGATCAACATTAAAAACATTACGAAATTTTTTTTCTCGTGTTCTATGAATATGCTAATTTTTCTTTTTAATATTTAAGACGCCGAGTAATACCAAAGTGTCATATTTCTAGAAGAGAAAATGGATTATATTAAAATAACGAAGCAGGGCAGTGGCCATTATAGATGTTCATCGACTTTTGAGTAAGAGAGTAGGTTCCAAAGTAGACGAACCAGCGTCATCTACGATCTACGTTAGTTGAAGGTTTTTTGTTGATGGCGGTGGCAATATCTTTTTATTAAATGCTTTAGAATCTATAAGAATTAATTGTGTTGTGATCCCATTTTTCAAAAGACTGGACATTTTTACGTTTGGACATTGCAGAAGTGAAAGGTACTACAAGCTTTTCGTACTGAAGAATTTCCTGGGTAAGTTACAATCGCGGTACCTCAGGGTCACCAAGAGTCTATAGATTGTTTTTGTTTTACCCATAGAATTTCTACGAAAGTAATTCATTATTATACTTCAACCATAAATACATGAAATGAGTCATTTTAGTAATCACACCGGAATAAACAAATACGACCCAAGGTGAGATAAGATAAGAGTGCAAATTTCACATTGCTAAGAATTGAGTGACGTACGTTATAACCAACAGATTTTAATTGGTTCATTCACATTTATTTTTAATTAAAAAGGGGTTTGTTCCACTAATGAATCTTACAAGCTCATTTATTGTTTATTTTATCATTCAGATTACAGCGTGCCCTAGGCGCAATTCTAGATGCATTTTACATTTTGTGTACACACGTGTTTGTGATGACTCATGTCTTGTAAATTTGGTTGAACTATAGTACTAATATGTATAATACTAAAGATATTAATATCTTTTTAGTTCAGGACTTGAAATTCTCAATATCAAGCCTCATCTATAGAAGTATATTCTAGAGTTCCAAAATGACGTTATGTTAAAGACCCGGCCCGGCTATCCCGACAAGATGTGCATAAAGAGTGGCCCGACCCGACACAAAGCATGTATATTAAAACTGCGCTGGTCTGCTCTAACCCTACACAAAGTTCAGTTACAAGATGTTAACATTATCTATAGTTTGTATTTTTAATTTTAATATTTTGTCATTTTTTGTGTCTTCTGTTTATTTCTCTATGAATGATTTGTTTACCTAAATAAATTTAAAAAAACACTCTAACACAATATAGTACGACTTTATTTTACCGTACATCTTGTTCTGGGCTGATTTCGACCTCCTAACCTAACCTAATGTAATCTAATATCTAACCTAACCCAACAAAACCTAGTCTAACATAACATAACATAACATAACATAACATAATATAACATAACATAACATAACATAACATAACATAACATAACATAACATAACATAACATAACATAACATAACATAACATAACATAACATAACATAACATAACATAACATAACATAACATAACATAACATAACATAACATAACATAACATAACATCATAACATAACCTAATGTAACCTAACCTAACCAACTAAATCAACCTAATCTTTTTTGGACGGTTATGAGTGTCCGCGACCTTACCAATCGCCCATCCTACAGGACATTATTGGAGGCCGTTAAGCGCCTAGGAGTAAGCCCGAGTCATCGCCTCGAGTAAAAGCCGCCAGAGGCAGACTAATCCGACACCTCCCAGTACCATTGATGTTCGGCCAGTTTGTCAGAAAACTGGTCATAACCTTCCAAAAACGGCCCGAAAAAAGGTTAGGTTGGATTTTTACATTGTCCATGAGCTTTTCATAGACTTTCATGGTGGATTTAGATGGACTTACATGTGTTTCTCATAGAGTTCCATGTTAAACTTTGACCCTCATAACTTTTTGCCTAGACATGTGTCCCATCAAATCTGGTAATGTTGGACTCGGAAGAAAACTATGGATTGATGTCAAAATCAGCCCAAAAAAAGTGGCAAAGTAAACTACAATCTAGCCTTGTTTTTCATTAATATAAAATTTATTCTTTGTCGCTGGTGGTTGAATATACAGGGTGTCTCTAGCCTCACAGAACATACGAAGATTAAAATGGGAAAAGTTTAATAAGATTTACTGTAGTGCCCTTAACTTAAAATATTAATGTAAATGTTAATCTCAATCGCCAATTCCCACAGCTCCTATACAATATTTTGCACAATAGAAAGCTAGCAGGCCCTGAAAGCTAGTTTTCCCAAAAATAATTTTTTTCCAAAACTACAAAAACACCCTTTTTAATTTTTAACTATACCAAGCATATACTAAGATGATTCTATAAAAAAAGTTTCAAAAAGGTGATAGTTGTAACACAGGAGCAATGTCAAAATTTGCAAAAACACTAAGATTTGCCTTCGGAGCCTGCTACTTTTTTACTGTGTAATGTTATAACTGTAACAATGATAACTCAAGAAATAAGGGAGTTATTACAAGTTCAGTTAGATGATGTAGAGTGACGGGTAGCAGAATTTGCCAAAAATCGAAATTTTTAAAAACTTCTACTTCGGCCATTTTTAATCCAAAAATCTGGAAAAAATAATTTAATGACATTTCATATGTATCTATGCAAGGACAAAATTTTAACAAAATCTGAGACAATACGGCTCTAGTCGATTTGGCATGAAATTAGCCTGTACTTCCCGGGCCAGTCTAAGATCGTTCATCCGCCCCCGCCCATGACGCAGTTAGACTTAAAATGGAACTTCAAGATCAACCATCAGAGAACATTATTTCAGAATTGATTCCGTCATATTGACAAAAATAATTATTACTGAAAATACACGAATTCTGCCATTCTGTCGGACTTTCTCGCTTGCTTACAATTGGAGCATAATATTCCAAAATTACAAGGTTTTAAAGCCTTTAACGGTCGAACAAAAATGAAATCATCGCGGGCATTACGTATAAGAGTTGGTAAGCGCTTTCAATTGGCAAATCGCCCAGTCTACGAATCTTCAAAGACACGAAGAGCTGACCATGTTCAGCTCTCATTTTCCGAAGCAAATGATAACTAGATCCCTATACTACACACAAACTTACAGTCGGCCAAACTGTCTTAAACTTAAATTAATGCCCTATACCTAGACTTTATAAAAAGCTATGGATATTAAGAGTTTGAAAGTTTCAAACATCGAAGGTCAAAAAACTGAAACTTCTGAATTTTAAGTTTCAATGTTTTGAAAGTTTGTTTTTCAAATCTTGGTGACATTTTCTGAAATCCTGGTATCTGAATCTCGATGAGTTTCGATATATCACAGTATCAGAAATCCCAAAATGAAGGTCTCGGGAAGTTATAGGGAGAGAACCATACATACGTTCATCATATATTCAAATTTCTATGCTTCAGTTTTAAATGTTAAAAATTAAAAGTTCAAATCTCAAGTTTCAATGACTTCAGATTTTAAAGATGTTAAAGATGTTTCAGAGGTTTGAATTCCAAGGTTTCGAAATTCAGAACTTTCAATAGGTGCAGCTTCAAAGTTGGAATATCGAAAATATGTTGTATAGGTATGTTATTAAATTGTTACCTGGTAATTAATTTCAACTCTAAGATTTCAATCTAAGTTTCATCATATACTGGATACTTCGCGATTCAAAGTATAAAACATTGAAACGTTGGAAAATTATACAGTTAGTACCACTTCTAAGTCTTAGAATGTTAGTTTCAAAGTTAAGATATTATTATAGACTTGTGAGAACCATAGTTGCATCAAATATCAAGATTTAAGAGTTTCAGTTTTAAGAGTTCAGTGTTCGGGAAGTTTAAGAGAATTACAGAGATGGATCTAGATCGCCCACGTCTTCTAACCTTCCGATTTTATGAAATTCATTTTTGCAATAAAGATTTATAAAGATAAAAGTTTAATTCTATATTTCAGTTATTGAGAATTTCAGAAATTGAGGTTTTCGTAGTTTTTTGGTTTCAAAGATTTGAGTTTTTAGAGCAGCAGAGTTTAAGGTGTGTTGCTTTTCAAAGTTTCGTTATGTTAGAATTCCAGAATCATCAAAATATAGATTTTCAGAAAGTTACAGTTTCAGACATTTCAATGTTTCAATATTCTCAGTGTTTTATTTTACAGAAACTTGATTTTAAGAAGCTCATAATACTAATGCTCCAAGAAATCTTAACGAGTTTTATATTTATATTCCGATCTGAAAGTATCTTGGAGATTCTTAGGGATCGTAGGTCTTGAAGTTTTGTAAGTTTAGAATTTTTTAGATCAAAGCTTCAAACTTTTCAGTCATCATAGTTTCAAATCGCTCAGATATTCAAAATTGTGTAAAGATTGTATTATCAGAATGTCGGTATAAACAAGTTTCATAATTCCAAACTTGTCCACCTCCACTTCCTAATAAACACCAAATCCTAGCCTTAATGAAAATTATATCAGGTTCATTATATTGCGATATTGTGGGTATGTAATAGTGGGCATATTGTAATTGTGGGCATCTATCACAGTCTATAATAGCGTGTAGCGAAGTGGGTCATTCTCCACTTTCAATGACCCAACCATTATTCATTATTCCAACGTCATTTTTGTCAAATTACCCCGAACTAAATCAGTCTGACTGTAAGTAAGATAAACATATGGCATGTATTTGAATCTCTGGCTACTAAAAAAGTAACCCTAAATAATAAAAGAAGTTTCGAAAGAGAAGGAAGCTAATATTTTTAATGAAATTAGGTTTTTACCAATAAAGTTTAGGTTAACCTAAGGTGAACTAGTTAGGGTTAGGATAAATTTAAGTCCATTAGAGTAAGAAAACTTCTATAGACGTAGACTGTAAATCTGATCAGGTTTCGCCATCTTCAAAACCAACTGGTAGATGATTAATGCAGAAGATGGGCATTCGGGGGAGTGGTGGAGAGGAAATCTATAGAATACAGTTTGAAAAAAATAATCCTACAAATATTCGATCTATTATTAGGATAAATTCCACCATCGTTGATTCATTATTGCCAATTTCAATCCCCCCAGTCTATCAAGAATCAAAGTAATTCCGAAAATCTAGAAACTTCAGCTCAAATGAGTTTTACTTCCTAGAAGGCCGAAACAAACGAAATCTTCAAAAATCGGACTTCTTAGCTTGTTCTATAGCTTTTTGTTGTCGCCACGCTGATTCGAATGACAATGACCTTGATCGCCGAAAAGTCCTAGTCCTTCTAATAAAAAACCTAGAAACTATTCTAAAAGCGCCAAAACAGGTGATCGCTCATAAACTTAATTGAAGCAAGGTGAGAGGGCATCTATGGGTAGTACCATGCAATAACCGCTTGTGCCATTGACCCAATAGCACTTACATTGAGGTTATCTTTAAAAAGAAATATCAAAGGTTAAATATTTTAGCTTTTTTCTTGTCGTACTTTTTTTCCTCAAGCACATTTACAGTTAACAAATCGGAAAAAGTTTGTTTTTCTCATTCATTTATTCTATAAATCGTTTAATAAGGAATAAATAACGGAAAGTACGGTTTTTATTCCAAACCAATAATTACATTACGTTCTTGCTTATAAAAAATCAATAATAACAAACAATCATGCTAAGCACCTAATAATATAAAACGTTAACATTTTGCAACTTTCATATAAGAGAAAATAAGTTTAAAAACAAGAGCAATCAGAATGATCTAGTTAGTCTATTTTTAATCCATTTCTTAAATGTTTCTAGAGCTTGGTGCTGTTTTAAAGAAGGTGGTCATTATATTCCCATTACACTAGTCCGATGATCACGATCTGGGGAACGATCTTCCCCTGTGGCATTTAAATAATCGTGATCAACAGGCCGCACCTCCACTGTCGCTTTCTGCATACAATACATACACAGTTCTCTAAACCAGTGTTCATCAAACGTTGGAGCTCTAAAAATAACCTCCCATTACGTGTATCAAACTTTATTTTTTCTGTAAATTAAAATTTGAATCCGGGTACAGTCATGCTTGTTAGATCAAAGACTATGGGTATGTATGACAACGACCTATTGTCAACGTTATAAGACTGAATGGGGCATGGGAGAAGACGCATATTAATATTAAACGGTCTCTCTGGACTGTAGGTAGTGAAATAAAAAGAAACCTAAGTTTGACTTATTTTTGTTCCGCAGAACACATTTTGAATACTGCGGCTCTAACCTAATCGTGCGTTGAAGTCTCTGTCCATATTCCTCTTTTAAAAGATACATTTCGTTGTGTGACTGGACTGTTTTCTTGTTGGTGTGTTTCCTATTATAACGCACACCTATTGCTTTTGTTATTTTGTAATAATAAATGAATTTTGTAAAGTGAAAGGAAATTCAACAATATTATCGTTAAACTCCACCTTCTTTGAAATTATAAGAAAGACCTATTTTAAATTATTTTATTGTTGAATGGAAGAAATGATAAAAATTTCCATGCAAAACAACTTCGAATTACGTTCGAATTTGAAGATAGTCACGTTTGCCTTGGAATTTGTGACCAAAGATTATAGTGTGTTGTGGTGGCTGAACATCGTCGTCGTGGCCGCCGTACCAGGCGGTCCTTCCATTATCATGTCATGCATATTTTATGTATTTCACGCGTCAATGAATATTAATCGGCATCTTCTAGAATCCCAGATACATTGAAAACCCAGAAACCGCGATAAGTTCATTTATCAAAATACGTTTAACATTTTTTTTTTGTATCGCTATGTTGAGGTTTTTCTATTTAAACATTAAAACTTTTTTTATGGCAACATTTCACTAGTGACCTTCAATTTTTATAACAAAAGTGGTTTAACCAACCATCTCAGACTATGAATTAATTTTTGGAGGTGTGGCACCATGCTTTCATGGTTGATGGCGTTGTTGCAAATGCTGACGATGGCAGCTACATGTGTACATGCGACTACAATGTATAGGCAGCGGTAGCCCCATTATGATGGGGGTAGTGGAGTAATAATCATGGTGAAGATGACAAAATGGTAACACAAGTGGTGGCAATAATAAAACAGACGTGGTACTAATGGCGCTAATAAGCCACCGCGCGGCAGATTGCGACTGTTATGATGGATAGGTACTCGGCTGACGGCGGTGGTGTTTTGTCGTCCAGCTCTAGGAATTACTGACAGCTTACTATACTTTCTTAGGTAACGGTGGGATTCAGTACCCTGCTTGTGAGTTCAGTACCCGGCAGACAGCGATTTCGACTTGTCGTACTTCACATCCAATATGTAATGGAGATTCGTAGTGTGGCAAGGAACCCTGCAGATGTCCATTGAGAGATGCATAGATCGGTAAACGTCATTGACCATTGTTCTAAATTGCTATCTCAACAAGCCAGAAGCAGCACTAATAGTACATCAGTGGCAAAGTAACTTGAGAAATATTTGAACCCCAGTTTACGATTAGAAGACTTGGGCTTAACAAGAGTCATAGATGAACATGAAAGAACCACAGACGCACGAGATAGAAAATACGGATTTCGATGCGGAAACATTGTATTCCCTTCGCAAAGGAAAAGTTACAAAGCCCAAAGTCATCTTTAAACATCCAACTGTGATATGCTCCTGGCTAACCACGATTACATGTGGCAATGATTGCCTCAATCTCAAAATGCCACTGAAAACAGCCACACAGCCCCAAGAAAGCTATCAATCTACTCTTCTGTAAGTCGGCTGCAGTCGCATTTAGGGCCTACGTAATAATAATAATCGCCCCCTCCCTCTCGCACAAGCTTATAGCTTCTGGGGCCTGGTTTCCAGGCTATGGGTTGTAGCAATTATTATTATTATTATTCTTCAATCGTCACTCATACACATCTGGTTGATCACTCTATGATTCTTATCGCGATCCAATTACTTAGTATTGCGTACTGGTTGCAAAGTATTGCAAATTTGATCCATTTTATGATGCTTGGAAGAAACTTCATGGACAAAAAGAATTCAGATTCTTTCTCTGCATGAGGTCGATTACAGCTTATCAATTTTTTGTTGAATAATGCCTCAATCTCGTTTTTTACCGTTTGATCTTTCGTAAAGATTTCGTACGATGTAATTGTACAAGATTCGGTATTAAGATGCAATTGATGTAATAATTATATACAGGGTTGGATGGATCAAGTCTAAAATGATGGATTTTTTATTTTTCTACTTTGAATTGATATCATACCTCATACATTACCATAGTAGCATACACTATGAATACACAAAATTACCAAGAATAACAACGCATGATGGTAGTTTAAATGCACTAAGCCGAATCATCCAAATTATAGGAAGATAAGCAGAGATACTCAGATACCTTGGCCTACCTTATATTGCATTCGGTAAAAAGGTAAGACGGTTTACTCCATAAGGTTAAGATATCACGATCCTCTGACTTTTCTTCTGCAGTACTACAAACTAATATCACTACCCCGAATAAGCTATTGCATGTTAGCTACTTATGATTGCTTATTCAAGTGGTACTAATTTCCTCAAGAAATGTCTTATGTAGATTTTTTACTCTTATACCTTTAGAATTCTGCGGTTGTAAATCCTTGGAATATGGTTTTGCGTTCATCGGCTGGAGATCATGCCCAGCAAGTAAGGATAACAATTCTAAGAAAAACAAAACGTAGATTTCTCAATCGTTCCTTTAAGATCATAAATTTGCGAGGTAACTGGTAGCTTGTCTAGTAAGTACTTGTAGTTCTAATGTTAGAAATGTAGGTTGGCATCGCCGGCCAAAACCATGTTTCAAGATTGAGACTCAAAATGCTAAGAATTGCAAACCTACTTTCTTCGACCGATCGTCTCCTAGGCTTCTAATGTTCGTTTCTTCAATTTCCTTAGTCAGATGTTAATGTACAAGTGTGCACCAATATCTCCCTTCAACACTTCGGTAGGCTAAGAAGAGTATGGACGTGGTTAACGATTGAACGCAAAGAATCGAACGAGAGTACCCAAAGCCTGCTCGGTTGCGTATTTCAACAAATGTAAATGTAATCTACTACGAACAAGCAGAATACGTTCGGTCAAGAAGTTCGTCGGTGGAAGGCCATGTTCCGATGTAAGCATCAAAGTCCTAAGAAATGCAAACCCTGCTTTTTCAGACAGAACCCTCTTCTAGTTTTCTGACTGTTATTTCTTCAATTTCGTTTTTTAGTGAGATATTGGTACCTGGTGTGCCAACGTACACCAGTACCACATTTCAACACTTCTGTAGAACAAGAATAGGAATCTTCAAGAAAATCGCAAGGTTTTTCGGCGAGGTATTCCATATACATCGACGCTCCTACTTCTCTTCGACATTGTATGAACGTATTCATGACTTCTTATGTCATATAATCCAGTATGTAGCCTATTAAGAACAAGCACAATAGTCCATCTCGAAAAAATAAAATTGGTAAATATCGAACATTGATTAAAATTGAGCGTGAATTGCCACTTAGAAATTTTTTCATGGGACCACAATAAAATGCCTGCCGTATACAACTTTTTGGTGTTCCAGTGTAGAGAATTGCAAGTAAAGAATGAAGAGACGAACAGAACTTCCAATACTAGATAACAATGTGTTTGCTCATTCGTGATTACGCTTGAGGTTTGACTCGTCCGGGCAGTGAAAGTCCGTAAGCTGAACTAGGGATGATGGGACTCCCTTCGGAGATAGACCTCGAGGGGTGAAAAAAAATGTTCAAACTTTAAAAAACCCTCTGCTTTAAACTTCATCTTTTCTAAATGTTTAATCTTGAATACCACAACTTGGACTGTTTTAAGAAAAATCAGCCTACGAAAAGCAGTCTTATACAACTGCGTAAATTGAACGTCGATATCTCTGAATGTCGCAGAGTTAGCATAAAAACTTCTTGTTTTTACTTAACACTCTTTAGTGTCTAGCTGCTCCAAGCACCATTGTTTGTCTGATAGAGCTGTATTGCGAATCGATGACAAAGCATTTGAATTGAAAACTATTACTTGTATGTACGGGCGATGGGGATTGGTTGCTCCAAGATTTTAAATTTCAATTGATTTTGTCCTGGTTTTCAAACATAGGGCTCTGCTGAATTTTCTAAACCACGGGTTTTGTTGGTTCTAGAAAAAGTTAGTGGGACCCATATCTAAAATCTAATGTAGAAAGTGCAACCTATGGAGAAGTAAAGGCTGATTAAATGCCCTGTTTTGAAATTTAAGACTCAGCTAACTTGTTCTAAATCACGGCTTTTGCTAGCTTTAAAGAAAAGTAAGCGAAACCCGTCTCAGAAACCAAAGATCAAATTAGAATGTACAATTAAAAAAATAATATATGGAGAATTAAAGACTAATGCCCCATTTAAATAGCCTAGCTTTAAAAGAAAGTTATTGAAACCCGTGTCGGAAATCCAATGTAACATATGCACATCTTACGGTAGCGTAACCTGTATCAAATATCAAATGTAGATTGCGCAATTAAAACAAATAATCTTTGGAGAATTAAAAGCTAATTAAATGCCCCATTTTCAAATTTACTGCCCCAGTTCTTTTTCCTAAAGAACGTGTTTCGCTAGCTTTAAAACAAGTTAGCAGAACCCTTGTCAGAAATCCAATGCAACATACATTATCTTACGTTAGCGGAATCTGTATCAAATATCAAATGTAGAATGCGCAATTAAAACAAATTATACAGGGTGATTCAGAAATAACTGATATCCTTTAAATGGTAGGTAGAGGGGAGGCAGTAGAGCTAATTTACCTGGACAAGTATAGGTCTAAAACGAATAGTTAAGTTTAATGAATTTTGGATACAAAAGGATCAAAGGTCAGGACCGGATCCAAAAATTGAATAAAACTTCGAATTTTCTGAAAAACTTCGTTTTTGACCTATACTTGTCAAGGTAAATTAGCTCTACTGTCTCCCCTCTACCTACCATTTAAAGGATATCAGTTATTTCTGAATCATCCTGTATATGGAGAATTAAATGCCCCATTTTCTTTAAGATCTAATTCTTTTCTCTAAAGCACAGGTTTCGCTAGTTTTAAGAAAAGTTAGCGGAAATAGTGTCAGAATCCAATGTAGCATGCACATCTTACGCTACCGGAATCTGTATCAAAGACCAAATGTAAAATGCACAATTAAAACAAATAATCTTTGGAAAATTGAAGACCAATTAGATGCTTCATTTACAAATTTAACGCTCAGTTCTTTTTTCTAAAGCACGGGTTTCGCTAGCTTTAAAAAAAGTTTGTGGAACCTGTGTCAAAAATATAATTTAGCATGCACATCTTAGCGGAAACTTAGCGGAACCTGTATCAAATATCAAATGTCGTATGCGCAATTAAAATAAATCATCTATGGAGAATTAACGGCTAATTAAATGCACCATTTTCAAATTTAACGTCTAAGGCTTTAAGAAATAACCTATAGAGAATTAAAGGCTAATTAAAGACTCCAGAATAGAATCCCCCAAAATGGAAAAAAAGAAACAGAACCCATGTTACAATTCTCAGGTAGTACGTTGCAGCATTTCAAAATTTTTTAGATAATTTAGTCCTCAATTAATATGCATTTATAGAAACAAAGATTAATTAAAGATTCTACTTATACGGTTCCAAATTTTATACATCGTTAGAAGTGTAAAATAAATGACAGTGACCTGAAAATTAACAATAGGTCGTTATTCAGGATTCTATTCTGGAACCCTTAAATTAGCCTTTAATTCTACATTTATTTTATAGGTTATTTGTTTCAGTTGTTCATGCTGCATTGGATTTCTGACATAGGTCCCGCTAACTCTTTTTAAAATTAGCGAAACACTCGACTTAAAGAAAGAATTGAGTCTTGAATTTAAAAAGCCTTTAATTGGCCTTTAATTAGCCATACATTTTTTTTTATTTGTACATTGTACATTTAGTATCGGGTAAGGGTTCCGGTAAAGTTTTCAAAGCTAGCGAAACTCAGGTTAATAAATTCATGCAAACCCTTAAATTTGAAAACAGGGCATTTAATCAACCTTTAATACTCTACAGGCTATTTTTTTAATTGCGCATTGTACATTAGATTTTTGATACGGGTTCCGTTAACTTTTTCTTGAGCCAGCGAAAAGCGGTTTAAAGAAATTGGCCGAGCGTTAACTCGCCCCGGTTGGACATAAATCTTTTGATACCATTTTATGTATGGCTGCTCTTTGCTCAAGTTTGGAAGAATTTTAGACAAAAAAAATTTGTGTTTGGCTTTGCTAAAACAAGTAATTTTCTTTAAAAGCAATCTAGTATTTTCTTTAGAGATTTATAGTAAACTCTTTCTTTTTCTAACTGATTTAAATAAACTGTGTATAAGTGCCATAGTCAACTGTTATGTTAAAAATAGTGAAACAGGGAGACAGTTACGATTGTACAATTCGACTAATAGAAAAATAACTTACAGTTTAGTAGAAGTCAGCATCCTTGCAAGATATTCTTTGATTTAACAAGATTGAACATTTCAAGCAATAATGTAACTTTTTCTTCTTCAGGTACCATCTCCATTAGTGAAGGTTGGCAACAGTTGTGGCGAATTCTTCTCGGTCTTCTGCTGTTCGAAGTAATGTATGCGTGTTTAGGCCTGTCCAGTCTGTTATGTTCTTCAGCCGTGAATATCTTCTTCGACCTGGGCCACGTCTTCCTTCTATTTTCCCTTCTATCATTAGTTTTAGTAATTGGTTTTTGTGGCTTCTTGTGATGTGACCGAGATAGGCCGTTTTCCTTTTTTTAATCGTGTTAAGTAATTCTCTGTTCCTATTCATACATCTGAGCACTTCCTCGTTTGTTATGCGTCCAACCCATGATTATCTATGCATTCTTCGGAACACCCACATCTCGAATGCTTCTAGCTTGTTCATCTCTTTTTTGTTTAATGTCCAAGTCTTCACCCCGTATAGCAGTATTGAATAGATGTTGCATTTCACAAATCTGTATCTTACATCTAGGGCGAGGCTCTTATTACATAGCAAATTTCTCATTTTCAGGAAGGGCATTCTGACTGTCTCTATTCTTGTTCTTATTTCCAGTTCTACGTCTAGTCCCTCGGGTATCCAGCAGCCAAGGTATTTAATTTGTGGACTTGTTCTATTGGTTCATTGTATACACTTACGTTGACTCTTGTGTTTGGTATTCTGCTCACTACCATTGTTTTGGTTTTCATTGTATTGATTTTTAGTCCGACCATATCTCCTTCGGTTGTGATCCGGTCCATTAAGCGTTGTAGGCTCTCAGGGCTGTCAGCAATTATTACGGTATCATCCGCGTATCTCAGATTGTTGAGTAGTCTTCCGTTGACTTTGATACCGTCTTCAGAGTTTTCAAGTGCTTTTTGGAATACTTGCTCCGAATATAGAGTGAACATGAGTGGAGACAGTACACATCCCTGTCGGACTCCTCGATTAATAGGCACTTCGGTTGTAGTTGAGTTCTCTAATCTTATTGCTGCTGTTTGTTGTTCGTATATGTTTTTAATAATTTTGATGTCTTGTTTATCCAATCCTTTATTCTGTAATATGTTTATTAGTTCTGCGTGTTTTATACTGTCCAATGCTTTGACATAGTCGATGAAACAGAGATATCCCGCCTTTCTCAAGTCTCTGCATTTTTGCAATAATACTGATAACCCAAATAAAGCTTCTCGAGTGCCAAGGCCATCCCGGAAGCCAAACTGTTCTTCGCTTAGGTCTTCCTCGCTTCTTTTGTATATTCTGTTGTATATTATTTTTAAAAATAGTTTTAGAACATGGCTCATTAAGCTGATTAATCGGAATTAATCGCATTTGTTCACATTAGGTTTCTTTGGTATAGGAATAAATGTTGACTTTAGCCAGTCATGTGGTATATTTCCTATTTCATATATTTTGTTGAACAATTTGTCAATATGTATATATTATCTTCGCTTATCAGTTTTAGGAATTCTGCATAAATGTCGTCTGCAGTTTTCCCTTTTTTAGTTGTATTAAACATTTTCTTTACCTCTGCCTTTAAAATGTTTGGTCCAGTTTCGCCTTCAGCGATGTTCGGAAGGTTGACTTCATGATCAAATAGTTTTTGTATATATTTTGTCCATTTGCTGTTTATTCTTCGGTTGTAGATATCAATTGGTTGCTATCATTTGTTAATCTTGTTGGCATACATTTTATAATTTTATATTTTATAATTTCCAGTAACTTCCTTTACTTTCTTATGTAAGTTAAAGAGATCGTGTTTATTCTGTAGTTTTTCAATCTCTTGACATCTATTGTTCATCCGTTTCTCTTTAGCTTCTCTTATTTTTCGTCTTATTGTTCTTTGGGTCTGACTATACCTCTGTTGGTTTGTGTTTTTATACGTTCGCCTTTCGTTCATTAGTTCTAAGATTTCCTTCGTTAGGTATCAATTCTTTTTTTTGGTCATATTTTGTTGAACTTACAGTTTGGGCTTGTATATCGTTTAGAGTGCTTTTGAATTGTTTCCAGAGATTTTCTATTTGTTCTTGGTCTGTTTCGCCTATTTTTCTTCATTCGTTGTTTAGTGCCGTGGATATTTGTTATTTTTGTGTTTGATCTTCTAGTATTGTCATATTTGGTTTTGTGTTTGTCTTCTTCCTTATCTTTTTTTAATCTAATTCTGATGCGTGCTACGACAGGGTTATGGTCCGACCCCACGTCTGTTCCCGGGTAGGTTTTTGCTACAGGGGATGGGACCATTCGCCGTCGCCGATTGGCCGTCGCCGATTAGCCATCGCCGGTTCGCCGTAGACCCAGATTGCCGTAGGCCCAGTTCGCCGTTGGACCGATTCACCGTCGGCGTCGGCCCGATTTGCCGTCGCCAATCACTATCTTATTCAGCAATTTCTCTTTTGGGGAGCGATATATTCATCTAATGTATTAAGCAGAAATATTCAAAAGATGTTCAAACACTTCTGTAACTTATTTTATGCTTATGTACATAATTACAGTATAACCGTTGTTCACAGGGACGATCCTAGCAGGTGTGCAGCGCGTGCTCCGCATGCGGGCGGCCGATATAAGGGGCGGCCCCGGCCGCCTCCTTTTTGCAAAAGTTTTTTCCGAGATTTCTAGTCTCTCTATTGTCATAAATTTTATAAAAAAATTTTATTTTTCATTGTAGTAAAAAATATATCTTAGCGTTTAGGAGTCAGCAAGTAGGAAACTTTATTGCTTCATCCCATTGAGGCATAAGAACATTTTTAGCAAACCTAAAGAAGCGATTGTGACCTCGAAATCTAGTACTGTAACTTAAACTTCCCACAATTTATAAAATGAACTTCTTCCGTTGGCCCTTTTGGTCTTCCGAATTGTAAAAAATATTTAAACCAATTTTTATATTTTTAAATTTTCAGAGGAACTGATAATCGAATTACTCTTTTCAAAGTTACACCGCAAAAAACTAGTCTACATGTTATCTTACATTGTTATTTGAGCGGGACAATGCAGCACAAACGAGCACTATTTGATGTTGTCGATTAATTGATTAATTTTCAAATTTTCAAGTTCCTGACAATAATCGAATTAGCTGCTTTAAAGTTGAAACTAAAAAAAATTAGTCTAAGTATTTTTTAAATTTTTGTTCGAGCGACACAATGCATCACAACGTGAGCACTACACGGTGCAATCTTTAGATAGATTTCTAAATTTTAAGGAGGAGGAGTAATAATCGAATTAGCTCCTTCAAAGTTGCACCCCCCCAAATTCGCCTGTGTATTGGTTTAGATTTTCTTCTTTGAATATAATAATAATAATAATAATAACTACTACAACCTATAGCCTAATCCAAGGCCCCAGAAGCTATAAGCTTGTGCGGGAGGGAGGGGGCGATTATTATTATTATTATGTAGGCCCAATGTAGGCCAGACCCCAAAACTGTAGAAAACCTTAACCAGATCTGCCGCCGCACACTGGACCGTTTAATACAAGCTAGACGTAAAAAAGTCAAAGTCTAATTTCACTATCAGCCCTATTTCACATCGACCACAGATAACCACTGACCTCAAAAATGCATTTACTAATCCCCTACCCCAACCTGAAAATGAGTAATTACACCACAAAGTTGGTTTACAAGAAAAGTGCAACAGGCGATGTTATGCATTTGCAGTTGACGCGCTCTGAAAGAATGTGTGTTTTAGGACTTTGTAGGTGTCGGAAGTGTTTGAAAAAAATGTCATATGCAGGGGAAGGTATCAAGTATCTTATAGGCTTACTTAAAAATTTTTATCGTGTATAATATTGTTAGAAAAAAAATCTAAACTCAAGCTATATCGCAGTGTTTATTAAATGCATGTTGATGAAATATTTTGGAAAATCTACGTATGTATTCTGCGATATCTTACGATCATATTCAGCTTAAATGAAAGCTTGAAGTGTCTACTTTCAAATACTGTAGTCGGTTGATTTCGCACGAATTTGCATCACACTTTTTTTGGGTTTCAGGGAGTAGGTTTTGCATTTCTCGCAGGGAGTATTTTGACATTTGGTGCTCTACTTCAAAATGTGAATGACAGGCCAAGTTATTTGGATACATTTCTAATAGAATAAACCTACCAGAAGCTAGTGGTGCCTTTGTACGTAGGATTAATTCACAAATTCGAACACTATCATACAACATTAATCAGAGATGGAAATCAGCTGGTGCGCGTAAAGAAAGGTACTACCTGTTGTAATAAAGACAAAAAGTATATAACAGGACTGTATTTATTGCGTTCGTACTGAAAGTAATATTAATTGTAACTGTTGTTGAAAAAATGGGCACAAGTTCTTAATGATGTAAATCAAGAAGTCCCTCGATCTCTGCCAGGCAGACCACCAAAAGCATTTTAAAGCTGTACCGAACACGGTAAACGATCCAAAGTTCGTGATCTTCTAGAATCGCGGTCAGCTTCTGAATTGTCATTTGCTGCACAAATGGCTGTACGTGCAAGTGGGAGTCGTGCAGCAGCAGATCTCATAAAAGTGGTTTCAGAACGTCCGAAAGAAGCGAAAGAGTTGCAGAAGTTTAAAGAACAAGTGCAATCGCAACGTGCATATATGGCCTGGAAGCACTTGCTATATATGTAGATACTAACTTAACTCGCAGTAGTTATAAAACTTTAAGAAAAAACGCCATTAAAATAGGTCACTTTATGTATCCCTCTGTATATAGAGTAGGGATCACTAAAAAAAGCTGTATTCCCTCGGAAGAAGCTATCAGTGTTGATGAAACAAGTGCTTCCATTAATGTACAAGCTATAGTTCATCACACAACTGAACGTTTGTTAAGAGTGCAAGAGCTTGTTATTGCTAACAATGTCCCTGATGGAAGCACTCTAACTTTAGTCTGTAAATGAGGTGGCGATGGCAGCTCAGGTCACAGCACCTACAAACAAAGGTTTCAGGAACAAGGTAGCACTGATGAATATTTATTCGTTATTTCATTTGTACCGATACAGCTAAGAATAACTGATAACCGAAAACAAATTGTTTGGCAAAATCCACAACCATCCTCTACCCGTTTATGTGGCACAATCAAATTTGTTTTCGCCAAAGAAACCGAAGAATTGTCATTACGAGAGTTAGTTAGTTAGTTGTCATTACGAAACTATTCGCAATCAAATTGACAATTTACAAGACCTGGAGATAATAGTCGCCTCAAAAACAGTAAACATTACATTTCAATTTGTTTTAACAATGATTGATGGCAAAATTGCCAATTATCTGACATCTCATAGATCGACACAGTCTTGTTACATTTGTGGTGCCAAGCCTAGCGAAATGAATACTTTGAAAAGTACCAAAGAACCTAAAGCCGAATACTATGTTTACGGTTTATCTAATTTGCACGCGTGGATTAAAACGCTTGAATGTTGTTTACATATTGCGTACAAAATGGATGTTAAAAAGTGGGCTGTTAGAGATCACAATGATAAGGTTTTGGTATAAACGCGAAAAAAAACATTCAAGTGCGTTTTAAAAATAAAATGGGTCTGATTATCGATAAACCCAAATCAGGTTTTGGTACCACAAATGATGGTAACACTGCCAGGCGACTTTTCAAGAATTATGAGCAAAGTGCCGACATAACTGGATTAGATGGGGGTCTTCTAAACCGGTTCAATGTTATTCTTAGGTGTATATCTTCAGCTTATGACATAGATGTTAGTACATTTGACGTATTTCTGCAAGAAACAAAAGCCCTCTATTTAGAATTGTACAGTTGGTACTCTATGCCCGTTAGTCTACACAAAATTCTATGCCATGGCACCGAATTTATCAAACAGTGTATAGTACCAATAGGTCAGTTGTCTGAGGAGGCACAAGAAGCGCGTAATAAAGACTGTAGACGTTTCCGCTTGTCAAATACACGCAAAACGTTAAGGATCGACACACACAGGGATTTATTGACTATGCTGCTTGTAACCTCCGATCCTTTGATCAATTCTTTCCGAGAGGAACCATTCAAAGATGTGCGTCCAATGTCCTCTGATGTTTTAAAGTTTTTAATTAAACCTGAATCGCCCAGTAGACAAGAGATATCAGAGTTGATAGTCGAAGAAGATTATACAGTATCTGATAGTACGGAATATTTGGAATCAGATAGGGAAGTTTCGAGTTAATCTGTTTATGTACCTACATAATGCATGCATAGTTCAGTAATCATGTTCTGATGTCCGCACTGTTACTGAGTAATTACTTTTTCTTTAGAAGTGTTTTTGAGAATATTTTAGAAGTTAATTTGTGTAATAAACTACTTCTTAAAAAAGAAACCTTTGTTTTTTTGTCAACACACCTGAGCTTATTACGCACACTTACTAATTTTTTCTAAAGTAGTGAATTATACCACAATTACTTATACTCAGCTAAACAAAGCTATATCTACACAAAATCTGACAACTACGATTGTTTTAGAGCGATATTAGAATTATTTACGTCTAGCTTGTATTAAACGGTCCAGTGTGCGCCGCCGGGAGTCGATCGCGGGCCGCTTGGGTGAAAGTCCGGCACGCCAGACATTACACTACCAAGACTGAATATCATTGCTGTAAAAAATGTTTTCATTAAAAATGAGCTACAACAAATATTCAGGGGAGGGGGCGGCACACTTCGCTTTCGCACGCGGGCGGCCCACACCCTAGGATCGCCCCTGGTTGTTCATAATAAGAACGTTAGTGATATGAGGCCGTAATCCTTTCATATTGAAAAGATGTTTCTCGGACAACTTCTGGAAGTTATTGTGTCGGGAATTTTTAATATTTTTCTTCTATTTGAAAATAAAATAATTACATTTAGACTATTAAACCATAATACACGCATTATTAGTGACTACTGCCTATATTTAATCCCTTCTAACGAGTAAGGTAAAAACCAATTAGAAGAGGCAAATTTGCTTTATAATTCTAGAAATGCTTGACGGATAAGAACCAAAGAAAAAATTGTGTACTAACTATTTTTAAATAATGATAATGATTTTAAATAATGTTTAAAAATATGTACATTACCATTAGGTTTAATATATGTAATATAGTTATCTATTAATAATTTAATGCAATACAAATTTAAAGTTGTACAACATTACCTTTAATATTTTTTAATTTTCTTTTCTTTTAAATCAAATAGTTTTAAGGGAGTTATAATAATTTCAACTTTTCAAACAAAACTTGTCCTTTTCTATTGTATCAGATCATTTTACCGTTAGTTCCAACAGTCTCTTTTTAAAACACATGTTTGCCATAATGATCCTCCTTTCTTAATCTTTTCTAAATTTTTGTATATATTTTTAATTAATAATTTTCAAGCATTAGCACAATAAATACGTTCAAAGTTGTAGCTAGTAAATTTTATTTAATATTAACGATCACTAATTACTTGGGAGCTTTCTTAATGATTTAGAACCGACGGTGAAAGTTCTGTAGGTGAATTTGTCGACGGCGAATATGCCGATGGCGAATGTACCGGCGGCGAATTGTACCTACGGCGAATCGGCGATGGCGAATCGGCGACGGCTAATCGGTGACGGCGAATTGTCCTAGACTCTTTGCTACAAGAACTCCGTTTCGGTATCTCTTTTCTATTAGAATAAAATCGATTTGATTTCTGGTTATGCGTCCTGGCTGGTCTTGCGGTCATTTCCAGGTATATAGGCGTCTCGGGGGTAGTTTAAACCGTGTGCTACTTATTATAAGATTTTCTTCTTGACAGAATTGTACTAATGTGTCCCCCTTTTGGGTTTCTGTCGCCCACACAGAGAAAAATGTATTTAAATTTCATCAACAATTGTGTGGTATTGTAAAACAAATTGGTCTTAAAAAAGTGACAGGGACAATTTGTGTACAATTATAAAACAAGATTGTGTCATTTAGTTTGTCAAGATTTTGTGGAAGTCAATAGTAATTTTGTAGAATCAAATGAATAGTTGTGTATAAGTTTCCATAACAAATTGTGTTACTTATTAAAACAGAATGTGTAATGTTATTGCATACAATTTTATACAAAATTGTACAATTGTTGCGCTAGTGTGTGCCACAATTGCTTAATAGTATTTAACACAATTACTTGTTCACATTTATACAAATTGTGCAATACTCTGGCACAAATATTCTATACAGAAGGCTAGATATCACAAATAAAATATATATTTTTACATATATTAAAATATATGTAACTAATATGTATATAGCTATACAATGTATAGTATTTACATACTATACAACGTGTAGTATATACACGTATAACACTAAAATTTTCTTTTGCCGTCGGCTGTTTATATATAAATCTCGAATTTACATTAATAGCGACAATTACAAGTGGTGACATCTATAGGATGTCATCCATAAACTTTGCGAAACACAATAATTAGTAGCAAGCAGTTTGAACACTGGATTATGATTTCATTCAAACAAAATATTGTATTTTTCTAAACATTTTTTACAATTATACTTCAACATAATATGCTAGCTTATCCTCTACAACATTGTTCCAAAGAAAGCAGAACTAAATCTGACTGTGTTAAATAATTGTCGTAAGTTCCTGTTAGACAATTCCGTAACGAAATCCTACACAACGCTGGACAATACGATTCTACAATTATAATATAAATTTCTCCAAACACCGTTTTGAACAATATTGTGCAAAGCTCTTATGAAGTATTTCTCTCTGTGCAGGCCATACTCGCCTACTACATCTTGTAGTGGCCCTTTTCCCACTTTGGCATTAAAATCGTCCATAGTATTGTTATCTCGTCTTTTTTGATGTGTGATTTTAATTGTTTTATTTGGGCGTAGAAATTGTTTATCTCTGCTTCAGGTTTTTCTGCTGTAGGTGCATATACCTGTATTATATTAATATTTTTTGGTTTTACTTTTAGTTGGATTAACATTATTCTATCTGTTTGCGGTATATAATTCTTGACCGATTTATTCGTCTTTTTGTCCACTATGATTCCAACTCCATTTGGGTGATCAGGTAGGTTGTTTCCGGAGTAATATACTGAGGTGTTATAGATTTCACTGTTTTTGAAAATTTCATCGAGAGATGTTCGGAAACGTTAAAATGAGTATTTTATCGGTTTTTAAGTCAATAGAGGGGCATGTTATGTCTTGGCCACATAATTAATAAAGACTATAGTTTGGAGCTTAGTTAGATTCATCAATGTTTAAAATAAAAACTTATGATTAAAGATTTCGTGCAAAAATAACCTTACTTTCCTAATATTTCATGCATAAATAAATAAATCACATTTATAAATAAAATAATTTAGCTAGACTGTGTTATCACAATCATGTATAGGCAACCTAAGTTACACTTTAGGTCAGGCTTCCCACTTGCCAGGGAAAATCATTTCCATATTTAAGATTTTCAGTTACGATGATTCAGCGTTAAGCATATTCTTTGATATTCTTAGAGGCCAGCTCAAGTTTACATGGTTATTTTCCTGTAAATAGATTAAGTAGATTAATCTTGTTATGATTGATATAACATAATTAAATTTTGAATTCATTTAATAGAATTCTGGTTATTTCAATTACAGGAGGTATTTGAAATCCTCTTGGTTCGCGAAAATGACTTGTAACTTTTATCCTGGTTTTTATTGTCATTGTTTTTAAGTGAGCTCTTAGTGCATTGTACACTGGATATTTTGTGCACAATTTGATTACCGTAGAAGTTATTTTCAAGCTGGGGTTTGTGTAAGCATCTTTTGGTGTACATCGATGTTTGTACTATAAGAATAACATGTTTATATTGATTTGTAAAGATATTTTCCTACGACCCCATACGAAAGTGAACAATAGCAAACGCTACCGATATTAAGAAAGTGAGTCATATAACACGCGTATGTTAGGAACATAACACACGTGTGTGTTATGAAAATACGTCACACTAAGCAATATCTAGAAATCCATGAATTTTGTTTACATTAAAATGATGACATTAATGTTTAATCCAATTTTGAGAAGCATTTTAACCATTATGTATCTATTCTTTTCTTATAAATATAACTTTAATTAATGTTTAATTAGTTATTTTAGCTATCAAAAAGAAATATCTAATAGATTACACCTAACGTAACCTCACTATAATACATGAAAATTATTGAAGCAAGTTTGCCAAGATTAAAATCAGCGATGCCAAATGGGAGAAAAATAAGAGTAATGTCAAATAATTTAGTTAGGCAACCTCTCTTCACACCTGGCATTGTGTTATTAGTTGAAGTTATATTTGTTAATTTTGGAAATATTATTAAATATAAATAAAAAATAAATTATGTGCCTCTGAAATTATTATATTATAAATTGCAATAGTAATTCATTTAATTAATTTTGCTGCTAAACCCAAGGTTTAATTTTATACTATGTTTAAATAAGTTATGAATATATGAGTTTTTAAAATTGAAATTTATATTTAGTAAAAGAATCTATTAAATAAAATGTTAACAAACACCCATTCACTTTAACAATTGTCATAATTCAGCTCCAGAAAAATAAAATTAAGTTGTCAAGATAACTTAATTTTATTTTTCTGGAAATGTTTTGATAGAAATTTCGTTATAATTATTCATATTGTGAAACTAAATTGTTTAACAAATTAAACTTTATATCCTAAAAATAAATGGCTTAAGAAAATTAGCTTTAAGTGTGATTTTCTCTGTTAAACCTAACCATAAAAATTTTGCTTTCAAATCTTCAAAAATTATATTCTTGAAAATTTTAAAAAATCAAAATTTTTTAAACATTTGAAATTTGGGGGGTCGTAGGAAAAATATTGTACATTACACGTTGGAAAGTAACTTTTCTGCACTCGTGTGATTTCCGCACTCGGCTTACGCCTCGTGCGTCAATTCACACTCGTGCGTACGAAAAGTTTCACTTTCCCCACTAGTAATGTAATATCCATATAGCTAATTTGTAAGAGATGAACTCTTGTTTTGTTAATTTTGCATTTGTAATTATCTGTAACGAGAATCTTCATTGTCAAGTGTTTTTCGTCCGTACCTTCTTTATTATTCATTTTGGGACTATACATGTATTATATGTTTTTAATCAGCGTTAAAAGATCTACAA
This sequence comes from Agrypnus murinus, assembly GCA_929113105.1. Lineage (NCBI taxonomy): Eukaryota > Metazoa > Arthropoda > Insecta > Coleoptera > Elateridae > Agrypnus > Agrypnus murinus. The sequence continues at coordinate 71,054,201 of OV816031.1, read as the reverse complement.
GTTTATCACATCAGATCTGGGATCAGTGTTAATCCGAATCACATGTTTTTGGATAATGACGTCACACGCATTTTGATTGTCGTTTGTTTTTGAAAAACTGTCATGTAGTTCATTTGTTTTGGCAGAAGATATAAAAGCTGCTGCATTTTGAAACAAATTTAGTCGATAAATTACGTTGAAAGAATCCACGCTCGGCTCCAGATTAAAACCTGTAAAAATTTGAGGTTATATGTATAACCAGATGTTTGACAAGTGTCAATATTGTAAACAAAGTTGTTGAAACTAAAATTAAAGGTGTTTACCTGAATCATTTTCAAGAGTTTATTGAAGATTTAATTATTATTGTGCTACGAATAAATAAAAGTAAAAGTGTTTTTGGTTTTTAATTAAATTCAAGTGAATTGAATTTACGCATCGATATTTTTATGAACAACAATCAGCTGTTTGGTTGTACAGCAGTCTTGCCAAAAGGATTATTTTTATAGGGGATATTATTCCATAACATACTAGGTTAATTAAGAAAATAATTGATTCTCATAAATAAAAAAAATTATAACTTGATTTGTAAAGTTGATCTTAGGGTATTTAAATCTATTTGTCTTAACTCATTAATTTCTTTTTAAGAATTCATTTAATTTTCAAATAAAGAAAACGATAATCAAATTTCTTTAATAAAGATTTATTTATTTTGAATAACATTTTTAGTTACATTTAAATAATTATTTGTGTTGGTTTGTTCAAACGAATAACTGTATTTAATCCTATGTCAGATAATACGACTTTTCTAAACGTTTGAGCAAGCTTGAGGATTTATTCTCAATTTCCAATTGTAAATTATATTTCTTTTTCTTTGACTTTGCTTTTCTAAATTTAATTTTGTTCTTGAATAAAGTTTTTGTATTTTTAATTAACGTATGTGTTTAATTGATGCTAATACAAGCATACAGCATTATTCTCTTTCAAATTCAGATTACAGTTACAGGTGTCCAGCTTGCAGAAGCATAAGTGCTTACAGTTTAAGTTTTTTCTTGTTTCCAGGCATAAAAGAATATAAGAGTCTCGAAATTCAAATAATTTATGTTTTACCGAACAAACCTGAGCTAGCTGAGAGAAATAAAGAATATGTGTGGTGTATTTTAATCATAATCCATCGTATATAATTTATACAGAACGGTGGATATTTTATTTAAGTAATTTTATATTTTTATCAGGATCACCGCAATACAGTTGAATCGCCTAACATTTCAAGCAATAATGTAGCTAACTTCGCTTAATAATTTTATTGAGTTTTTCTTCTTATTCATTTTTATTTAAAAGGTTTTTTATTGTAATTATTATTCGTAGAAAAAGTATTTACGATAGCATCAAACGCCAGGTTATAGCAACAAATGGAAATTTCATAGGTAACCTTTTCCTTTTATACAATTCCAGTTAGCAACCAATATTTTCCAAAAATAACCACATTTCAATTTTGTTTGTAAAGGAAATGAGCGTTCGTGCTAATATTACACAGCACATCAAAGTTATCAAAATTCCAAAACGTGCTAAAAAAAGGTTTACACAAATATTTAAACAGCCACACATTTACATACGCTGGTATTTATCCAAACGGCTAAAAACGTGTAAAAATATTAATTAACTAATCAATGTTTACATTTAATTAATTAACGGTAATTTTCTACATACGTAATATTACACAGCTCTATTGTTTCATTATGACTACTATTTGAATAGGGGAGAAGAGAGAGAAAAACCCCTAACAGAGGAAACTATTCGTAAATAGTGCATAACCGTTTATTTCCTGAAATGCGTATGGTGGAGAAAACAAACAATGAACAGTGAGAGAGAGGGCTTGTTTTGCTGATATTATTCATAGTCTGTTTGTTCAGGATATCATTATGAAACAACATTCGTATAACATACATAAAGCAAATAAAATAAAGCGGGAAATCGAAATGAGAGGGGAAATTAAATAGAAGGGAACGTATAGGATGATGATCCTGGTGGTAGTGGCGGATAAAATTTCGTTGCCGTATTCAACTCCAATGATTACTAATATCATTTGGGTTCATTATTGAAACGGAATATTCTCAACGGTGTGGAAATTGAACTAGAAAATTTACATTTTGTGCACACAAGCACAGCAAAAGTTTTTATTCAAAGCTATTGAAAGTTAATGAGGACATTTGAAACTTTTCTACTAGAAAATTCATTGGTTTTTGTATTTCAGTTTTTCCACTGAAACTTTGGATACTTTTTGTGATTTCTTATAACCGTTATATGCAATTTTTATCTCAGTTTTTCAGAAAAGTATTTCTGAGCACTAGATATTAATGGGCGAAAAGTCTTCGACCTCTTGTCGTTAGGATCAAATGTATATCTTTACATTTGGGAAGGTCTACCTACAACTTCGCAAAATCAATAGAGATAGAGCGCAGGAAGTAGGCCTGATCTGCAATTGCAATGGATGGACAATATTTAGCTTAGCAGTTGAGTCAATTAGGACTCTACAGGTCACACGTAACTCTCCTAAATATACTATGTACCTACATTTAAACATCCCTTAAGGCACTACATATCGACTCTAGCTTTCCAACGACTTTGGTCGACAGTTTTTTTTTCTCAAAAAATACTCAAAAAATGAAAATTTCTTCAAAAAAGTAATTTATCTAAATATCACGCAGAAGACTACTCTTATTATCGAATGATAGTGGCATTTACTATGCATTATGAACCCTTTTGATATGGATTCTGGAAGTCATAGGCGAATTCATTCCGTAATTTTGGTCTTATTTAATAATACGTGCACTGTTAGACTGTGACACCTTGTCCAAATGACCTAATTATAACTCTACGGCTAACAACAAATGAGATCTTTTTTTTGTTCAATATCATCTGTCCAATGCATGGTGTTTTCAGTTTGCAGGGAGATATACCTTTCGTTTTAAAGAAACAACTGCCGTCAAAGATTTGTGTATCACAACCTAGATGACAAAATGCATGTATATGACTACATATGGATTGGATGTAGCCCAGTATCAACCACTAGGTTTATATCTGATCAAGGTTGAAAGGACACATTCACAAATGGCTCTAGAAATGTCTCAGACAAATATTGGGAAATACTCTAAAACAAAACACAGAAACAAACCATACATATATTTATCGACATTAAAGCAGCCTACGACACCATCAACAAAGGTAAGTGAGCTTATTGAAGCCATGGAAGAATTAGGTATACACGGCATATGCTACCTTACAAGCCTAAACAAAGCTAACCATGAAGAAAGAAGAATTAGTATTCTCGGCATTTGAAACCAGTGGCAAACTGCTGCTTTTTCAGCCAGTACCCGACTTAATCCCAAAAGAGACGTAATGAGATCTACTGAAATCAATAGAATAGGAACAATTTTAGCATCCAAACCATCGCTTTCACCGTTGATGCCGACATCATTGATAGATCAGAGGCGGCCGTTAAAAAAGCATAGGGTATTGCAAACCGCAGCTAGGGACATTGGTCTGGTGGTGAACACCAATAACACTAAATATATGTGTACATAATGCGCCCAATACAAAACAGAATATTGCAAGCTGATCAAGCATAAATAGAATCTGTGGATGAATTTATCTAACTACACTCAGATGAAGCAATAGTGATGAACTACTTTCATGTTTTGAACGTAAAGTTCTACGAGAATATCCGGTGCTATAATTAATGATGACGAGGTCTGGAAAAACGCTACTCCTTCGAACTATACGGAGTCTACAAAGATGCCCAAATTGTAAAATCAATCAAACTTAGCCGCTTGTGGTGGGTTGGGCGTGTTTTTAGCATGGAAAAATCGTAAAATGAATACGAAAGAAATTGGAAGGGGACCCTGGAGTAGGCCAAGACCCACCAAGGGCTGTAGCGCCAACATGATACCGATGATGACGACTCTAGATATGCTTTTGTGGAAGGCCAGTTTGAAGACATCAGACTAATTTCCTCACATTTTCTGCCCAAAAGTTTATTTATCGTAAACTCAATGTGCTATAAGTCTTAAGTACACTGAGAAACAAAATCTTGAATATATTCATCAGTAGACATCGTTTTCAGCTGTTTAACTGTATAAGTCGAAAAAATCGCGTCCTATTCGTTACTGATTGATTGTATGAAGAATTAGAAAGATTCTAGCACTGTAAATACAGATATCGTAGGTTCTTTGGGTATCTGGCGATTAAAGACCTGGCTCGTTGCACTTGCAGATTTGTAACTTGGAAGAGCTAGCAAAAGATGTCACTACTAAAGCAGGCGGCAGTAGCAACTACCAAGGGTTTGGCAAGTGTAGGAGTAAAACATTTGGGCAGGGTCTTTGCGCATAGTGAGCTTTTGCTATAACTCATGTTTTGATTGACTAGATGATGATGATAGATTGAAAAGGTAGGGCCAAGCTTATATCTTCTTTGATACAGATATATTAGACGTAGATCCCAGTTTTTTGACATACAAATTCAAGATGGCTGACTTTGGACCTCGGGGAAAATGTGGTAAAAAAATTCTATTCTTAAATGGAACACCCTGTATACTTTTGCAAATTTCGATTTTACGGGTCAAAATCAATATAACCACGTAAATTTAAAAAATATTATTTTTCAAAAAGCTTTTCTTTTTATATAGAAGGCCAAGATGACCAATTTTCCACCCCTAACATTATTTTCTTAAATAGAAGCAATACGGGCCTATACCTATATCATAGAAATTACATTACGAATTCAACGATATACCGGGTGTCCAAAAAGTGTAGAAACGCTTAAATTTCTCGAGAACGACACATCCGATTTCAAAAAGAAAAAACACGTGTGTCTTTATTTTTTGAAACCCATTCAGTCATTATATGCAAACATCACCCCCACCCCCCTGGGGGATGGGGCGGGAGTAAGTTGTGAAAACTTAAATGGGAACACCTATTTTTTATTGCACTTTTGCATTCTCCATAAAAAACTGTTCTCAAATTGCAAATTTCGCTCACCCCACCCCTCTTGGGGGTGGAAAGAGGGAAAATTGCACATGTCCGCAGAAAAACGATCTTTTTTTTACTTTTTTCCCTCCAAAATCTTTTTTGTGATTTACAAATTGTCCGCCCCCCCCCGACCCCTCCTCATTTGGGGGAGGAAGTTTTGGAGAAAAGAAAAGGAAAAAAAGATCGTTTTTCTGCGGACATGTGCAATTTTCCTTCTTTCCACCCCCAAGAGGGGTCGGGGGTGGGGAGGGGCAAAATTTGCAATTTGAAAACAGTTTTTTATGGAGAATGCAAAAGTACAATAAAAAATAGGTGTTCCATTTAAGTTTTCACAACTTACTCCCGCCCCACCCCCCAGGGGGGTGGGGGTGATGTTTACATATCATGACTGAATATGTTTCAAAAAATAAAGAAACACGTGTTTTTTCTTTTTGTAATCGGATGTGTCGTTCTCGAGAAATTCAAGCGTTTCCACACTTTTTGGACACCCGGTACTTACTACATTAAGGCGGACTTTGCTTCAAACCTTGTTAAGACATTAAGTAAAAGAAATCAAGAGAAGAGCTGCTGATTAAATTGTAATTTAAATTTGATATGTGATTATACCTACTAATTTTCAACCGTAAAACCCAAATATGCAAAAATATACAGGATATTCCATTGAAAGATTGAAATTTGAGTAATTTTCGGCTAAAGTGGGAGTCGGCCATTTTGGATTTGTATGTCAAAAAATCGGAATTCCACTACCATTATATACCATTACCATTTTCACATTCACCAGTCCTTTACAGCCGTTTCTATGTAAAAAACTGAAAATTACATAGTTTTTATAGATGATGTGTCTGAAGTACTATGATTTAATCCCAAATCATAAATTCTAACATTTGAAGCAATACTCTTGGTAATCATCCTAGTAATCGTTGGTAACTACTCAGTGGCGTGCGGTCCACGGAAGCAATGGAAGCAATGCTTCCCTTAAGAATTTATTAGAAATAAAAAACAATGCTAACAAAAATAATTTTATAAAATTATGGTTATAGTTTATTTAAATTTGTAATATTTAATTAACTTAAAGCTCAATATCAATTCCGTACAACAAAAAGTATAATTATTTAGAGTGCTATTTTAAATTATGCTCATTAAACTTGCGCGGAAAGGTAATACCGATTCAAATGTGTTACATACACTGCATATAAGCACTGATTTCGTTGCTTATTGCACTTGCCAGCCGGCCAGTCGCGCCTTCGTTAGTTGGCGGGTGCCTTGTACATCGTAGTAAGGTCACATTATTTTTAGTGTGCTCCATGCTCAAATGTTTATTTATTATAATTTGGTTATTTGTTCGATTTAGTGTTTGTTAAATGTAAATCTGCGAATGAGACTGTATTTTGAAACATTTTATTATTTCAAGTTATATAAATTGGAATTTTTTTAAAGACAAATAATTCTATTTGGTTTGATCAGTACGCAAATTTAAAATTGCATTATCGTCATGACTACAAATTTAGCTGCTTCGGTGGAAGGTTCGAGTACTTACGAAAATTTTGTTGTTCAGTTTGTAAATTATTAGATTTTTTTGCATACAGTTTTGGGGGGAAATTACAAATTCATGAGAAAGGAAGATCAAAACCAGAACTTTCAAATTTAACAACAAAGATTAAAACCTGCACCAGGTAGTTTGCTAAAAAAGACCGGAAAATCGAGTTGCATTATAAATAGTAGTACTTTTTTTAAATAAAGAATACTAGTCAACAAATTCCATAAGTATAAAGTATAAATGCTCTTCTTTAAAAAACTTTTAAGTTTAATAATTATAACACTGTTTTTTATTGTACCTAGCAAGTGCGGATCCAGAGAATTATTTGGGAGAGGGGCATCTTTTGAAAATAATCGTTTTAAGTAAACTAATAATAATTACTATACAAACATTATTTGTTTTTATCGTATGTATATTTATTTATAAATGATATACATTGCACAATATTTAATAATCATTAACTACCTTTACATTCAAAGTTTATTTAACTATAATACTAAAGTATATATCAAAAGTTTGGGGGGAGGAATCCCCCCCGTGGATCCGTGCCTGTACCTTGGTATATTAAATTCAAAATCGTAGTTGCTTCCCTAGCCTAAATTCTCACCGCACGCCACTGTAACTACTACAGGTGTAGTATATTTATGCTTGAATATGGTTCGACGTCTTTAGAATTCGAGGTGTGTGTCACGGTGTGAAATTGTAGCAGTTAGATGTCGTATTTAGGGGGAGGGGTATCGGGCTGGAGCTCCCCGATTTTTTTAATAGCATAAGTCATTTATGTCTCGAAACCGTTCCCGTAAAAACCTCAAAGTAGTAGCCCCCTCCCAAAGAAAAATCCAAATACGCCACTGAGATGCACAATATTTGAAATAGACTAATTGAAGTGATTGATGCTAAAGTATCCAACATGGACGGCAAGTAATTTTTATACGTAGATACACTAACTAATGAATAAATCCTAATGTACTATTCGTGTATGTTAACTGCTGCTTTATATGGTGGCAAATGACGACCAATGGGACGAGGATTTATTTAGCTTTAATAGCAATGGGTTTTTTGTCAAGTGCTTTAGAACCGCATCACTTCTTTCCGCACTTGGTAGCTCCTTTTATGCCTGATCTGGCTTATTTGAATCGCCCACTGCGCAGATAATATCTTGATTTTCATTGTTAACTGCATATTTTCCAATTAGCTTCGAAAGCAATATTATCGGCAATAAAGGCAATACTCGCAATAGTGACAGCCGCAGTGATACCTAGCAGTAAGGCAAAACACGTAAATCGTTGTCCAAATTTTAGATGTGTGAAAGACCCCTCAGTAAAATTAATATTGATCATGTCTATTAGGACATCGCTAAGTGACCTCTGAACACCAAGATGCATAGAATTAAGGCAGTTTAGTTGGAAATCATACTCATTGTCAAAATCTTATCAATTTAGTTGTGTTTTTCCTTATGTGCACACATCTGAAGAAAGTATTTGCGAATGTAGGTGACTACACCCGTGTAGCCACAGATTGATTTGTTGAACCACTAAGTTGCAGAAGCAGTACCAGAACAACCTATTTGGAATTACACATGGAATACTGTCACTATTAGTCAAACAGTTACTATCCCAATCATCAATCCGTACAGCCGTGGGATTGATCTAAAAAGAGTCATTTGTTACTTTTTAAACCCTTCTACGTGCTGACGATGTAAACCAATCCAACTGCAGAACGAACATGCCAACTGGACTCCACTGGCTAAAGAGCCTCCTATAACTTATAAGGATTGTTGTAGAACCTAACTTTGACTAAAAGTGATACACGCGTATGCACATACAAATATACTTATGCACAGGAATTCACGCGTGCATACACAGCTATAAATAATCACAACATCAAGTTTCGCTGTAATATCTAAAACTACACGATTAAATCCATTATTTTTGCTCTTTTCTAGGAATCGAATATGTAATTATGCAAACACTCTGATGTAATTTTTAATTTTGTTAATTCTCTAAGGCGAACACTACTAGCAGTATTTAAACAACCACCACACCATACCATTACAACAGGAGCAGTATTGTAATTTTTGTTTGAATTAGCACGGGGATTATAAAATATTTAAACATCAGTCTGCGTTTACACACAGGCACATTAACGTTTTCCAGGCATGCATTCAAAACCAGCAGAGAGCGTATTTTTTAAGAGTAAGGGAGCAAGAGCGGGATAGGGGGCGGAAAAACTATCCGAGCGAAATACAATAGAAAGATTTTGCAGATATTCGTATTCGCTGCAGATATAAACAGATTATTTGCTTGCGCTTCAGTCCATTTGTTTGCGGGATATTCAAAGCTGGATTTTCTGTTCATCCTCTTATATTATCAAACGCTTTTAGAGATCTGCAGAATAGATATTTAAAAAAAAGAGTATTATGGTATGGTATATATATATATAAAGTTTCTCTTGGAAGTTATGTGCGATTTAAAAAATTTTTTTTTAATAAGAGGATTAGTGGAGAAGATTTTTTTTATCATAAATCAAAATTGATCGGGAGTTTTTCACAACAAAAGCAAAGAAAATTATTAAACTCTTTGAAGTAGAATTGATTTCGAAGGGATTTTTTACAGAATGAATCCGCGGAAAAATGATTGTCAAATATAAGAAAAATTGAAAATCTGCTTTTTGTTCAAGGGATGCGAATTTATTGTTCGAATTTTATCAGGCGGAAACACGCTAGCAATGTAAATAAAAAAAATAAACAAAAAAATGAACTTATTTGTTTTATATTATTTCACATTTTCACATATGTATGTGGTTGATAAAACAGAATTTTTATATTATATCTCTTTTTTTAATAACAGAAAGAATTTTCAATTATTTCAAATAAATGAAAACCAAAGAAGGATGTTTTAATAATAAAAACATTTTCATAATATTCTTGTATACATAGTTTTTTTTAAATAAAACCACAAATGTTAATATTTCTTCGACATTTCGAACATACCCAACCCTACATCGAATTAGACGCATCCAATGTATTCTTTCCAATTCTTTTGTTGTGAGAGGAACCACAATTCAGGTACCCCCTTTTTGGCAACTTCACACAGGCGCACTAATGTGTATACATTAAGGCTAAGTTCTCGCGAAGTTTTCTTTTGATCGATGCTATCTGATTAGTCAATAATGTCATGTTCGCTTATTAGAAGAACGCTAACATTATAACTATTTATTTTTAAGCTTCATAATGTAAATGCTTTACATCAGATAAAAAACGGCAGAGATTCATCTTAATAATTGACCTTTTCCAGGTAACCATTATTAGCAAACTAGTGCGATATAGATACTCTTGATATTTTTATAAATTCAAGTTTAAAATTTAGGAAATTGTATATTTTTAAAATAACTGCTCAAATCGTATGATACCATAAGTTCCAAAGTAAAATCTCATAGCCAAAATTAATTGAGTCTAGTATTTTATAAGAAAATGTAAGCTTCTAAATCCCTAATCAAATTTGATATGGAAATAATCATTCAGGAATTCCTCAACGGTGTTTTCTATTAAGCATAATGAGGCCTTTAATGTCATTTGATTTAATATCAAATATTGAAAAATAAGTATCAAGTTATCGTGTCAGTTCTTTCGTGAACTCATGACCACAGTTTTCCTGAAGTTGCGTACACACTCTTGTATATACTTCTTTCTTAAGCAATTAGTCTTGAAGTAGTATTCATTTGTTGCCAGGAACCAAGATTTTGTCCAGACATGTCTCAATACGATATTCAAGACGAATGCCAAATCTGGAGACTGAATGTTTTGTTACAAATATGGGTCTCTGTTTTACTAGACGCCCTTGAGAAAAATATCCTTATTTTCGGAGTTAGATTATTTTGCTTTCATCGGTGTTTCATCAAATAGGGCTTCGGGACAACCTCAGCATTGGAGTCAACATTTGACAACACCGAAAGTAGCATATAATAAATTAGTTGGCAAGTAGAAAACATGGCCGTCGTATTGTAAATATGAATGTAGAAGGAGTTGCCACGTGGACAAGGCGTAGCTAGCGCCTGCGCCACCTCTGTGCAGCACAGGGGCACCGGGCGCCAGCGCTCCGACAGTAAAATATGATATAAATTAAATACGACCAGTGTAAAGTTGGAATGAAATTTACTAATAAAATATAGCTTATATTTTGAATCGATCTTTTTTTTTCATATGAGGGACGACATTGCGCTACCTTGTAGAGGGGCACCACAAACCCCAGCTACGCCTCTGCACGTGGACCTGCAAGTCATTCATGATGGAAGATCTAAATAGCGTCTTATGACACGTATGTGCCTAATATCATCTGAATATGGGATCACCTAGGTTGAAATTTTTGTATCCTTCCGATATTAATGGGATTTAACACACGAATACGTTGGACGAAGACAAGCAAAGACTTCCAGTGTCAAAAACCAAGAAAAGTAGGTCTAAGATCTCCAGAAGTCACATAAAGTCAAACGAAAATGAATTTTCTCAGTTTCATGTTCTCTGAGAAAATTCATGCATTACAAAGGTCGAGCGGTCCAGTAAAGATATCTTCAGTGATCTCTAACAATCACTAAAGTCCGACTCCAACTACTGTGTCATTCCAAAGCTATTGAACTTCTGAGAAAAACCTTGAAAGGGACACTTAGTAACTGCGTTATGACTATAGCTTAAAAATTACGAAAGTGACTTTCCCCCTTCAAAGAGAGTCTAAGTTCAACGTAAGGAAGTGTAGCGTAGCGAAGGGGGAGTAGAGGCACTTGCACTGGGCACAAGTAATAGAGAACGCAAATTTCAAAATTTCTCAGAAAATCAGCGACCTCAAATACCTATATTTTTTTAAATCTTGTACGTTTTTAAATTTTTCAGAAATTTGGGGTACTTAAAAATTAAGAGAAAAAATAACTTCCGTTACGTTAGTGAATTTTTTGTTACACATTGTGGAAGTTTTTAGTCGGGTATTTACGGGGTAACAAATTTAAGAAACTGCCCCCGGGCGCGAATTTTACCCCTCATTTTGCTCCTGCCGCCGTTTAAGATGGGTGTTTCTACTCCACCTTGGAGAATGGCTGAAATTAGATGGATTTAACAGAAGCCCAGCCCCCTCACAGAACAATTTACATGTCTCTGCGACTTTTAACAATAGTTGCTGCTACCCACTACCTAGTGAACCAGGCCCCAGAAGCTTGTCCGGGAGGGAGGGGCAATTATTACCATTACGCGGACCCAACGTGCGCCTGAAGCCAACTTAACAGATTGTATTAGCACAAATCCCACATTTGTATTACAGCTAACGGAAGCTGCAGAAAACCTTAAATCAGATATGCCAGCACCAGGAGGCGAACCCGCACCGCTTGGGTAAGAGAAAAGCACGCTACCAAGGCTACTATAATAAAATAAGTATATTTCAAAATAACTCGGGTATAAACCTTTAAATGGCATGTCCTGTATAAATGTTAAATTACTGAGACTCGTCTCTGAAGCTTTGAACATAGAAATCTCGAATCTCTAAAGTTTACAAAACCTTTGAAGCTGGAATCGTTGAAGCTTATAAATGCGGCACTTTGAAAATTGGGGTTTTTTAAAGTTTGAAACTTTGGAAGCTTTCTGAATTAATAAGATGGATACACCTAGGATTTTAAATTATGCAAGTCTTGGCTTTGAAACTTAGAAGTTTTAGTGGTTTGAGCCCTCCCGATGCTTGAAACTAGGAAACTAAATATAGTACCTATGTAATTGAAGGTTTTCACTTCTATTACTTCTGTTGTGTTTGGAAGCCTGGGATTTTAGAATTGTAGAACGCAAAAACTTTGAAATTCAAAATAGGAAACTGAACCCGAGATTTTAAAATATGATCGCTTAAGACTTTAAAACTTATTTTTATTCAGATCATCTCAATCTCTGGATATCTAACACCAAAACACTAGAGATTGCCGGTCTCTCTCACTATCCAAGCCTTAAAATATAAAAAATGTGTATCTACACCACTGCAATTTAAGAAGCGACTCCTTGACCATATAAGTACTATAAAAACTAGAAATAGAAGTTTCCACTTCCACAACTCATGGATAAATCCTTGGGATAATCGTGTCTTGTACTCTGCCCACCCTAGACAGAAATCCAGGGGGCTACTACTGCCCTCTTGATGATAATCCAAGAAAAGTACGTAGTGTTATGTGGATTATTATGTGTAATCGAATGAAAAAATGTCAATATGAATTAGTGTCAAACAAGATCACTTATTAATTGGGTCAGGATTTCATCGAACTTCAATAAAAAATACAGAATAAATTAGTAAATTGAACATGCCTTAAGAATAGCGTAATGAAAAATCTACGACTAGGGCTGTTAAGGAAAGAAAGGAAGTATGGATTCTTAAACACTTCTGTAACTCTTAATTTAATTAAATTATAATCACAAATACAAAAAGAACCCCTGCAGTATAAGCTTCTATAATTTTTCTACGTCATTCTGCGTAATAAATTATTTTTCTACAAGTAGGTAGCAATGTTAAACAGGGGTTAGCGATACATGTTCTAAAGTTGTGACATATATATGTAACGAACCCCTTTGCGTAAAATGTTTTCTAGCAAAAGTTAGGGAGGGTGACAAAAGCGATGACAAGTGTATAAATGTGTTCCTCTATCGAGTTTTATTTCCGATAGAGCCATTCAATTTGCTGTAAACGAGGCAGTGATTTTTCCTAATTCTCGCTTGCATCGTCCAATCACAATCTTGTATTGATCTTATGGATGTGTTATTACCGTTATTATTATTATTATTATAAAACCTTCCATGTCGTTAATTATGAACGGACAGAGTTTCCGTTAGAGATACCTATGAATATGGAGAGACAGTAAATAACCATCTTCTCATCTCTCTGCTTCAAATATTATCGCCATAGTGTGAGCCAAATGATTGATTACTCTAATCCACTAAAATAACGGTTTATTAATGGACAATATCACATACACATTGTGTGCTCTATTTAAGCCGTTATTAATAAACTCTTGCTGCTATAATGAATAGAAGAAAATAACACACGCACATACGACATTTAAACATTAAGCTTTTTGTTTTCATTAGTGGTATCATTTACGTATAAGGGATGAAACTAATTAAGCATATTCTCTATAACGCGTGTTCAAGAGTGCGTATGTTCCAACGCGATATATGCATTTTAGGAAACACTTACAGAATCGTTCATTTTCAGATTTATTCCTGCGCGATTCTTTCTGCGCAGAACATCAAATGAATAAAGAAACTAGCATCGAGTGGAACTGGCTACCTAGCAATACTTGTAACGCCAGGGTTATTTTTCTCTGTGTGCGTTATTGAGCATTTTGCCCCTAACCCCATTATTACACAAGACATGCATTTTGGCTTTACAGTGCACAAGAATGGATATATGCCAAAACAAAATACACAGCTATTTTTAAGTATAACTAAAGTAAAGTATTAGCGAATCAATGTAAGAATTAAAAGTACGTATAATCGTATATAGTATAAAATTATCAAAATACCATATGAATAGGCGATTACAATGTACGGGTTGAACAGAAGTAAATATACAGCCCAGTAATTGGAAAACGTAGCTTACATCAAATTGCTAACTATAGTTACTAAGTAGAAAGCAGCTTTGCTACAGAACACCTGAGACTTAATTGAACCTCTTTGGACACAGAACAATACACAGAGAAACGTGGACTTCACAAGATGGGACAACACAATGGAAACAGTCCAAATAGACCACATTTTATTAGGAAAACAGCATACGAAAAACGTCAAAGATGTCAGAGTTTTTAGAGGTGCAAATGTTGGGTCTGAACATTTACAACAGCAAGTTGAAAGAAAAAGAAATACTACACAATTTCCAAAATAAAATTAATCATTAATCAATTAATTGTCAGAAAGAAAAATGAAATAGTCTATGTAGATCTAATGGAAAAAGATTGACTAGAAGATACTATTATGTTTCGGGTAAAAGAGATAAAGTTATATGGAGAATATCAAAGAAAAGGAGGATTACATAATGACTAATGTCAAAATGCATTAAAAGAGAGGTAAGATGCAAGATTGTGCAGAACCAAGAAAGGGTATGAACTAGCGAAGATAGCAGAACAGAATGGAGAAAAAGACACAAGAATTTTATAGAGAAATCAAAAGTAAAAGGAAAGGATACCATCCAAGAAATGTATTTCTAGAGAAAGAAGGAAATTTAATAGGAAGAATATAAGAAATGAAGAACTGGATAGGAGAAAACAGACAGAAACAGAAATTAGTCAGAATTTCAAACGATTCAGAAATGCAACACATCTAGATCAGATAGTGCAGCAACTTGATACATAAAAAATGGAAAGGTCCCAGGAAAGAATGGTATAGCTAGAGAGATATAAGAAATAGTAGCAATTAATATGCCCCAATGTACAAATATGCAGATAAGAAAGAGGACGAGAACTATCAAGGAATAACTCTGTTATATGTTGCATAAAAAATTATAGCAAAGAAAAAAATACAGAAACATGCAGTTTTTGTAGATTTTAAAGAAGCGTGACTCGGTGAAAAAAAATACATTACAGAGGGTAAGATTCGTCACCATTGCCTTACATATGCTGATTATATTATCATAATAGCAAGAAGAACTTGCGCAGGATCTATGGGCACTCTGGCCGTGGTAACAAAAATCCTTCCCATGGTCATCGAGATAAAAAAGAAAGTGGCCATATACTGGTTAAGAAAGAATGCGTAAAACAATAATGGCACTGCGGCAGCACAGATAAAAAAAGAATGGCGTTCCAATTTCTTCCGGATGTGTCAAGAAGGATGACATACGCTCACATATTTCGATCACAGCCGCTCAGTTACTTTTTAACAGGTCATGATCCCTATATACATAGTACTTGCTTGTATAAAAATCTCAGGTGTGATGAATTTTGCGAGTGTGGGCAAGTCAAGACACCAGAGTTTGTTCTTTTTGAGTATTCCAGCTCAGAAGAGTTAGAGAAGAGAGGAATATCCTTCGAGGTAGGGACACTCGAGAAACACTCAGAGGTCAGGAAGAGCTTCAGATCCTAAACATACTTACTAGCGATCAAAAACTCCTGGCAACTATAAACGTTAATACTACGAGAAGTTACATTGCAAAAAGCATTGCTCTAAAACCAACATACACTACATCAGCTACACTCTAGCATAGAATTGCTGTTTTGATTACCAAGATGCAATGCTTTTATAAAACCGACGAGACAGAGAATGCAAACGATCTATTACTTCATTACTGAAGGGATTGCTTCAACCATAAACGGCAATTACATTGTGAACCGAATTACTTCTTGAGAATTTCAGAAAAAGCAAGACCCTCAGAACACAGCGACACCATAAACGGCAAATGTATATTGAAACGTTTGACTCAAAATAAGGACAAACCATATGGGAGCGTGGCTTCAAACTCTGCAAGCAAAATTATGGCAACTACACTATGGCACCGAAGGAAAGCTCATATGCATTTGGAAATGTGACATCATGACAACGCGAAATAAGGCACACAACAAAACAATCAATCAAGCTCTACTCTATAACCATAACCACACAAGATAAAAAACAACGTCCTAAGGAATACCGGTATCAACTGGATCATACGCTACACTTTTAGCGACCAGGTAACTCAGAAGACAGCCAGTGCTAAACAAACGAAAACATCGAATAAAATAACACCAACAATACGCAGACTAGCTGGAATGGTATTGGCAACAATAACACAATCAAATACACGCAGAATACATACAATACACTAAACAGAAATACCTAAAACACGATCTATGCACCTTCAGACTTTACCACTCGGAAGGCAAACAAGCATTTTAAGCCCTTGATACATAAATAACCATTTTATTACCATAATAATTATCTCTTAAATTACCTCTAGCTATATAGTAGACCCCAGTAAGCTGAGCTACTTTATCAAAAATCGTGTATCTCTAACCTTGGTGGATAGAAGGGCTAGAGCTGAAACTTTGGGAAAGCAACCGCTCTAGTCAAGATGCCCTTAGAATCAAACATCAAGCAGGAATCGATCGAGTTAGAGTAGATTAAAAACTTTTTCAGTTGGGCATCAATAAATATACTGGGTGAGCACAGACCAAGAAGAGTACATAGGAAAACAGTTTAAACCACAAACGTGGACGATAAAAATGGAAGTCTTAGACGCAATTGATAAAATACTGGTTGATGGAATAGGTATTGCTCCGGGTTATATAAAAATCAAAAGACAGCGTGTGCAGATACAAGATTCGACGACACACACCCAATTAAACTGGAACCTCCAATACTCAAATCTGAAATAAAATACGGCAAATGAGAAAGGCATATCTATCATGGCAGTCTATGTTATAAAAATTCGGAGCGCAGAAGCTGGCCTAAGAATTGGACAAAATCAGTTCACCTACAAAATGTGGACTCCAAGGCTCCTTAAAATACTGATCGGGAAACCTCTCTCATATAACATATCATTCAACTCCAACTCACAACAAAAGTCCAGAGGAGTGTATTGATGTACCAGTGGTACATCCATAAACTCCTCTGGATGTAACAAGCCGAATGGTACCTCTCCTGGGCCGTCACACCTGTCCGTATGGCCAAACCCTCTAAAGTTCGTAAAGGGGTATGTAATGGGGACCGGAGCACTTAAAATTATTTTATTTCCACTTTCTATGTAAATGATACTTTATGGGCATTTATGGTAACTAAGTAAGTGAGTAGTTACAGCTACAGCCCTGTAAGATTCTACGGGCTCCTAAAAAAAACTTGTAAAGTTCTACAATGCTCGTCAACAAAAAGCTAATGGAAACTGCTTAATTATTGGAAATAAGACTTTATACGCTGCATGAATCTTTACTAGGTTCACTAGATTATGGAGCCTCGCTCTCGCGTCGTTGCTCGCCCCACAAACTTTCCAGTTTGCCCGTAAAGATTTATTTACAAAGCTTGTTACGTAAATAACTATTAGTATTGGATTCTAGGGTGCGTTGAAGTCGAATGATATAATGGAGAGTAACGATGTATGTGGGGTTTCTTATTGGACGACTTGCGCAGCGACTTGTTGAACAATATTCGTATCCTCGCCAAATGAATTGAGGGCACATAATGTAACTTAACCTACAAAAATGAAAAATAGTTAACCTTATTTGCATTATTTCAATAGACGTGTAGGAGTTTCTCGAAAAAAAGAAATTTAAAGATTTACATTAGAATAATTTTCGTGTATATAACCTTTTCGAACATGCAATCTTTTAGTTTGTTCTTCACCTCGACACTAATTTATTAAATAATAGCTACAGGAAGTTCAACAACCTTCTATAAAGTGACTGCAATTAGCAACTAAAGACTTTATATTTCTGGTGTTACTTTTTTGCATTGAACTAAATAAATAAATCGGGCAATAAAAGTGTAATTTTCAGAAGCTTTAGAAAGGATTAAAAAAGGTGAGCTGCTAAAAGTGTTGTTAAAAAATTGAAGTTGGATGCTTTAAAAATAACTACCAGCAAATACCGTTATATAAGTTGCTTTATGAGGTCTGATGGTTTGACTTGCTTTTGCTATAGTTGGAAATTGTAGCAGAAGTTTATTAATTATTTGAACAGTATGCATAATATAATAATAATTCATAGAAACGTCTCGAAAAGATAACAACACAATGGGGCTTAATTCAAGGATTATTAATGTGCATTTGTTTTTTATTTAAAAAAGAACAGTCCATGAATCAACAAAACTATTTTTATAGCAAAGCATTTCAGTCATAAACTGAATGAATAATAGGTTGCAAAACGAGAAAAAGTGAAACTAGCTGAACTAATGACTGAAGTCTAACAATTCTTGTGCATTAACTTTGGTCAGTCTGTTGTAAAAATGTAGTAGCAATTATTATCGACTCTCTAAATTAAACCTGAAAAGATTACCGAAAGATTGTACTACACTCTGCCCCCTCTAATCTACAGTTCTAAATGACCCAAAAGCTGTCTCTAGAGTTTTGTGTAGATGATTGGTACTTTATGCTCGGGACAAAGGGGATCTATAGTTTAGTGTGTGCTCCAAAACCACTGTAATCTCAATCTTGGCTTTTGGAACTGAATCCAGAGGCTATTCCAAATCCCAGAATTACTTGGACCAAATTGACTCATATAAACTCAAGTTGCTGGCGTTTGCTGGACTGTCTAGCGTATTTTTGAAACTTTTCACACTGGGGTTCCACGAGGAGTCGCACCCGGGTTGTTTCTGTTTAGGACCACTAAACTCAATGAACTAATATAGCGACTCTGTCAAAAATGCAATTTAGATTTTATATGAATATGCGTGGTTAACTTGATCCCAAATTGTAACGATAGTCAACCAAATTTCTCTAGAACCCAGTAGCTACAATACTTGTGCTCCCAAGATAAAACTCATGCTTTTTATCTAAATTCGAACCACAGTTGAGAAAGAGTTAAAATTTTCTTTAACAATTTTCTTAACCAGTGATGCATTAATGCTGAAGAGAACTAGTGACATAAGAAGTAGTATATGTATTTAGTTAGGCCTGATGTTTCTTGCTGATATGGGTGAAAAATGTATTATAATAATTTGTAATATTCAATACATCAAACTGGTTTTGCTGTTATCTAAATTAAAAGTCTGCATTTCCTCGAGGCTTCGACTTTCCTGGCGAAAACAAAACTTCTGAGTATCTGTCTTTAAAATCTTCGACACAACATTGTGAATACAGATACAATGACAAAATATTTAAACTACGCTACTGGACTATAATGCAATCTTCAGCAACTAACGTCTGTAACTGTTGATCATTTCCCTCCATTTTTTTCTTCGTGATCGAACTATGCAAGAAGAGACGTCGCCATTGGTGGACAGTGCTTCATTAGAAACGTTCTTTGAGCAATTTTTCTAATCGCCAATATCAAGAGTATCGATCGATCCTGGAGCCGAAAGCTTTTCCCGAATAGAGGCTCGATCTCACGTCAGTCCGGATAGCTTTGCTCAGTAAGCGTTATTATACTCTACAGTAAGAGGATCTTCGCCGCCATAACTTCACACTGCGAACTTAATAGTTTTCCTCTCATTTTGTAGCCAGTAGTATTGTTTTTGAGCAACTTTTTTTAAATATTACAGTATACTGGCGTAAGGATATTTTAACAGATAACATGACAGATGTATATGACAAAATTCCATTCAAGAAAATGAAGCACTTTAGTATTTCTAGTAACCCCCAATAGACATAAACAAATGAGTGTGCTTAAATTTCTTGTAATGCTGACTAGATAGTATAATCTTTTTAACTAGAACTCCTAACACTAAGTTATTTTTTTTGTTTTAAGTTCTGATGACGTCACAAGTCTTATTGAAATGAACTTAGCTACCACTGAGGTGGTGCCCAGTAAAAACTGGAATGGGCTACCTGATATTTTGAAGGTCTTACCTAATTGTTGTTCAACCATAAAAAAAAGAATAAAACAATGAAATTGTTTCAAAAATTCCATTCAAGAAAATGAAGCACTTTAGTATTTCTAGTAACCCCCAATAGACATAAACAAATGAGTGTGCTTAAATTTCTTGTAATGGTGACTAGATAGTATAATCTTTTTAACTAACTAGAACTCCCAACACTAAGTTCTTTTTTGTTTTAAGTTGATGAGAGTTGATGATTAGCTGATGACGTCACAAGTCTGATTGAAATGAACTTAGCTACCACTGATGTGGTGCCTAGTAAAAACTGGAATGAACTACCTGATATTTTGAAGGTCTTACCTAATTGTTGTTCATGGATTAACCATAAATAAGTGAATAAAACAATGATAAAACTAATAAATTTAAAATAAAAAAAGAGAATTTTCGAATTTTTATTCTTCAATTTTCAAGATCTGGCGATAAACATATTTATCTTGAACGCGTGTTGCGTAACTTCTGGTTCTGGCCCATAAAAAAAATGTTGTATAATAATAGAAACCAGTTTATTCATCTAATATTACCACTTTTTAGCATAAACAAAGTGTAAAAAAAGATCTGCATAAGATTCTCCAAACTGCTGATCACAGAACCGGTATTTTTCTTTCTGGACGAAATTTCTCCAAGGCATCAAGTTAAAAATATCCATTACCAATTCATAAAAAGAGCTGATTATACTATAACAATAAATCTGTTAGGTATTATTAAACAAAATAAATTAGCGAAGCACATTATTAATAGCATTAAAGATTGGATGATTATTATCATTTATAATTCGCTTCCTGTTTTTCTAATTGACTAACTTTTAAAAGCATCACTTATCATTATTTTCTTAGAAAAAACCCTAGAAATAAATGAATTATAAATATTTATAGGTAAATAAGTCAAATTACCTCCCTATCATTTTTTAATACGATGCTTAGAATTTAATCAAGAAAGATTTGGTTCCTCCACCAAATGTCACGATAGGTGAAGATGGTCTACCAAAACATCATAACATTATGTAGATAATAAATCAAGCAAATCAATCCAGTTAACTTTAACTTAATTCATCAATATTCAAATCTATGAATTTGTAAACAACGACTTTATCTTTAAGAGTTAAAAAAATGGAGTAGAAACATCGCATATTTAAGACCAATCCACATTGTCCTATTTGGAGTATACAGGTAATTTCACTTAACTTTCGCATACATTTAATGTGTGATAGTACCCGTCAATAAAAACAAAAAATCTTATGCCATTTTTGATTTTACGCACATCGAAGAAAAATTGCTAAAATGGTCAGCTTTTGGGAACTGTTGGAAATAATAATTTAAAAGAAACTGTGACATCACTTAGCATCAGCTGCATCAATGCATCGGATATCATTTTAAACTGCAGTTAGATAAATCCAACTTCAACTGTGATTCTTAAACCAGTGATCACCAACCGACTTTTCAAAACAATTTTTTTCTCTCGATTATTATTAAAAATAGGCACCAAAGCCGTGTAAAAATTAATTTAAAATCTTCGAGTCAAATAGTGCTGGGCAATTGACGTTTTCATCAACTAGCGGTACTACCGCCGGTCTACCATTTTGTTTTTATAATTGGTAGTAAATCTGGTATCTTTCTTGTGGTTTTATTGGTCTTACTGTAACAAGTATCCAGAAGGTAGTTGTTAATGTATTGCGCAGGCTAAAAGCGTTAAAAGTAAATACCGTTATTATTTTTAGTGTTGATGTCACTTTTTATTTGTAGTTTAAGGTCTCACAAAACGTCCATCAGCCAGAGGTTATGTTTATGTACTCTTTTACTACATTCCAGAATAACCTCCAGATGAAGGGCAGCTCGAGCCAAATTTTTTGTCACGTGATTTAAGATCTAATTGGAGCAGATTTAATAAAGAACTGTTTAGTCAAACATAACCTCAAACTTTTAAAATAACTGTTTATTATTAATTAATTGATTCAAAACCGCACACAACCTGTCAAGCTCTACCAAGAAAATCCGATGTAATCGAGTTGCCTGCATTTGCTACGAATTTTCATGAAGAATAGAGACATCTAGTCACCTAGGACGCGCTGTTCGATCAGAGTACCGCAAAACGCAGCCATATTGGGGCAGAGCAGGGTGATTATTGATAATGGACAGATTAAAACCACGTTTTACGTATTTGACATATTAGAGGTTTGATCTTTCAGAATAAGAAAAGCCTTTCAAAGTAAACGTGGATTTGATTAAATGCAATCAAATACAAATAATGAACGATTTCCTGCTTCTTTTGCCCCAATATGGCGGCATTTTGCGGTACTCTGATCGACCAGCGCGTCCTAGGTGACTAGATGTAGTGACTCTAATGAAAAACGCGAGCAAATGTCATCTGTTTGCTCTAGATGTGAATAAAGAAACGCGAGCGGATAAAAAGACGTAATAGATGTTCCAGAGTTATTCCATATTATCCATTCTAAATATGATATCCTTGTCTAAAAAAAGACACTCCCCAATTTTTACCTAGAATGTTTTTTGTCTAGCAGGTGGATATTTTTTGTTTTTTAGTGAAATACTGTCATACCCTACATATACTCCATGCCAAGTGAACAGACCTCGAAGGAGACGATTCGTCTGGCTGCATACAAGGGAGAGTTCAGTAAGTTCAGAGAGTTCGGTGGATTAGTGGTTTGTATATTTGCTTCATAATCCAAGGGTCGCAGGTTCGATCCCCGGCCGAACTGGTAATTCTTCATAGCAAAGAAAAACTAGAATTTCTGCTTTCCTTTCGAATAGGAAACAAAAGTGTAGGTCCCGTGTCAATGCGGCGTTTGGCATGATAAAAATCCCTACTGGGAGTGCAATTCCCTCAGATTCGGCTACATTCTAGTAGGGTCGGCCAAACGATCATAGTAATCGGTGCCATGAGGTACGAAGAATGCTCCGACATCCAGATTCCTCGCCCGGAAATAAATAAACAATAAAAACATAACGTAGAACGAAATTACAACTTTATTTAATAGAATTAATCAGTGCAATAATTTTGTAAAACTTTTCCGCGCGTCTCCTTATGCACATATTTCGGCTAGACGTGCACAACCTCGTCTAGACGTGTCGTCGACGCCAGGACCATTAACGGAGTACTGTTGTTGGGTTTATTTGTGACCATCCCTTCAAATTCGCCCTGTAAACGCTCTACAGTACCGAAGCGTATTGTATATGGCATGAGTATACCGCTCAACTTTTAGTATTAGACATATGTACGAGTGATATTCTGCGCATTGGTAAAGAGAAGGATAACAGAGTTACAAACAAATTCTAAAGGATGTAGACGTACTTATGTGTTAACAATAAACTGTATTATGGAAATTACTTTTCTTGCGTGATAAAAATTTATAATATCAAGTATAAGAAAACATCGTAAGATAAATATTGTATTTGTTTTAAACTACTCTTACTTAGATAAGGACAGATGTAACGAGATAAACAATATCAGTAAGCATGACTGAACGCAGCCATACATATCTCATCTTTCTCTGTCTGCGCAGAATAACCACTCGTACATATGTCTACTACTAAAAGTTGAACGGTATAGAGAAGTTCTCAGACTTCAGAGAATTCATAATTCCGCATTGTGTGCACGCCTGGCGCATGTAGGGTCAACCCGATGCTATGTTAGCCGTAAGTTAGACGCAAAAAATCAATTGACATTTCATACCCTGTCCTGGTATGGTTCGCATGTTAAGTTACCGTGTCTTTAATTTTATTTAGCATTTGTTTCGGTCTTTGTATTCTTTCTTTGTGGATATTTTCTTAAAGCACTTTTTAATTAATCTCCTGAAGATGTCCCATACAATTGAGGCAAAACGTGAGTTCCATTATTTTCCTTCATATGACATAGTCCATTCACAGCCATCGTCTTGTGTTCAAACATCATTTCTATCCAATCGAAAGTAAATACAGACATTGAATCCAATGTGAAGCACTTCTGAAGGGTTCCTGAGTACTTTCATTGAAGCACTTCTGAAGGGTTCCTGAGTACTTTCATTGATCTCAATTCATATCCGAAAGTCATTCTTTGTCCGTTGATACGTACCGTGAAAGTCTTCGTGTTTCGAAATTATGTTGGTTTGTTGAGGGATCTCTTGGCACCGATTGTTATGGTCATATGCCCACGATCCTACTAGAACTGAGCCAAAGAAAGCCAACGTGTCAGACATTTGCACAGTTCCTGCAGTTTTACTTTCTCATCCGAGAATGAATGAATTTTCATACGCCATGAAAAAGAAGTGAAATACAATTTAAGAATAGCTATTAAAAATATGTGATAAAAGATATGGTAATTTTAACTCATCTTGGTTTCGTATTCTTTAGATAAAGCTAAATTAGTGTTAGGTAGGTATCTATAGGTGGAATTAAACATGGTATTAGTAAAAGCTCCGTGTGTAATATAAACCTCGTTTTAATGGATAACTCTGTCAATATTCCGGCTAAGTTTACCAGACATGCATGTGCTGTATGTTAATAGCATCCACATAATAGGCGCTGTTGGAATAATCAGTTAATAAGGGTATTAGATATGCAAATGTGGAACTAACACATCCCGACAGCTAACAGAGCATATCGAACATTTTACACCATGCAGCACGAGGTACCGTTTTACTACCGTTGCTTTTGGTTGTTGTTAAGTTCCGACTAGTATCAGGTTTATTTTTAATACACTTTACAGCTTAATTAGAAAGAAGTAGCTAACATTATTAAAAACGTCTAATTTTAAAATATAATCTCCTCTGTTAACGAAACTGTTCGAGAAAAAGGTTAATAGTTTCGGAGTTTACACTTGTCTGATGGTAGTTAAGTGAAATTGACCACTTTACGAGAGGTTGCTCATTTTCGTGAATTAGAGATCGGTTTGGGATTAGATCTAAGAGCGTCTTCTAATCTAAGTTCAACCACAACTGCTGCTGTAGATCTACCTTTTATCTTCCTGTTCACGACGTGTGGGGTCATTAACGCAAAATTGCTAATTCCAAACTTAACCGTCCGTGATTATGCATTTATACAACAAAATCTATTCAGGATGTTTTCATTATATTGATCCATACGTGGACGTGAACGTTTAATCTATTTACTTATATTTTAGGTTGTGACAAAGATTTCGAAAATTATTATGTCCCACCGATGAGTCAAAATAAGACGAAACCATCTTATTTTCAGAATTTTTATTCCCTGTCAAAACTAATTGCAATTCTAAAATGTGGTTATTAATTTAAAGTGCGATTAGCAGAATTAGTGTGGTAAACTATTCAGAAAAATAATTAAACAACAGAAAACTATCGTTATTACTTGTAATAGAAAAACATGTATTATTCATTAGTGAAACACGCGTTTTGCATTTATTTAAACATGTGATTAGTAGTTTGTAGTACAACTTTATTAGCATTATCGATGGGTGTATTATTTAATAAAATGTTTATTGAAAATTAAATTTTGTTTATAAAAATCATATTTTATTACATACTGGTTTACTGCAGTGTAATTTCGGTCGATGGGGAAATACAATTTACAATTCATTATACACGGTGATTCAGTACTCAATGATCGGACTTTGAGGATAAGCTTCTATGGTTATTAGAAACATAAAACCTTAGTAACTTTTTTTGATTAAATGAACTTGAAAATTTCGAAAAATTTGACCGACGTTTTCAGAAAAGTACGTATAATTGATGCAGGTCAGTGTTGTTAAGTCGAATAGAAATAAATGCAAGATCTTTAGAAATTGACACCATCAGTAAAAACGTGACATCTGTTTAAACAAGCACAACAAGAATGCAAACGACGCACATTCCATTTTAGATGAGAAAACAAAACGATCTATTAATCCGGGGGATTCCCCTCTATTCTAATAGTAAACGCAGACAGAAATGATATCATTTTAATACAGACCCATTCAATGATATCATTAAATTCGATGTGTTATGCGTTAATAAACAGATATTTTAATTAAGTAAAGACATGTTTAGCTAATTTGATCTATCCATCAATAGGTATTGTTTTAATTCAACGACCCTGAATGCTTGATGGATTTGTTTACATAGTCAAGTACAAGTACTGTTACGTTTTATTACTAAAAGCTGCAGTGTAAGGGGTTTGCAATTTGTTATCATTTGAGAAACCAAATATGTGTCACTATCACAGTACTATAATTTTTTATTCACAAACCTGCAGTATTGTATTACACATAGGGGTTAATGTGCCTATTAAAAGAATTTGAAATTGTCTTACTAATCAGAAATAGCAAAACAAAAATACCATTTTTGAAACAATATCCATTGAGAGGTTGTTCTCAACATGCTTTGTTTATTTAATTCTGTTTATCTGTTGTTATTCTACGAAACACTTGGCCAAAATAAAGACGTTTTTATTACTTTATTACGCTATCCTTGCACATTCTAGTAGTATTGAATATCTGCTTGCAATTTTAAAATATGTGTCATGTGCATTCATACTATTAAATTTGAAAACATTAGGCTGAACTTCGATGCCGTTTTTCTCCAAAAGTATAGAAATACGAGAAAAATAGTATATGGGAATTTTCTTTCTTTAATGGTTATCTAACCACTGGCAAAGTCCGATTACTCCGTAATGACTCACCGTGTATAATGAAAATATATCAACAAGCTTTTGTCAGGGCGACATTGCTAAACTTGAAAGCAGTGGGAATGTGAGAAAAGCTGATTAAAAATCAAGGTCGTGCACTTAAAGTGCTTAATATTCACCACTTTCAGCAACTAATAGCAAAATAATATGTACTTTCTTCTAGTAACATCTTGCTTTTCTTTTCTTCTGTCCATTCGCCACAGTAATGGGCAAGGTTCAATCGGATTAGTCATTGAAAGCGATAATTATAAAAATATTACAATTATGAGTAATTACTCCTTAATCATATAAAACGGTATGTATGTACTATATTTTGATGTTTTCGTAGGTTAGAATAATATGGTGGCGATACCCGTGGAGTGAACACTCGTGCAGATACAGATACTATCCGTGCGGCCACTTGACAACCTATACGCCACCCCGTAACAATTACTCCTTCCTACGTTGATCATAAATTTGAAAAACCAGAAGTGTTTATATAGATCGGTTTGCAAAGCACTCTCTCTCTCTATTTTATCCCAACTTTCAACATCAGGCGGATGCAACCACAAATCAAGGAAAAAAGATTCTAACTGCAATAACCCTACATTACCAATAACCCGGCCACATACCTTATAATGCAAAGTGCAGCACCTTAGCTTTTAGCCTCTTAGCTTTTAATACCCACTTCAGTCAGTTTTACCTCCTATATTTTCTGTTTTAAACAAATAATAAGGTGGACATCTTGCGTAATAAGTAATCAGCACTTGCTACTCACTTGCTAGATTCTAAACCTCCTTAAAATCAACACCTATCATCCCATCCGCAACCCGGCCTCTACTAGGAACACCATTTAGCCCATCGAGAAAGAAAGCAAATTACCCAAAGACCCACCACCAGCTAGTAAACCGTCTCCATCAGTAAATATCACCGTCAGCAGCAGGGTTCACTTCATTTGCGCAGGCGTGACTACCTACATCTGGCATCAACATCCCGCACCTACATACTCCAACATCATCGGGTCAACCGTCACCTCCATACTAATTACGCGTTTGCCATCAACATCCACCATCAACAACATTAACATCAGCTGCAGTCAACAAGCCACAGGCATCGACATGCCCTATCACCAATACTTTTGTCGGTTTTTGGCGTATACCAGTTCCTGCTCGGTTCGACGATGGCGCTGCCAGCACCGACATCTACTGCGGATAGCAAACTCACCACCACATTTCCAAATTACCACATGAATGGTGTATGGAGAATAAAAGAGTCATCGAAGCTATTATGTCTTACATACATCATTTTTTTGAACAACACCGTAACAAGTTGACCGACTTGGATTGAACTTGAAAAGATGATTTAAGATGGCAACCTTTCGAAACAGTCGCCCTCACTATGTAAAACTTTTGCAGTAAAATGCTATATTTTATAATTACTTATGGCACGACCGTCATGCTTTTTCATTTTCATCTTGCTGAGCCCTGGCCTCTCTTTCTTCACAATTCCAGGTCCGGACCTGCCTTCGTCTTTAAGGAACCAATGGTTATATAGCTATCGATGTTGGCAACCAATAACATTCATTTCCAGAGTAATTTCACATAAACACTGGGAAATAAGACTAATAAAGTGCTCGGTGCCGAGGTACCTTTGAAAATTCACAGCGCCTTTGCTTATTATGTCATTCAAACAAAACTGGGCAGTATTACTGAAGAAGGACTGGCCTATCATACTCGCCTATTTACAGCATAACGATCCAAACGGTTTTCGATCCATTGGCGTGCAAAGTGGGACAAAACGGAACGACTATTGGCTCACCCTGTATAAACCACTGGTGCTGGGACGAAAAGAATACTTTTGAACATCCTCTACGCCTTCTATGGCATGAAATTTCTAAATCCCAACTGGTTATCACCGTACTCCCCTACTTTTTAATGACACCCTATATAATCGGGTCAATAATATAAGATACCCGGCGTCCCACTGAATCTCCTGATATGCTAAACTTTGTTTAGTGTTAATAAATCGGCGAGCTTTTTTTTACATTTGTTTTACAGGGTAAGGTTAATCGGTGGCGGTTTCAATCGCCTGGCTGTCATATTTAGACCATTTCTGCATTCGTTTCGTTTTTTTTTTAGTTTTGGACACTGAAGATGGTCTCCATCGGGGAAGATGCATATGGGTTCTCTTATAGAGGATAGAATGGACTACCGTTCAGTATAACTTTCCTCATTACATATCTGCAAATATAGACGCCACGATATTCCAAATTTAGAAAAACTCGGTTTTTTGGCCATAACCGTAGCAAAAACAGCCGACGACCGACGGTGTACCAATATGTTATGTAGGGTCCTAGATGTTATTCGAAAGTAAAAATATCATGTCGATGCTACGTTCCATTCCTGAGAAAAGGGCGATAATCTATTTTTGGTGGTGGGGGGAAGGAAACAAAAGCGAATCGGACCAAACCTTTAATGGTTTAATGGTTATAGAAGCTAATTTTACACTACATACCATAATATCAAGGCGTTACAGCAATTCTCGCCTATTTTCCAATATGGCAACCGCTTTAAAACACGACATTCCTGACACGATCGTCTTTTGTTTTTTATAGAGAATTGATGCGCGCTCGGTAACGGATATGTAATTCGCAAGCGGAATGCCGATCTACGACAATTTAAAGGTTGAAATTTTCCCCCCTCCACCTACGCCGCTGTAAGTCGTAAAAAATATTTTCGGTGCAACTATAAACGGACCCGATCTGGGTTTTTCACTCTCCAATTTTCACGGCAACATCTCGCAAAAATTACTAGCTAAAGAATAAGTGACAACGGGATGATATGTAATAAACACTGGAGAACTCCCGTCAATGTCAGATTGGACCGTCGACCATTCCCTAGCCACCTACACGAGGGTGGTCATGAATCGAAAGTCACACTTTAGAGTTTGTGGCTTATGTTCCTAGGAGTTTCCTTGGGAGTTTCCACGTCCATGAAATCTGCTAGCAATTAACTTTTATTTATTAAACTTTTAATAAACAGATTCGCAAATTTATTTAGTTAAAATACCGAAACGTTTAAGAAACTGGTCGAGTACCGTCAGTTAAAACAAAACAACATTTACACGATTCCATGCAACTATGATCCGTAACACCGCTACCTTACTGACAGTTATAACCAAACAACGAATGCAAAAACTTAAACCAAGTGGTGGATATTTCTAAGAACCATCTTAATTCAAAAGCGGTCAGTTTGTATTTTGCTAGACTATACTAACAAAGTTTGACTGAACTATTATGGTAGAAAGCATCTCCCATCTATCTTTCAAAAGCTCGTTATTTATGAACAGCACTGGGATGAATTTCGCATTGTAAGCATAAAAGGTACGAGATAGCCAGATTACCATAACGAATTACGGTGCTATTTTGTCTAAAAATATTTGATGCATTACAAGGGATAAGCAAAAAAACGCTGAAAGCCTGTCTGGAAAAATCATTGGCTACTGATATGTAATTTGTATTATGCATTTGTAAAACATTCTTGACTTCGAAATATTCGCTGGAAATTGATGTTATTCTAACCTCTTCATGCCAATCCGAGATTTTCAAGAGACTTAAAAGTTTAAAATCTCTCGGGCTTCTTGGATTATCAAACTTTTTGAGTCTATCTCACATTTGGACTGATCAGTCACTTTTGAACGTCACTTTAGACACATTTGAACGTTTCATCGTTCAATGTATTCAATTAAATCTTTTTTGACCAATTCCTCGTTTCTAACCTTAAATTCTGACTCTTAAAATGCGTATAATACATGCAGTATCGTTTATTTGTCATAACTCTGGATGTTTACAAAAGCAAGATACCATACCAAGGCTTTAATTAAAAATAGTATGTAATTAAGCTTTGTTGTAAATTAACTATTTTTATGTCTCTGGATCAATATTAGACCCTTGGCATAAATGGCGATTTGAATATTGGTCCAATATAGGATATACTGTATATTGGATTGAATATTTAGATATGTACTATTCCGGCAGGAAAATTCCGCACGACTTTTTCTCTTTATAAACAGTCTCACATCCAGTGGCATGTTGTACTTATTATCAAATTATTATTTTTCTTTTAATGACATACATATGTCATACATAATCCATTCCCCTTTTACCGCATTTTGCAGTGTCGGATTCCACACATACTCTTATGGGAGTGCAACGGAGGTAATGGAGCTATTTTAGCAAGTACATTACGCTCCCCCATACATATGTCATAAAATACAAAATCAAAATGATTTATCTTGGTATAAATTCTTTTTCCAAAATAAACCTTTTTTATACTAATAATCAAATCAACTAATATTATTTTATTTTCATTGAAACAGCTATTTTTGACGCGTCTACGATATTTTGTCATGTCATGAAAAGTCTTTCTTATTTACCTAAACTGCAAAACAACTTTCAAAAAAATCAGCCTGCTTGATAAAAATCGTGAGAAATTTTCCTTCCGGAATAGTACATATCGTCGTATTGGAGGTGAACTGACTTAACCCACACCTGTGAGCTATTAAGTTAGGACCATTCACCTCCAATACGACTATATATTGAAACAATATTGCATGGCAAGTCAATGTTGGTGTGATATTAGCTTACAACATTTCTAAACCAATATTGCATCAATGTTGGTATGATATTGTAATAACAATGAAACTGAATCAATATGAGAGCAATATGAAAACAATTTTTAGACAATATCATGTGCTACTTGGAAAAGAACAAAAACAAAACACACAACAAAGCAAAACAAACACCACAAAGTAAGTACTCAAGATTTTCTAAGTTTCTTGAACTACAATTCAGAAAAAGATTGATTTTGAGTTAAAAACTACGTACATATTTTATTAAATTACTAGCAAATACCCGGCGCGCTTTGCTACGCTTTATTGAAATTACATGTTTTTACTTTTTGTAATTGTCAAATTACCAAATTTGACAATTGACAACATATCTATTCACATCAATCTCAGTACCCATTTTTAACTTCCATATATGGGTTTTTCGCTGTTATTTCGGACCACGATGGCCGATCAGAGTCCAATTTGGTCTTATTTCTGGGCCAAGACCTTTCCAATGATACCAATTTCATCCAAATCGGTCCAGTGGTTACGGAGAAAATCGCATACATATATACAGACAATCTTTCCCTTTTATATATATAGATTTTATGGCATATGTCAATAAAAGAAAAATAATAATTTGACATAAGCACAACATGCCACTGGATGCGAGACCGCTTACAACGGGAAAAAATCGCGCAAAATTTTCCTGCCGGAATAGTACATACAGCATCCAAAGTTTCCATCCATTATTCGACCTCCCCCTTCAGCGAAAAAAACTCATTTCAAAAAGAACTGTTTTGTAGAAGAGTTAGCCAGCATCACAGATGAGTTTGCTGTAGAGGGGAAGAAATTGGGAACGCGCGGTGTGTAATATTGTAAAGCAGTTTTTCTTTCTGCAAACTGCAAAGATTTTTCGTTAAAAGGGCCAACTTTACAATTCTCAATCTTGGGTTCGTTGAAAGAAGCTCAATGCTTCTTCTAGGTCTCTCATTTTAGATCTCGTTTTTGGATTTCCCTGAGCGGAGAGCTCATTAGGCTTCATTCGACAAACCCAATAACGTTGTCTAGTCTATCGCAGTTTGTATTTTTCTGTGCCTATACCATGTCTCTTTTAATTTGTAGGTAGATTACATGAAAGATGAATCTTGTAAGGGGTCCAAAAGGGTATAAAAGGGTCCAGGTCATCACCGAGAAAGCAAACACCGAGAAAGACAACTACCAAAATACCACAACCGAGAAACCATAACCGAGAAACCACAACCGAGAAAACCAAAGCCGCGAATAGAAACTACCGAGAATACATCCATGCATATGAAGTAATAATTATTTTATTAATTAATATTAGAATATTAACACTTACACGGCATAGCGTGTCCTGTTAAGAGTTAGTCTCTCTCTCAGTCATCACGTTAACTATTGGTGTCTGTCTTGTTAGATCTATCAAACTTGCTGCATAGCGTTTCCTTTACGCCGTTGGTCTTTCTTTTTCTTTCTTTCTTTCTTCTCCTCGGTCTCTGTTAGATCTATCAAACGTACTAACTTATAACCTAACCTCCACTGCGTAGCGTGTCCTGTTAGAATTAATCTCTCAGTCGCCACTTTAACTATTGGAGTCTGTCCCTGTTAGATCTATCAAACTTACTAACTTATAACCTAACTTCCGCTGCATAGCGTTTCCTTTACGCCGTTCGTCTTTGTCCTTCCCCGCCCTATGTATTCTCCTCTGTCTCTTTTAGATCTATCAAAGTTACTAACTTTTAATTATTACTTCATGCATTCTCGGTATTTGTTATTCTCGGTAGTTTCCATTCTCGGCTTCGGTTTTCTCGGTTGTGGTTTCTTGGTTATGGTTTCTCGGTTGTGGTTTCTCGGTTATGGTTTATCGGTTATGGTTTCTCGGTTGTGGTTTCTCGGTTTTGGTTTCTCGGTAGTTGTCGTTCTCGGTGAAGATCGGATACGAGTTTAAATGTACTGTAATAATCACCATGCCTTGGATAGGATTTAGTATCCAAGGCAACCGATGTAAACAAGAGTCAAAGATGATCACTCTTGAGTTATTGCATCTTAAAATTGATAACAATTAAATCTTCAGCATTTAAGAAATTGTCTAACAACAATAAACAATCAGAACAATGTTCGGATTTCTTGAAAACGAAATAAACCTTAAAAGCAACCGAGAATCCTTCAATCATTTACGCTTATCAATCAAACCATTTTTTGTTCGACATATACACGTACGTAATTGTTGCATTTCAATTAACTTTAAACAAAGTAATTGGATAGCATTATCAGCGATTTCGAAACAATTGCTATACTTTTTAAAGCTATTCGAATTACACGGTTTAGATTACCGGTTTTGGTTACACCTACGTACCAATTATTATTTAAGCTATCGATTTTGATTATTAAAAATATCAATAATAATTGGATTTGTATGTCACAATGAATAAGGAAATCGTTTTAATAACATTTTTAACACGAGCAATAGAACCAGTATTTAAGCCGATTTAAACTTTTATAAGACTTTTCAATTTTTCGGGGCTCGTTTTTATCCCTCTTTAAAAATAAAACAATCTCTTGCGCATTAAATATAAAACTTCCAGTGTTTTTTATTAAAGATTTTTTTACAAAAGGGAATTATGTGTATTTTATGGGTATGTAATGTTGAAAAAAGGGGGAGAGGATACGTTTTTCCGAGCCTTTTCCTACATGAAATCGGATAGGCCTCGCGGGTTTAATAAAAACATACTTCTTTATATCAGTAAAATGAAACGTTTATTAATATTTCATACTTCCGAATACAAGGGTCTTAATAATTAAATAGCTCGTGCGCTAAGCAATTTCAACATTAAATTCTTTAAAAGCTCAACATTTCTATATATGACAGGAATGTGTTTCATAATCATAATTTGGGTACATATCTAGTTATTTTGGATATGTATAAAATGTTTTATATTTATAACCTCTTGTTATGTTAGTCACGCAGATACTAAACAATTTTCACTTCTTTGCCAGTGGCGTTACTATACCTAATATAAGAATTCGACAATAATAGATAAGTTAGACAAGATAGAATTAAAAATTAATGTTGCTTTTTGTCTTTTGATGAAATTAATCTATAAAAAACAAACTTTTATAGCTGAAAATATTTTTTTAAACGAGTAAAGATACGTTAAACAATGCACAGATTAACGTGGAATCACAAAAAGATAATTTCGTGAAATCATCTATTAATAAGGCAATCTTGTTGTATCAATTTATAAACATAGCGGAATTACAAATAATCAAGGAGTAATTCAGCGTCGCCTGCTTCTGATTCTGGAGACGCAGCGATGGACTACCATGTAATGTTGGCGGTATTGAGGTCGACGGTTGTCTGTATCGAAACTGGTTTTATACATATATCTACAGTAACTATATGACTGGCTTATTTTAAAATCAAGTAACAACTCGTGTAGAATTCTGTAGAAATTTTGGGAATGTTTACGTTATACAGTCTGTTTGATTTAAAGCGCTCCGCTTTGTAGCAGCTTTATTTTCGGGCATAAATGGTATAAGCCAGTGGTGGCGAACCTATGACCCGCGGGTCAGACACCGAGCCACGACGACTTTTTAAATGACCCACGCGTTGATTTTTATAAATTTATTTTTTATATCATAAAAGAGTGAACAGACAATCGAAAATATTAAAAAATTGTAGTATAAATATCTAATGTCAAATTTCTAAAACAAAATATTGTATCACTATGTATGTAAAATATGTATCACTGCACCTGTGCATGATTCATGACAGTCGGTCTTGAACTTAATATAATGAATACGGACATTAACTAACTGTATTATACATACACATATTATCTGTAACTATGTTTATTAATAAAGAATATTTCATTATATGTGCTTTTCTTTATTCCTTGTTCATTCAAATACTCAGTGCAGAGGTGCCACTGGGCATGGTGTCACCTGGTGTGGTAATTCATGATATCACTCGTCGACCTGTATTTTTTACTCATCACTTGCAAAAGTAAAAGCTGTAAAACAAAAAGGAAACGTAAACCTTTTTAGATGATTTTAAAACCAAAAACAAGGGTCAACCCTTACAAGTGACGCCACTGTCTTACTAACCCACGGGCCAGTATTAAAAAAATAATGGGACAAAATTTGACCCACTTCTCAAAAAGGTTCGCCATCACTGGTATAAACTATATATATTATTAAATGGCATAAAATCCTCCATGTTCTGGCACAGGAAATCTTATATTTACTAAATCGACGTGAGAGTGATGACGTCATAGATCTTTTTTCTAAATTACATAATAGTTTCTTTTTTTACTGAAATCGATAGAGTATTGTGTTCTCTTTTCAACTATAATAAATATTCCTTTGGGCCGGCGGTGGACGAGTGGTGTTAGTGCATCACTCGTGTTCCAAGGGTCGTGGGTTCGAATCTCACTTGGGGCGGCGGGATTTTTCTAATTGGAAAATTCCGTCACCTCAACTATGGATGTGTGTATTCGTGTTGCATGTTAGATGGGGGACAGATGACCTTAGATGTTGGTTCCCCCGTAGTGTAGGCGTCAAATAAAAAATAAATAAATAAATAAATATTCCTACTCTTACATAAAAAACTTTCAAGAAAAACATGAAAAATAATTTGTACTTAGTAGGTTTTGTATTCTGGTTACTCCAATTAATAAAACATAATTATCTAGTAAGCTTAGATAAAATAACAAAACTTTAGATATTCTGATGATCTTTAATCTTTAATTAGGAAAAATGTAGAAGAAATTTACTCTAGTTTTACTAATATAGTAGTAGTGTGTGTTGAAGATGAGAATTATGTAGGTATTGAAAGAATTGGGCTGCATATTGCACCTTATTTACTATAATACGTACTTCAATTATTTAATTGTGGCTTTATGTGTATTTCCAACTCAATTAATGAATGAATGAAGTGAATCTTAAGACTAATACTTTTTTTAATTGTCCAGTTTGTGCAATCTTAAAATAAGTTTTTCAATTTATTCTATTGATTATTTATTTTTTTTGTACTTCTTTGTTCTCACTTTCCCTAATTGAATATTAAAGACCATCAGAATAACTAAAGTTTCGTCATTTAACTAAGTTTACTAGAAATTAGAAAACCAGAAATCAAAACCTACTAGTCGTAATTCATTTTTTATGTTTTATTTGAAAATTTTCTTATGTGCGAGTATGAATATTTATTATGGTTGAAATAAAAACATAATATTCTATCGATTTCAACAAAAAATACCTAAAATGTAATATAAAATGTAATAAAATGTAATATATAAATGTAATGACGTTGATGACGTCATCACTTTCACGCCTATATAGTAAATACAAAACTTGCTGAACTAAAACATAGAGAATTGTATGCCATTTATTAATATATATGGTTTATACAATTTTTGACTGAAAAATAAAGTTGCTACAAAGCGAGGTGCTTTAAATCAAACAGACTGTATAATAGCACTTTCTTGCTGGTATTTTAATAATTCTTTGATTATTTTTGAAAGAATTGTGTAAAACGACTTCAATTATTTTATTTTAAACTCATTAAAATTAAATATCTGTTTCTTTTACAGTTTTAATAAAGTCAGTCAGTAGGATTCCTAATATATTTTTTTTGCAATATTCCTTTATGAATTCCCTAAGAATTTCTTTTTAGCTTCTCTTTTATAAATTAAAATTAAACAAAGTCTCAAAAACTTCAAGTAATAAGTGCTTAATAATAAAATAAAAAGTTCTTTATAATAAAGAAAGAAGACAGCCTTTGCACGCACACAGGTTTAAGTAGTCGTTAAGAAAGCTAAACTTCCTCCATTATTTGCCTACCTGAGGCTTTTAAAAATCCATATCTGTATTTACAACATAATTGGAATTTCCTTCTTTTCTTGTTTTTTATTTTTCTCTAATTCGCCTTATTTTAGAAAAACAAAAATGTAAAGTAAAACTTTCTTCTAAAGAACAAAAAAAAAATTACTTTCTATTGCATGTCGTGTACATTGTGTGTGTAAACTCATTTTTATTGTTTGTAAAAAAGATAAAAGAGTCCGTAAGTAAATATTTTTTATGAACATGCTTTTTTTATCTAGATCACTGTATGTCACTGCCATAATTGTAGATTAATTTTAATGCAAAGTAGACAATGAAGAATTCATACAATTGTTGCTGTAGCAAGTTTTCAAAGTGAATTTTTTGTTGTCCTTGTTTTTAAATAATCTTATCTGGTAAAATCAGAAGAGAAAACATTGCTAATATTATTACATTATTTTCTCTATAAATTACTAAATATTCCATATTCACAAAGTGCTCCAAATTATTCCCAACAGTTAGTAAACCCATATTTTCTTCCAGAAAGAAAATGTTTCTACAGTTGCATAAGTATTTTGTATCTACTTTTAACTTATCTATTGCTTTTGCAGCAAAAATTTTCATACACATTAGATTTTTCTTTGTAGAAAGTACAGGAATGGAGCGTTGTGTAAGTATAGTCGGAGATTTGGCAATATTAAGGGCGCGTTATCGCCACCATTGTTAATAATAGGAAGCTTCAGATACTATAATCACCTAAAGATGGCGCTACGGTCCGCAAAACGGAATTAATTTCTTTAAAAATAAAATTTGAAAATGTTAATAGAATCATTATTTGATCGCATCGCAGTTCTTTGCTCACAGTGTTGCCAGACATGCGTGAACTTTCAAAATATTAAGTTTAACTGAAATTTTTAATTTTTAAATGCCAAGGAATAATTTAAGGTAGTTGAAATCAAAAAGGGGAATGTAAAACTGCTAAATATCTTTAAAAATATTAGTTGTTCTTGCTGGTTTAAAGAAAAAGAAAAGTATTACTATATTAAAATATTGAAAATATATATTCGTTTTAAGAAATTAATCAGGACTAATTAAGAGTGAAATAGTTTATTCAAGAATTAACCGTCACATGCTCTTAAGTAAAGAAAAACAACATTTACTTCGGGAATTTATTAGATAATAGTTAAAAGATTAGGAAAGTTAAATTATTTTTAAATGTCCCGTGAATATTACCACCCAACGCTTCCTGATGCAGAAAGCGTTCAACTAAAAGTGACTGATTTTCGTGCTGCCATATTTAAATTTCCGCGCCGTGTACATCTATTTTATTTCAATCAATACTAAATAAGTAAGCAAAAACATTTATCCATTGTCATAGATTTTGCTATTAAACAGTGTTATAATGACTCTATATGTTTAGTTTGGTTATTTTTTTAGAAAACGTTAATTCTACAAGATTGGCGATGTTCGACTACGATTATAAAATTTATTTTAGATATCTACTCCTTACAAACTATGATCAACACTACCTTAACGGTTTAGCAATCGACATCAAACGTTATCTTGCCAAACAAAAACGAAGATTAAAAGAAAACTGAATGAAAAACGTGAGCTATATTTTGTCGCTAATAACGCCCCCTTAAGGCAGGTTTCTTCTAAAATACCTACTTTAGAATAAATTAATTTTTTTAAATTAAAAATTTATTTTTAAATTATTTTAGAAAAATATTTAGTATTCTGTAGGTATCTGTTATATTCTTATATCTGAATTTGTCATTGACATTAAAAAAATAAAATAGTTTTAATAATTAAGAATTTCAGAAATTACTTATAATAGTTATAATAAATAATTTATTATATTCTGTGTAATATCATATCAAGGAAATTGATTTTATTTCTTTCAAAAATTCGAGAGAAAATTGAAAACGTGGGTTAAAAAGGTTAAAAATTGTAAAATAGATATTATTTGTTTGGTGTACGGGGACTAAAACTATGCAGTCATCAAAAGAACGTTTATAAATGGTAAATTAGGTAGGACAAATGTATTACTACATATTGTAATAAGTACTATTTTAATAAATTTAGTTTAACAAAATTTGCTTTATTAATATATGTACCAAGAATAAAAATCTTTAGTAGCAATAATTAGAAATGAATTTCTACATTTTCTAAAATTTATTATAATTAATAATTGATTATTTGACATTTTTAAATAAATTCTCAAGTTTTTCTGTTACACTTTTTCGAATGATTATTATTATTAAAAGTATGTTATTATGATTACCTCATGTGCATTAGTAATACTATTATTTTTACTTTCACTTCTTTGTTAAAACCAGGAGTAAAAGTAAAATTTAGCAAAAATATATCTATATGTAACATATATATATTAGAAATTATAAAATTTTAAAAATGTGTTATAATAACAATATTAAATGTCATTATTAAAGCGCTTTTTGCATATTTTGGCTCGGTGTGTCTGACGCCTCGACACCGAAAGGTACATGAGGTTAAAGAGTATGTATTAACAAAATTATCGTCTTAGTAAAAAGTTTTATAAGTCTATAAAAGATTGTAATAAATGTAACAATTAAATTCTTAAATAAAATAATTCGATTTTGCCAAAAGAATTTAAAAATAACATCAGAATATTAATTAAAATTAAAATAACAAAAAATGCAAAATGAAAAGATGTTAAAATAGATAATATATACAAATACTAATACAATTTTTAATTATTTTTCGCTACTACAACCAAATGCTAAGGTATATTCTACTAAAGTATACATTAATCTTAAAACTACAAATACCTAATTTTTAATGTATCTGTAATAGAAAATGAAGCCAAACTGAAGTTTAATTAAAAAAATAGATATTATAA
Organism: Agrypnus murinus; assembly: GCA_929113105.1. Lineage (NCBI taxonomy): Eukaryota > Metazoa > Arthropoda > Insecta > Coleoptera > Elateridae > Agrypnus > Agrypnus murinus. The sequence goes on along the minus strand of OV816031.1, from coordinate 71,014,213 downwards.
CAATTACATTATAATTTTGAAAAACTATAAAACAAATATAAACGAATATATTTTTTTAATTCTTAATTTGACATAAAATTATTTTAATTAGTTAATGGAGTTTTAAAAAAATAGAATTTAAAAAACGAAATAAAATTACTTATGTTTTAAAATAGTAAATATATTATTATTATTATAATTATTATTATTCTATACATATTAGTAAAGTAATATTCTTTTTAATTAATAGATCTCGCTTTGTTACGATACCAAAAACAAAAAAAATTATAGCAACATGCTAAATTAGGAATTATATTGCCATGAAATTCAACAATAATGAAAAATTAAAAATCACACAGTAAATTTCGTTTACCCTTTTAAGCTGACTCAGGTTTATATTAATAGAGCACGAGATAAAAATATTTAATTCAACTTTAATAATTCCTGTACCTGGAACGAGACTTACTGGCAAAGCATTTGGACTTCTGCAGCTAAACAGGAACATAAACTCTGTATGAAGATAAGAACAATGGACTTGTATGAACATCTAATAAAAACATGAATAAATTCAAACACAGATTTTTATTTTTATTGTGGTTAAAACGAAAATTAAAATCCAAAATAAACACACAACACAAGTGTTTAACCAAAGAAATTCAAAATTAGGAAAATCTTCCTAGAGTTTGCTCAAGTGTTTTAGGTCTTAGTTACAATCTGACAATGGGGTTTGAAACTGGTATCCACTTCAACAAGCTAACATAAAATAAATTTATCAGTCAATAAAATAATTATTTACAAATACTAAATGAATTTATTAAACTAAATTGAATTATCTTTGATAATAAACTAATTCAAAATTGTTTAATCGTTATATTTTTGTTATTTAAAAATGATCCAAAATGATCAAAATCAAAATCTAGCTTTAAATAAAAATTGTCTTTATAACTTTATAGTTCTTTATGTGAACAAAATCTTTCACTTTCGAAATACCTTGTATATAATAGTCCAGATCCTTTTAAAATATTTTATTAAATTACTCCAATTGCATTGGTGGTAATACAGACTGCTTCTTTATATTGTTTATAATAATATTTGCAATCCCAAATAATTGTTTTAGAAGTGGAAATATTTCTTCTTTATTTTATAAACAGTTAACTATTGCATAAATACTTTGTTTACATTCGACGTATGTTTATCAAAACATATGGTTATAACTTAACCTTACTTTATTTTTTTAGAAAATCTTATACGAGTCGACGTGGACTTTTCAAATATGTTTTGTCGACTGACTTTGTTAATTTTTCCTGGCCTTTTTATATGTTTTACAGAAAGCAATTGATGAACCATCAAATTTTTACAAATAAAAACGAATCGCCAAATTGGTGACGTCACAAACGAAAAACATGTGTTCATAATTAGCACTAAACTTAAATCTAAAAAGACAGAAATGTAGCTGGTAAAATAACGGTTAAAACAACATAAGACACATATACTCTAAAATCAACATTAACTGAGGAAACTAACAAAAACTATTAACGATGAAAACTTCATTAAAACTCAAATTACCATAGAAACACATTATCTCCAGCTATATCTTTACAAGAAATCAACACATTAACTACACTAGGTAACTCATACATATAAAATTTACATAGGAAAATGTTTACAATAAAAGAAAAACTCAAATGAAAAATCTGTTTTAGGAGTTCAACGATGCTATACAAGATCCTACACAAATATCAACATAAATGAAATCAAATTATACTCAAACTTGTCTAGCATAGAGTCCTCCAAGTGCTTGTGTTCAAACAACGGTGAAAAAAGTTCTATTAAAATCAAAATTTGAAAAACCTCCAACATATCCAAAACAGCTGATTTTCCTTAAAATTAATACAAATCCTTTAATTACAGGAATTAGTAAGTTAAATGTACTATTATAGACATCATAATAATGACCTATTTTACATATTTCCAGTGAAATATAATCCCCAAAACTGGTTCAGCTTACTAGGATAATGAAAATACTATCTACGGTCCCATCATCGGCACATCAAATTTAAGAAAAGATAAAAATCTTCTAAAGAAATGGACAAGCTATCCTAAACATGTAACAAGGGTTACATACATCATGTTTTAATACTAAACAATCAAATATTCCTTTTTGTAAAATATCCTTTTTAATAAGATTAGGTTAAATATTATCGACACCTATTATGGTCCTATTTTTACTTGATAAAACTATCTATAATCAAGCATGTAGTCTTTAGCATGAATAAAACTACTGTCCTAGCATGTACATCCTTTCATTTATTGCATGAATAATTATATAAATGCTATATGGCTAAACCCGATACCTATCGTAGCCTATTGATTATTTTTAATATGTCGTAAACTACTGGAATTTTCAAATAGATGATCCATATCATCGCAATATATAAATTTTATAAAATACTTATGTACCCATAGTATTAACAGCGTTAATATCTTCAGTTATTATATAAACTTTATCAATAGCATCAAGTTCTGTTTATTTGTATTCAGAAAATTAATTAAATACGATTTGATTTAAATATTTGATTTCATTATTTAAATCAAGTTTCATCAGACTGCATATGTACCTATTTGTTTACATACAATATTACTTTCTTTATTATAATACTTTATATATGTTTATAAGCATTAACTTATTTTTAGTTTTAATAAATATTTTAATATTTTAATTAAAGATACTACACAGCATATAATATTGATTTCTAATTTCTTAATAATCATTTATAGAATGTATTCATAAAATATAATAAAAATCAAAAGATTAGTTAAATGTTTCACAAGTTTTATTAAATTCTTAACCTGACCATTGTTGCAACATTCAATGTTGAAGAATTTAATAAAACTTGTGAAACTTTTAACTAATCTTTTGATTTTTATTATATTTTATGATTATGGAGTTCCACAAAGTAAGGCTGGAGACAGTAAATGCTAGAATTTATTCAATTTAATGTTGCCAATTTAATTTAATTTTATTTCACTCTGTCTTAATTTACGATATAGTACTCTAGCGACATGCAAGTAAACAATTTGATTACAATGTTATTTTAATTAAGTCTTCTACCTCAAAATATACCACGTGTAAACAAAATATAACTAATAATATTATTTTAGCTTTAATAATTTTAATATTGTTTATTTAATTTCGTATTTAGTAATTGCGCAATTCTCATTTTTATGGCACATAGATTTGTTCAAATAAATTTTATAATTAAATTAATTACATCAACATAAAAATATTTCTGTCTTATTGGTGCCATGCAAATAGGTAATTTTGCAAATCCAATTATAAAATGTTAAAGTAAATCGATTGTGCCAATAAACTTAAGAATAGCATTTGTATTTTAGTTTAATTACATTTATATTAAAATTTTAAACTAATAAATTTTAATACAAAATATATTATTCTTCAGAATATTTAGTTGGCTGAATATATATGTATGTGCTACATATTCTACAAAAATATTAGAAATATACTGAGATGTCTAGAATTCATCTCATTGAAAATTTATTAAAAATTTTATTTCATGCAATAAAATATAATAAAGGATAGACATGCTAGGATGTTAGGTCTATTACATCTAAAGGCTACATATTAGGTCACAGATAGATTCACCAATTTTTAAAATAGAAATCAAGAAGGATAAAATCTCATGCAAACATAACCTAAATTTTTATATATAAAAAGGTCTGATTTTAAAAAAAGGATATTAATCATTTAGATTAATACATGTAATATGCAACCCACGTCACATATTAGGATGGTTTTTCCATTTGTCTGGAAGATTTAATTTTCCTGATTAAATTTAGTTCTATACGATCATTAACGTAGGAAGAATCTTTTCTGTTTTCCATGAGACTGACTCAGTTTCGGGCTAATATTTAACTAAAGCTATGTAAATTAGGTCAATCCTGTAATGACTAATTTAGCACAATAAACTTACAAACTCTTATATAATAATGCTGAGTATTTATTTTAATGAAGGTTTCGGCTTTGTTGATATGCGTCGTGTTTTACAAATATTGATTCTTATACATTTTTCACCATTGTTTGAATGCAAACACTTGGAGGACTGTATGGTGGACAATTTGACTATAATTTGACTTCATTTAAGTTGATTTGCAAATGGATTTTGTATAAAGCATTGTTGGGTTTATTCAGATCGTAGAGAGAAATCTTAATTTGTGTTTTTGTTCAATTGCAATGATGTTCTTATGTAAATTTTATATGTATTAGTTACATTGAGTAATTATGTATTCATTTTGTATAGGATAAAGCTGGATTTATTGAATTGTGTGTATAATTAAGCTATAATGAGATTTGTTCATCGTCAATTGTTTTTGCTATCTTATCTTCGTTATGGTAGACTTGGGAATATGAATGTCTTATATTGTTTAAATCGTTATTTTGCCAGCTACAATTCTATCTTTGTAGAATTAAGATCCGTGTTAATTATAATCAGCTGTGTTTGAATAGTGGCGTCATGAGAAACTTTCGCGAGCGGTTGTTTGGAAAAATTGACAGAATTCTCATTTGTTTCACCAAATCATATATAAACCCCAGCTAAAATTAACAAATTCAGTCGATAAAATGCTTTGAGAGAACTCACGCTCGACTCCGGATTAAGAAACTGTAAAATAACTGTGGTTATGTAACGACCATATGGTTGGATGTCAACAAAAGAAAATACAACAAAGTTTAAAGAATAATTTACCTGGATATTTGAAAATTAAAAGAAGATTTATTCGTCAATCTTACAATTATGTGGAATTGTGAACGAGTTGTTTATTGGATAAATTCAAGAAGATTTTATTTCCATTAGTGATTTAAATAATCGACGTATTTACGTTTATAAAATCATCTGACAGATGTGAATGCAGTAGTACCAATTTAAAATAATATTGGAGTAAAAGAGATAAAGTACATCAAGATCCATTTACTTTATATACAAGGTTGGTCAAATTAAAAGGTTTCGATTTAATTTTTCAATAATAAAAATTATAAAGACAATCTGAATAATTTCAGAAATTATTTTTCTAACTTGAAAGGTTTGTAAATAATTAAATTCTTATGAATAAAACAAATTAAATTTCTTTATTAAAATTTAATTATCATAAATTAAATTTATTTGAACATTTGTATATATTTGTATTTGATTACATTGATTGATGTTAGTTTTCTCAAGTGGAGAACTGTTATAGGCCTATGTCAGGTTATTAACGACTAATTAACACACTTGAGCAAGCTCAGGAAAGAATTTCCTATTTTACTTTATTGTTTTGTTCTGAATCATTTTCCTTTTATTTTTCTTTGAATTTGATTTTCTTTTATTTTCATTAATAAAATAAAGACGGTGTTTTTAATTTATGTATGTGATAATTTGATGTGTATACAAGCATCCATTTCTTTTCATATTTAGAGTTTAGCTTGCTGTTGCCCAGTTGCGGAAGTCCAAGTGTCTTCATTGTAAGTTTTTCTTTTCTTCCAGGTATAACAATCAATAAGATCTTATTATTTCAACTATTTCATGCTCTATCGAATTAAACCTGAGTTAGCCGATTGGGAAAAGGAAAAATATTGGGGTGTAATTTATTTTATTTTATTAGGGTTCACCGTAGATATTTTATGGGTTATTCTGATTGTGGCGCAGATTAAAAATCACCTCAATACCTTTTATTTTATGTAATATAGAAAATAAATTGAATAATAATAATTGGAGTAAAACAAAATTTAATGTTAAAATAACTAATTCAAAGATAAATATATTTCAATTTTTAATAACTACACATAAAATTATGCATTGAATTTAACTTTTACTACTTTTAATTGTAGTATATACATATATATATATATTTATTAATTTTTATATTTTTTTAATGTCATAAGTTCCCATAAGCCTATTTTAAATAAGTTTCTGCATCTAAAGCCCTATTGACAAATTTCATTTTCTGCCTACTGTCCACAGCATCACTAATAATTAACATTCAACCCCTGCACAACATGTCTGTGAGACTCATTTAAAATTTTTCCTATTTACTGGGTGTAAACGAAGTTTACATTTTTTCTTTGCCTAATTCTGTCTACCCCACGAACATTCTAGAGCGCATTTTCCCCACTGATAATTAAATTTCTGCAAGGAAAAAAAATTGTCTTTTTATATTAAGTGTTTTAAAAAATTCTTTAGGAGTAGAAGAAGAAAAAATGTGAAACAAATTTACATTCCAAAGCTTCAGCCAAATCGATATTGTAACAACAGCAGGGATCATTTAAGATTAAATCCCACTCTACCAACATCTTAAGCTCTAAACGTAAACTCAGTTAAGTGGTTCCAATTCGTAACATCAGCTCCACTAAATGATGTGATTACACGGTTTTCTGTACACGTGAAGAGTCGATTGCTAAATAATCAGAGCGATAAAAGCGACGCAGTCGCTTAACTCAATTTAACAGCTTTAAAATGTTTATTATAGAGTTCTTCGTTTTTGGTTTATTAACTTTTCTCTTAGATGTTCCATCAAATCATTTAATGATGAAATATTAAAAGCCATTAGTAACTACTTTCGTTAAAATCGTTAAACATTACTTACAGCAACAAGAAGGATTAAAAATAAATGTTCTCTATTTGAAAGGTACTTTAGAATTTTATTCTCTCCGTTGTATGAACCTCTACTCAATGACAACGTATGTGTAATTACATTTATGAGTGCCTCCACCAAATGTCACGCATGTGTATTAATAAGCAACACAAAAAGAAAGCATAGTATATAAACAACACGAACAGTTGTAAATAATTCCGGGTACAATAGAATATCGCTTTAAATATTTAAGATCTAAATGAATCTCTTATTTTTCACAGCCTACTATCACTAATCGTGTGATTTTTCTTACACTTCCCCCCACTTTACTTCCACTCTGACTTACCCGCTCTACCTAACTCATCTTTGAACTCCTCCCCCGACTTACTCACCCATTCTTACCACAAGATTCTACATTGGATTCATATATCATATACTTAATACAGCTGATTTCTAGACTTTGTCGGTCAATTTCTCCAGGTCCCTTAATAGATAAAACATTACTTCTTACACATTCTTATTCTATTTTTTTCATAAAATATCCCAAACTGCCAGTAGCGGTGAGAGGCTCTCGCAATGAAACTTATATCGCTATCATTCTCATACGCATACTAAACATGTGTTGCATTGCGAGAGTCGGCTTTCGTATGCTTTGGCCGCGACTGCTGAATCTGCCGTCATAATTTAAAAATTTCGGAAAAACGAACACACTCAGAGAGAGAGACAGAGATATCGAATTTCGTAAATATGCTCCACATACTAATTGCTGATGGCATAGTAAGGAGGTATCTAGGGAGGATGTTGGCCTAATCATCGATCACAAATAATGTTTTTAAATTAAAAATATAAAAAACTAAAAAATCACTAAATCTCCACACACTACAAAAAAGAACGGTTATAAAATTATAAAAATTAGATAAAAATAAAAAGTAATGTTGACTAATCTACAGAGTCAAAACTTTAATATAAAAAAGAATACAAATCGGTCTTGTAGAACTCCTAAGTGGAACAAAAATCAGCCGTGTTTTAAATATACAAATTAGTAAATTTTAATTGATCTATACAATAAAGTTCAATATGGCTAGTGTATTCACTATCGAAGTAAATAAGATTTTCGAAATCTAAAGCAGTGTTAATAGGAACACGATAAGTTTGATCGCCAATAATGAAATCTTTATAAAAATCGCTCCAGTCATTTGTTGACTAATATACGCAACCAAAGCTTCAATATTAAAAAAAATCACGTAAATCGGACCAGTAAAACTCTCAAACGAATTGGAGCAACTCTTAAAAATAAATAATTTCATTTTTGCACCTCTTGCCGCTATCATCTTCAATAACCGCCACCTTCTAAACCATTCTCCTTAACTTCATATGTTACTTACTTGGGTTTTTCATCCCCTAGAGAGTTAGTTGGTAGTGATTTTTAAAATTTTCCGATTTTTTTAAAACCTTTAATTGCGTCAGCCTTTAGGTGTTTACACCCCTACTTGAACTTTTCGCCACCAAGGGGTTGGGAGTGATTTTATTTTCTTGTTACTAGAACTCTGATAGCTAAGAACTGTGGTAAATTTCAATTTTCTACGTCATCCTTAAGTAGTCATGATACTCTCAATGACATTGACAGTGACATTTTAATAACTTTTTTTCCTTTAAGAAGGGTCCCCTACACGATCAATCGGAAAGACATTCTGACTGAAACAATCATACTGACATTCCTGAGTTCAACCACTAGAGATTCTACGCTATCAGTCAGACTGGCAGTCGGCATGGGATAATTTCAGCTCAGTCGACAGTGCCATCAAGTGCGGATGTCGAGTTTAAAGAAAGTTTGTTACCAAAAAAGGTCAAACGAAGACACCGAATGAAAAAAATAGTACAAAAAACATGTAAAGTATAGTCATTGTAATTTGTTCCGCGAGATCTCAGAGACCAATGCTGAAGATCATTGTAAGAGTTACTACCGCACGAACGAACGTCTTTTTAACACATTGCTACGCAAGATAGAGCCGCGTCTATCTCAAACAGATACAGTCATAAGCAATTCTATATCGGTAGAGGAAGGATTGACGACTCGACGCTTCCCTTTACCCTACTACTGGGCTACTTTACCCAAGTAGCGCACGAATAGAAATTCATATGAAAATTACGTGCTTCCTATTCTGTTTGCATGCCACAATTAATATTCCAAAGTGATGGTCAATGGCATGTAATAATGACGCACTCCACGGTATGTATTTGACACGTTAAAATTAATACGTAAAAACCACATCTTTTTCACATATTCTTCACTGCCATGCCATTCCTAAGCTTTTAAGTGTGCAAATCGAAGAAGAACACCTGTTGTTAGTTGACTGGACTTCCCCTGTTATACAAATTTTACTTTTGTTTACCGATAAATGTGATTGGCATTGTATAGATGTCGCTACGGTTATTTGTTGTAATTAATGTTAATTCCGCGTTTGTATTTCAGCCTAAATAAGCTGTGCAGTATTTATAATTGATATGGACAAGGGATAAAGTCTATTCTATTTATTGGCTCTTATATTGAGGTACTCAGGTAGTGATAGTTTCCTTGTTAATGCAATTAGTTATTTGTTAAAAATGAAAAGTTTTAAGAACAAGTTAAAAAAATATTCTCCCTATGAGGACTTTTTGTATATATCTCGCAAGTCTTTGTAATCTAACCCCGTTTATTTAGTAATTCTTTTTGCCACGGGCACACTTTGAATTATTAAATTGGGACATTTCACGTAAAATTTATCTCAAGAAAGAAAAAAGAGGGCAAAAGGAAAATACGAGTAGATAGACGTGTGTAAATCCTCTTTTGGCAGAAAAATCTTATCTAGCTACCAGGATACCTACTTACTTTCTGGTGGTAGTGCACGACGACGACGACGTTTATTTATTATATATGAACGTGTTTCCTTTTCACATTCATAAACTGCCGCGTACCGAGACGTAAATGTAATAATCCTCTCCAATCCGCAGGACCCTTTTAAGGGTCATTTCGTATTCAGTTTGCATGTAATTGCATAACTACCAGCGTTGATCATAGCTGAATGGGTTAGATAATTGTGTCATTTAAAACTGAAAAAAGCTTTTTGGCGAGCGAGGATTTTTATAAACGTTACACCATTTATTATCTTTTATATATTCACATTTTATGGTTGAATAACTCTCTTCTGGGTAAACTAAAGGTCATAATCTTTCCGATCCAGGAACCAACAAGTACCAAGGCTTTTCTTATAACAGCAGTAAAAAAGTCGTGATGGGTTATTCGTTTGATTATTATTAATTATCTTTTTGTGTCCTTGATATTCTAATAATGCATGCAGAAATTATTGTAGTAAATAGACAAGTTTTTATATAAAAAAAATTATAATAATGAAGGAAAAAGTTAAAAGAATACGTGCAACGTATGCTGAATTAATTCGACAGAGCCCAGCAGCAACCTTTCATTGTCGTTTGCGGAATTATCTGGAATGGAAATAATTTCTCTCAGTTTTTGAGCATTCGGTACGGGTCACGTCAACTGTCATGTCCAGTCAAGCCACGTCACTTTTTCTACGTCAAATGACTAAAAAGTTCGCACACACTCAGCCTAATTTCGGTTGTCAGTACAAATTTGTCCTACAATTTCCAGCATGTTAGCATCTACTGTAAAGAACGAATGAGAGAAATATTTGTTTTTGCTTGACTTTCGTTGTTGCTTTTTCCAGGATTCTTTTTGTACTGGAGCACTATTTTTATTTTTCATTAAGAGGATTTATGTTAAATTCAGAATGAGGGAAATTGTTTAGAAGTGGTTTTTAGCAAAATAAATGTAAACTGGATGAGCTTGTATTTGATAATTTTTTTATTTGGTTCTTTATTATTTGAAAACTACTAATTGAGAAAAGTAAGCTTACTGAATTTCACATTAGTTCAGAATTCCCCCATAATGAATTATTAATAAGCTGGCCCATCTAAAACTGGTTTGAAATCACAAGAATTGGTTTCAAGTGGAAAAGTTAGGTTAGGTAAATTGAAGATACTAAACTGTTTAATACTCGACTCAAGCAAGTAGTGAATTTAAATAATACAGAAAACAATTTTTGATAAAATAAGTGAACAATCAATTACTTACGGACTTGGATTATATATATCCAAATATATAATTGGAATAAAAAAATATTATGCATTAAATAGAAAAACAGACATGCTACGATATTAATTTTATTCAATTGATAGGATGCATGCGAGGTTACATGAAGCTTTATAGTATAGAACAGAGATATACGAGTATGTTAGGTATCGATGGTCCTTAACCTCACTTTTTATGCGAAGGTGTTGAATTTATAAAAAGAATATAAAGTATTTAGGTTGTTTTATAGTAATACATGTTTTATGCAACTCAGGTCACATGTTAGGATGGTTTTCCATTTTTCTGGAAGGTTTTATCTTCTTGTTAGATTTAAGTTTTACGAGTTTCCAATGTAGAACAGATTTTTCTTTTTCCCAGAAAACTAAGTCAGTTTCGGGTACATATTTCACTGGAAATAGTTATATTAGATCAGTAATTTGATATTTATAATGTTACAATTTGCTTACGGAGTCTTGCATTTAGAAGATTTGAGTTCATAAGAATGAAGGTATCAGCTTTGTAGATATCTATTGATTTTTCAAATGTTGATTTTACTTTGATGATTTACATTATTGTTTGGATGCAGGCACATTATTCTTTGTTATTGTTCAATTTCGACAATAAGTGTCTTATGTCATTTTAATCGTCTCTAGCTACCTTTCTGTCTTTTTAGAATTTAGTTTAGTGTTAATTTTGATCAGGTGTTTTCGTTTGTGACGTCATGACAGATTGTGATGTTCCGTTGTTTGTGAAATTTCGCTGTGTTTTCAACTGTTTTTCGGAAATCATATAAATGGGCCCCGGAAAAAGAACAAACTCAGTGGATAAAGCGCATTAGAAGGATCCACGCTCGGCTCATATTCAAAAATCCTAAAATAAAGTTAGGTTATGATTAACCACGTTTTCTCAGTGTAAACAAACGTCATAATAATATGGAATTGGATTATTACCTGTTATGAAAAAACGAAAAAGATTTGTTTTTATTTTAATAATCACTGGCAAGTGTGATTGATTTATTTTAATAAATTAAAGAAAATAATTTTATCAATTTCCATTTTTACAATTTGTATGAATTTGGTTTTCAATATTACTGGATCACAGCTGATTTGGAATAATAATGTTTAGATTATCGACTGAGTACAAAGATTATTTCAAGGATAAATCATCAACAGATTTGGTTTGTTAACAATATACAAGGTGAGTCAAAATAAAGGATTTGTTTCACATTAGGAACAATAAATGATAAAGACAATCAGAAAATAAATTTAAATTCATTTTTAATTTGAGTGTTCTTTGAGAACAATGTTTAGAACACTTATAATTTTCAATTTGTGTATTGAGTTTAACATTTTCATTTTGATTGACAATTTTATGTTTGTCTTAGTTTGTTCAAATGGAGACCAGTTACAACCCCCATGTCAGGTTGGTAACTAATACACAACACATTTGAGCAAGCTCAAGAAAGATTTTCCTTTTTTTTCTTTTCCATTTAAACAATGTATGCAAGCATACATGTTTATCTTCACATACGGGGTTTAAGTTTGCTGCTTGTCCAGTTGCAGAATTCGAAGTGCATTTGTAGTAAGTTCTTTTCTTTCGGGTGGAAGAATCAATAAGATTTTTATAATTTGTTTATCTCATGCTAAATCAACATATACCTGAGTTAGTCGATGGGGAGAAAGAAAAACTGTTGGGTTGTTATATTTCATTTTCACTAAAGCTAGACAATTTCAATTCAAATCAAAGTTTTTGATTTTTTTTATCACCTCATAGAGTATTGGTGCCCAGAACGTGGACTTTCTTAATTATTATTTCATTTTAGGATATAAGCATTAATTAAAGTTATTATTAGTCATTTTTAACAGATTTTTTGACAGATGTCGCTAGAACTTACTTGAAATCCCTTGAAATAATGCGCAAGTCAGCAGAAGAACGTCAATGAACGACGTCACTTACAAATTACTTAGTAAATACTACTCATCAAAAACTTTGGCATCCACTTCATCAATTCCAACTGAACAGAAAGACACGGCTTATGTTAATCAATATTTATGAAAATCTAGTAAAACAAATACCATCGATATAACTGTATGTATATAAAATTTTACAAAAAGTCGACTGTAACAGCTGGAATAATAAAAACATACCAAAAATGCAGGCGATAGCCTAAAAAGATATTGTGATATAAAATTATTGCAAATTACTCAGAAAAAAAGGGCGCTAAAGAACTAGGTCATCAGAGAAGGGAATAAAAGTATTTTATTAAGTACAGAAAGACAGGGGAGGTATAAAATTTAATTTATTGTATTAGTTATTATATGAATCAATTCTTAATAATAATAATAAATAATAGTAACGTCAATAAAGCTAGCACCCCCACTTCAAAAAAATTTTAAAAAATTAGCCTATAATTTAGTACTAATTAAGGACAAATTTGTACCAACAACCGTTTGGCCGCAATTCGCATTAGAAAAGTGCCCATTTATTGTTTATTTATTGATTATTGAAAATTTTTAAATAAATACAGATGTTTTTGATTTTTTCTTTTTGTTTACACTTGATCTCTGCCCGAATACCTTCAATGCCAGTTCCAGTTCCGAGAAAATCAAACAAAGGAACATCACTCGTGTGAACTTAGCACCTTTAATTTCTTGAAACCAAAAAATCCTAAGAGTTCTGAATAAATAAAGTAGAGTTCTAGAGTTCCTTACAATATTAACAATAGTTCTGGTATTTTAAGCTCGGAAATCGAAAAAATGATTTTAGGGTGCTAACTTCACGCAGCACCCTTATTTTCGCAAAAAAGAGTTCTGATGGCATTTTTCGTCATAATTGTAAGAGTTCTAGAGTTCCTGATAAAAAATTTGAATAGTTCCGCTTAATTAACAAATATATAAACAATTAAAGAATTTACTACAAAATTAAGTTTGTCAAAATGACGGTTCTGAGAAGAATCCTGAGTAGCCATCGAAGAGTTCTGTACAGAACTGTAATCAGACCTCTATAATTAACAATAGTTTAATTGTTATAAACAATTTAAAAATCGTAATTAAGAAACACGTGATTTTTATTGAACTCGAACAATAGTTCTGAGCAGAGTTCCGAGTAGCCCTCGAAAAGTTCTGCACAGAACTGTTAACATAACTCCATAATTAACAATAGTTTAATTGTTATAAACAATTTAAAATTCGTAATTAAGAAACAAGTCATTTTTATTGGCCTCGAGCAATAGTTCTGAGTGGAGTTCTGAGTAGCCCTCGAAGAGTTCTGTACAGAACTGTTAACAGAACTCCATAATTAACAATAGTTTAATTGTTGTAAACAATTTAAAATTCGTAATTAAGAAACACGTGATTTTTATTAAACTCGAACAATAGTTCTGAGTAGAATTCCGAGTAGCTCCCGAAAAGTTCTGTACAGAACTGTTAATGGAAGTCCATAATTAACAATAGTTTAATTGTTATAAACAATTTAAAATTCGTAATTAAGAAACACGTGATTTATTGAACTCGAACAATAGTTCTGAGCAGAGTTCTGAGTAGCCTTCGAAAAGTTCTGTACAGAAGTGTTGACAGAACTTCATAATTAACAATAGTTTAATTGTTATAAACAATTTAAGATTCGTAATTAAGAAACACGTCATTTTTATTGAACTCGAACAATAGTTCTGAGTAGAGTTCCGAGTAGCCCTCGAAGAGTTCTGTACAGAACTGTAATCAGACCTCTATAATTAACAATAGTTTAATTGTTATAAACAATTTAAAAATCGTAATTAAGAAACACGTGATTTTTATTGAACTCGAACAATAGTTCTGAGCAGAGTTCCGAGTAGCCCTCGAAAAGTTCTGCACAGAACTGTTAACATAACTCCATAATTAACAATAGTTTAATTGTTATAAACAATTTAAAATTCGTAATTAAGAAACAAGTCATTTTTATTGGCCTCGAGCAATAGTTCTGAGTGGAGTTCTGAGTAGCCCTCGAAGAGTTCTGTACAGAACTGTTAACAGAACTCCATAATTAACAATAGTTTAATTGTTGTAAACAATTTAAAATTCGTAATTAAGAAACACGTGATTTTTATTAAACTCGAACAATAGTTCTGAGTAGAATTCCGAGTAGCTCCCGAAAAGTTCTGTACAGAACTGTTAATGGAAGTCCATAATTAACAATAGTTTAATTGTTATAAACAATTTAAAATTCGTAATTAAGAAACACGTGATTTATTGAACTCGAACAATAGTTCTGAGCAGAGTTCTGAGTAGCCTTCGAAAAGTTCTGTACAGAAGTGTTGACAGAACTTCATAATTAACAATAGTTTAATTGTTATAAACAATTTAAGATTCGTAATTAAGAAACACGTCATTTTTATTGAACTCGAACAATAGTTCTGAGTAGAGTTCCGAGTAGCCCTCGAAGAGTTCTGTACAGAACTGTTAACAGAACTCCATAGTTAACAATAGTTTAATTGTTATAAACAATTTAAAATTCATAATTAAGAAACACGTCATTTCTATTGAACTCGAACAATAGTTCTGAGCAGAGTTCTGAGTAGAACTCGAAGAGTTCTGTAGAGAACTTTAAATTCGTAGATAAATTTGGTCATAATAGTTCAAACGATATCAGATACCATTTTAATAGTTTGGCTGTATGCGAGAATTGAAATATTTGAAAATGCATAGAAAATAATTTACAGGATAAATATCATAATTTAAGTCGCTTAAAGTGTTCACTACTGAAATCTTGGGTTTTCTTCCGTAAATAATGATACTCGGAAATTATAGAACTTCAATATTTATTTATAAAATAATAAATAAAATAAAATATTCATACATACCTAACTTGTTTTTCAGTAATTGAATAACAGATTTTTTTAACATTTAAAAACATTCAAAAATATATTCTATATAACAAGACACAGATTAGAAACTATCCCAATAAACATTGTATTTATACAATAATAACAACAAACTTAATATCACTAATTTTGAGCACCACAAGTTTGCGGTAGATATTATATAATGGTTGTAATTACAAGAAAAAAAAAACTTGGTCCAAATTTGTCCTTAATTAGAACTAAATGGTAGTGTAGAAAATTTTTATTTTTATTAAAGTGGAGGTGCTAGCTTGATTGCCAATTAACGCTGCGCGTTTTTATATGCAAATAGCAGCCATATAGTTGTAATTACGAGAAAAAAAAATTTGGTCCAAATTTGTCCTTAATTAGAACTAAATGGTAGTGCAGAAAACTTTCAGTTTT
The DNA here is from genome assembly GCA_929113105.1 of Agrypnus murinus. Classification (NCBI taxonomy): domain Eukaryota; kingdom Metazoa; phylum Arthropoda; class Insecta; order Coleoptera; family Elateridae; genus Agrypnus; species Agrypnus murinus. The sequence goes on along the minus strand of OV816031.1, from coordinate 70,998,224 downwards.
GTTAAAGTGGGGGTGCTAGCTTGAGTTCAAGCCAGCACCCCACCTTTCAAATGCGAATTGCGGCCAAACGGTGCTTGGTACAAATTTAATTTTTTTGGTACAAATTTGTCTTTAATTAGTACTAAATTATAGGCTAATTTTTGTAAAATTTTTTTGAAGTGGGGGTGCTAGCTTTATTGACGTGATTGTACTTGGGTTCTCGGGTTTTCGAGCTGATGCCGTGTTGGAAAAAAGGTGAGAATTGCCTGCGACATCTTCCATTTACGGTACGTAGTGTAAAATTGGTTCCTCTAACCAATAAACCGAGATTGGTCTAATTCACTTTTGTTTCGCTTCCCACGCACCACAAACGCATTATCACCTTTTCTTGAGAACGGATCGTCGCATCCACATGTAATTATCCTCGGATAGCATCACGTGTTTCTTAATTATGAATTTTAAATTGTTTATAACAATTAAGCTATTGTTAATTATGGAGTTCTGTTAGCATTTATGTACAGAACTCTTCGAGGGCTACTCATAACTCTGCTCAGAACTATTGTTCGAGTTCAATAAATCACGTGTTTCTTAATTACGAATTTTAAATTGTTCATAACAATTAAACTATTGTTAATTATAAAGTTCTGTTAGCATTTCTGTACAGAACTCTTCGAGGGCTACTCAGAACTCTGCTCAGAACTATTGCTCGAGTTCAATAAAAATGACGTGTTTCTTAATTACGATTTTTAAATTGTTTATAACAATTAAACTATTGTTAATTATGGAGTTCTGTTAACAGTTCTGTACAGAACTCTTCGAGGGCTACTCAGAACTATACTCAGAACTATTGTTCGAGATCAATAAAAATGACGTGTTTCTTAATTACGAATTTTAAATTATTTATAACAATTAAACTATTGTTAATTATGGAGTTATGTTAACAGTTCTGTGCAGAACTCTTCGAGGGCTACTCGCAACTCTGCTCAGAACTATTGTTCGAGTTCAATAAAAATGACGTGTTTCTTAATTACGATTTTTAAATTGTTTATAACAATTAAACTATTGTTAATTATGAAGTTCTGTTAACAGTTCTGTACAGAACTCTTCGAGGGCTACTCAGAACTATACTCAGAACTATAGTTCGAGTTCAATAAAAATGACGTGTTTCTTAATTACGATTTTTAAATTGTTTATAACAATTAAACTATTGTTAATTATAGAGGTCTGATTACAGTTCTGTACAGAACTCTTCGATGGCTACTCGGAACTCTGCTCAGAACTATTGTTCGAGTTCAATAAAAATGACGTGTTTCTTAATTACGAATTTTAAGTTATTTATAACAATTAAACTATTGTTAATTATGGAGTTATGTTAACAGTTCTGTGCAGAACTCTTCGAGGGCTACTCGGAACTCTGCTCAGAACTATTGTTCGAGTTCAATAAAAATGACGTGTTTCTTAATTACGAATTTTAAGTTATTTATAACAATTAAACTATTGTTAATTATGGAGTTATGTTAACAGTTCTGTGCAGAACTCTTCGAGGGCTACTCGGAACTCTGCTCAGAACTATTGTTCGAGTTCAATAAAAATGACGTGTTTCTTAATTACGATTTTTAAATTGTTTATAACAATTAAACTATTGTTAATTATGAAGTTCTGTTAACAGTTCTGTACAGAACTCTTCGAGGGCTACTCAGAACTATACTCAGAACTATAGTTCGAGTTCAATAAAAATGACGTGTTTCTTAATTACGATTTTTAAATTGTTTATAACAATTAAACTATTGTTAATTATAGAGGTCTGATTACAGTTCTGTACAGAACTCTTCGATCGCTACTCGGAACTCTGCTCAGAACTATTGGTCGAGTTCAATAAAAATGACGTGTTTCTTAATTACGATTTTTAAATTGTTTATAACAATTAAACTATTGTTAATTATGAAGTTCTGTTAACAGTTCTGTACAGAACTCTTCGAGGGCTACTCAGAACTATACTCAGAACTATAGTTCGAGTTCAATAAAAATGACGTGTTTCTTAATTACGATTTTTAAATTGTTTATAACAATTAAACTATTGTTAATTATAGAGGTCTGATTACAGTTCTGTACAGAACTCTTCGATGGCTACTCGGAACTCTGCTCAGAACTATTGTTCGAGTTCAATAAAAATGACGTGTTTCTTAATTACGATTTTTAAATTGTTTATAACAATTAAACTATTGTTAATTATGAAGTTCTGTTAACAGTTCTGTACAGAACTCTTCGAGGGCTACTCAGAACTATACTCAGAACTATAGTTCGAGTTCAATAAAAATGACGTGTTTCTTAATTACGATTTTTAAATTGTTTATAACAATTAAACTATTGTTAATTATAGAGGTCTGATTACAGTTCTGTACAGAACTCTTCGATCGCTACTCGGAACTCTGCTCAGAACTATTGGTCGAGTTCAATAAAAATGACGTGTTTCTTAATTACGATTTTTAAATTGTTTATAACAATTAAACTATTGTTAATTATGAAGTTCTGTTAACAGTTCTGTACAGAACTCTTCGAGGGCTACTCAGAACTATACTCAGAACTATAGTTCGAGTTCAATAAAAATGACGTGTTTCTTAATTACGATTTTTAAATTGTTTATAACAATTAAACTATTGTTAATTATAGAGGTCTGATTACAGTTCTGTACAGAACTCTTCGATGGCTACTCGGAACTCTGCTCAGAACTATTGTTCGAGTTCAATAAAAATGACGTGTTTCTTAATTACGATTTTTAAATTGTTTATAACAATTAAACTATTGTTAATTATAGAGGTCTGATTACAGTTCTGTACAGAACTCTTCGATGGCTACTCAGGATTCTTCTCAGAACCGTCATTTTGACAAACTTAATTTTGTAGTAAATTCTTTAATTGTTTATATATTTGTTAATTAAGCGGAACTATTCAAATTTTTTATCAGGAACTCTAGAACTCTTACAATTATGACGAAAAATGCCATCAGAACTCTTTTTTGCGAAAATAAGGGTGCTGCGTGAAGTTAGCACCCTAAAATCATTTTTTCGATTTCCGAGCTTAAAATACCAGAACTATTGTTAATATTGTAAGGAACTCTAGAACTCTACTTTATTTATTCAGAACTCTTAGGATTTTTTGGTTTCAAGAAATTAAAGGTGCTAAGTTCACACGAGTAGGAACATCCCTATCTTTAGTTGCAGTTTTGTAAATAAACAATAAATGGTTTTACCCCTACACTTTTATTATATTCAAACTGTGTATTATCCATGGACCTGATATTTTTTAATCGTAAGTAGAAAGAAAGAAAGTAATATCTTGCTGTGCAAGCAATAAAAAGTGTTAACTAATTAATAAAACAGCAAAGAAAACATGCAAAATGCTACGTTTTTAAATGATACAGATAGATAAATAAAGAAAAGAACCTTAAATAAGTTATTTACATTAAATTACATTTTTATAAATTATAACATTTCATTATTTTGTCAATCGAGAAAACTTTACTAACGTTTCATATTTAGTTCATGACTACTCATTTAATTCTAACGCATAATGATTTGTATGAAAAGATTTTAATTTTTCGATCATTCGATTTACAAAAGCATCTCTTTCGATCGTTTGTACTTCAATTCCTTTAATTTTTAACAAAAAGCAATGCACTTCCAATCCAACCCGTACCATTTTATTGCTAGTCATAAATAATAACCTTAAAGTACAAAGGGTGACGTGCAACCGCCCGCTGCCAATTGGAATACTATTACCACAAACTGCACTCCAAACAGGAAAATATATGCTTAAACTATTACGATTTATTTGTATCATTTTTTTAATTGTAAGCAATTATGGACACTTAGCTTAATGGTACGAATTAGTCCTTAATTAGAACTAAATGATAGCGTAGAAAATTTGTATTTTTATTAAAGTGGGGCTTAAACAAGCGCGTTTGATTATTAGTTCGCGCTGACAGTCTTGATATGCGAATAGCGGCTATATGGTTGTAATTACGAGAAAAAGAATTTGGTCCAAATTTGACCTTCATTAGAACTAAATGATAGCGTAGAAAATTTTTATTTTTATTAAAGTGGGGGTGCTAGCTTGATTGCCAATTAACGCTGCCAGTCTTGGTATGCGAATAGCGGCTATATGGTTGTAATTACGAGAAAAAAAATTTGGTCCAAATTTGTCCTTAATTAGAACTAAATAGTAGTGTAGAGAATTTTCAGTTTTGTTAAAGTGGGGGTGCTAGCTTGAGCTCAAGCCAGCACCCCCACTTCTCAAATGCGAATTGCGGCCAAACGGTTGTTGGTACAAATTTGTCCTTAATTAGCACTAAATTATAGGCTAATTTTTTTTAGATTTTTTGAAGTGGGGGTGCTAGCTTTATTGACGTATAATAGTACCTTGTATATTTTTAGAAAAAATTTTGACAGGAATTTTCTTCCTTTTAAACTGAACCGTGTTTCTTCTGATAAAACAATTAATTTTTCGAAATTGGAGATCTCCTTATTGGAGGAAACAACCTCTCCTTCCAATGTGCGCGCCACTGTGTTTGATACAAATAAAACTACAATATTAATAAGCTTAGATGATGATCTCTTCGCAACTGAATTAATACTGGCTATTACCTTTGTCACTCTGTATTGTCTAATTTCCCAAAGAAATCTTCGATTGTTAAGTAAATCCACCATTACCCTATTATTCTCGATACTCCCTGTATAATACAAGTAAATAATATCGCTCACAATGCTAACTAACTAAAACATAACTAATTGTTCATCAATAAAAGTGTTACGACTTTAACAATGTGATCGATTACTTACGTTTAAATTATGTAGGTCAATCATACATCAATTCTGACGATGTTTGTGAGAAAATAAAAAATAATTATAAAATACTGTGTGTAGGTAAAATATCATTTAAGATCGTTCTTTAAAAAGCGTATACCGTAATCAATGTTTATTTAATCTAGTATTTAATAAATATTTTTTCTCGTTTGCCAATGTGACCTTACACAGAAATGTTTTCAACTCCACCTACATAGATTGCTGGGCTTCATGCTTTTTGCATTTTTATGCCTGATTAAAACTATTCGCGTAATTAACAGGCACGCGTTTAGAATATATTAAATTACTTGATATATTATTATAGGTTCGGATGCAGGCTGCAATCATATAAAAATCGTAAAACACATTGGAAATATCTTACTTTTCGACAATTAGATATGTAATTGGGTCGAAACTATTTTGGCGCTCGGACTGGGGCCACTTGGTATAAATTGAATATTTTGCAATTTCTGATTTTAGGTGACTTTTAATTTTCTCCATTAAGGTTAATTGGAATGGTAACGAGATAAAGAATATGTTTCTCAGGCCTTTAGATTTAAAATAAAAAGGTCCTTTTTTAAGGTTTTTTAAAGTTCTTTAGTCATCCTCGATTCTCGATGATTCCAACAAATATGAAAAGTAGTTTAATTTTGACCTACAGTATGTATTAAATTGAATTGCTTACAAATATTTCTGAGCTGACCTCATGTCCTATTATTATATTATAGGATATAGATGATGGATTTTTGGAGTCCGAAATTACCCCCTCTCCTTCTTTCCAAGTAACCTGATAAAGTATGGTATATACTCGTAGATGGATTATAAAATGAGAAACCCGGTTAACTTTAGCTTACCCACTTTACTATGAATTAACTTTGTTCTTGACTCAAGCCATAGTTTCCATCCGAAAAACTACTTCTTTTGAGGTCCAAATTGATTTTTTGTTCAATTTAGGTCTCACAGCCCGACATTAGAGAATATAAAGCTTAAGAAAGTGGTGTTATAGTAACTTGAAAAATAGGTTTTTTTACAGCAGGAAACCATGTTACATGCTAATTTCGTAGTACCCTGTATAGCTATGCTCTTATGTTATATTGTATAGCGTTAGGGATTTTCGTATTCTCTCTCCTTCTAGTTGCCATTTTGGGACGGAAAATTTAATTTCCTATTAATAAGTCGACTGACACTTCGTTTCGTTCGTTCATGAAGCAACTTCTTTAAAAGAATGTTTTAATGGCATATCCGTTAAATTAATTTTCCCTTTAAGTTGTGAAATGGAAATTGCATTTGTGTAGATTTATAATTAATTTTTGGTGTGATTTCCAATTTTTATTTTGGTACTGTAAGGGATTTGCCACTAGTTCCTTCGGAGGTTAGGAGCGTTTTTGGAGGTTCGTAGTTTAGCTTTTCTTCTACGTTCAATCTTTTATACTGTAATTCTTTTGACAGGATTCTATATTTAATCACAAGGTCGCCTTCCATCCAAGGTACTAATTCAATGTTTGCTAGGTGCATTAGTAGTTGATTTTGTTTGTTACAGACCTTTTTTTTAAAGACCACTACGCTGAGCTTCCTGCTAACGTACAGTTACTTGGTTGCTAGTTGTCCCCTTGGATCACGCTACGTTCAACCTGGTTAGTTGCGTTTCTCTTCAGATTGAAAGAACACGCAGCTGTATCATGAGTCACTTATGTTGTAGCAACTATGTATGACAACAAGAATGTTTGGCAATCCTTTATTGTAAATAAAACATTACTGTATATTTGTATATTATAATTTTCTGTGTTAATGTTTGCGAGTGAATACGTATAACTTTGCTCCGTAATGATTAAACAACTAACTACTGGAGTTAATGATTGCGCAATCTAATTGATACCAATAGTCGCGTTAATTTACTGTGTCCTTTTGATTACATTTTTGAGATCTGGACTTTTAGTCAAGTTTAGAGTAATTAGTCCCGCTCGCATGAATTCTCAGCCCGTTCAAATGTCTATAAGAATTAATAACTTGCATATAATTTTTGCCAAGGCTATTTCACCTTAATTAAAAATATTGCAGTTAACTGATTTAGCTGTTAAATTTGTTTTAATTGATAATAAAACACTGTGTATCATACCTGAAGACTTATTATTCGTATGTGTGTTATTTGGGGTTTAAGTAGTCGCAAATGTGTTGTTCTTTTCAGATTTTTCCGGCAAATACTGGACCTATTTTAGACGATTCCTGGCACCCATTACAGAAGGCCTCTTGTGATACCCCCGACCTCACACTAGTTAGCTGGCAGCCGACAGATTTAACTGCGGTTAAAAGTTGTTACCGTTTCCCAATTAGCAATCCCCATTTTGTGGGTAACAACCACCCTAACGCTACTGACAGTTATGAATCCGATAATGTTCAATAAATTGAAGTCCTATCCTATCCTATAGACGCATTTCTTTGGACTTGTATGCTAGGAGGTACAAATATCATATTGTATATCTATATGTTATATAATTATATCCTTACTGGAGATCGATCCTAGGTCTCCGACTCTCAGTGCCAATGCCCTATTCAAGTGAGCTATCAGGGCCAACCTGAGGATCAACAGGAGGATGACAATTTTTCTATACGAACTATATAATTAGGTGTACCAGATATATTTTGGTCCAGCAAGTTCACTAGATTTGATAGCTCCTGATAGAGAGCCAGAGACCTGAGTTCGCTTTCCAGTCAGGGTAATTATTTCTCTATGCGAAATTGAATTTATAATATTATGAATTATAGCCCAGTCGGCACAGGTTTTTTTACATCAAATTCCAACAGCAATTTTATTATTGTTATTATTTGTTAGTGGGTCATTTCTAAATATAAAACCAAGTTGATGCGGCGGGGATGGGTATGCTTCAGCCGCCATCTTGATAAACGCATTTTTGCAAATATCTTCAGAACGGCTGCTAGATAATTCGCAAACGGCTGACAGACTGAAAAGTGGGGACGGGAGGAAGTCATATATATTCAACATTTAAGATTTCAGACAGAGGTAGAAACGACTTTTGGGTTTCACCGGCCATTTTAGTTTTTGAAAGTTCAGAACATTGAAGAGATGCCCCATTAGATTATAGATTTTAGGTCCGATATAGGACAGATGTAAAGTTGGCATATGTTGTGATTTCGAGCGGTTGAATGGACAAATTGCACAAAGATCAAGCCGAAATGTTCAGATAAATCTTTTTCACAACAAATTCTAATTTCTACATGTATGCAACAGTGGCCGCTATAGGCTCATTGAGTCTCTTCAGCCTGGTTGGATGGATGTGGTATGGTATGGTATGAGCGACACTCTCGCACCCATTCGAACCCTCCCCCCTGCCCCCCTTGAACAGCTTCCACTGAACCTCCATTGCAAGGAGACATGCCGAAGAAAGATGAGTAAGGGTGATGTCGATGATCTCAGAAGAGACAGCTTGCAATCATCAGTCCATAAGAAATCTAACAATAAATAACTATATTCTAAAAATATGGGGGGGGTGTGATATTTGGTTAATTCTATTCAGATATGTCCGCAAATATGATCCTGCATATATTAAAACATCGGTGGGAGCCGTTCTTCTTGCGGTGGGAGAGGGAAGGAGTGAGAATCGCACCCAATTTTAAACAATGCAAACACCCTAGTCGACGGATTCTCAAGAGCACGATGATTAAGCCCCATAAGTGGACATGTGAATCCCTTAAGTCTCCTGAGCGCGGCTCAAATGAGCTCAGAGTGGGTAGCACCCACTTAGAATAATCTAAAGTTTTGCTATTTTTGGTGGATCATCAACCTTGAGTCACATCGCAAGAGCCCAGTGTGAATAAAATGCATAAAAGAGTACGTGTTAACTTCACCCTCGCAACTCTGTCTATATAGCTCCCAAGAACAGCTAATCTGATACCAGTGTGAATAATCCCTAATAAACAATAACTACAACGCATAATAAAACAATTGAAGTTTGCTTTTATCCAGATAGAAATATTTTCTCTTTTATAGTGAGATTATTTTTTTTAGAAAAACAATTAAGTGATATGAATTCTAAAATGCTAAAATGACTGTTGTGTAAAACAAAAAGTAGTCCAACTAGCGCCGGTTTGTTCAAATCCTGAAAAACATTATGCTTTCTAGTTAATTAACAATAATGTTTGTGTTGGCATTTCTTGGTTTACTTTGTACACAAAGTGACTATCGCTTTTTGTTTTAATTGACCGTACCGTCATTTGTTTATTGTGTGCAATAATAATGGCATAAAATGAAATCCATGGCACACTATGATGTAAAGACTGATACATTTTAGTATCTTTCAATTGTTTTGTCGTATGGGAATGTGTTTTATTGCCCAAGTTAAACTCGAGTGTTTCGCCACACCACCTATTTCAGTTTTGTTTGTGTAGTTGACAATTTATTGAAATAATAATTGAAAACGCTGATTACTCAGTAATGAAAAAAACTGCAAACACAATACCTAGTCGGATCGGTAGAATATACAAATTTATAAAATGCCACAGAAAATTTGCTAATGAGTTTATTGCGATTTTGTAATCGCAGTTTAATGATTAGGAGTATTTTTCTAGAAATTTGCCGTTTAACCTTGACTCTTGCGTGGTTGGCAGCTCAATTTAAATAATTACCTCCAATTTTTTATTACTATTAGAAAGTCTACAGGGTGTCCTATTCTTTATTTCCTCTGCTGAGCTCATCTAAATTAAATATGTAATTTAAGTCATATTTTTTTGGAATAGTTATACTCATTTGAGTTTGTTTGTTTAAAGGAGTGCTTCTGAAACTTTTCCTCATCGTGTCCCCTTTTTTATCTCGTGGAACTCTGACGCTACCCTCTAGGATTTTAATCCCAATAAAAAATATATAAAGTTACCTACATATATTTTTTTCTTAAATAATAATTGCAAAAAACATCAAATTACAAAAAAACTACTTAGACGATACCAATGACGTGCCGCCATCATGCACTCTCTGAAAGATCATTCATCTCATTCCCCTCCTCCTCCACCAGGGGAGAACGCGACCCATACTTTGAGAGCCTCTGCTTTAAAGTAAAGTAAATGAGTGTTTGAGTTTTATAGTTATAGCATCTTTCTTCCGAGTTGACCTTAGGTTTAAAAACCAAGTCCCGCCACATTTGAGGTTGGATTCGATCGGGCAGTGGCTCCAACCATGGCTCGATGAAGGAACTTAGAAGGTATGAGGACTGGAGGGTTCCGATGTACTGACCTAAGTTGGAGAATAGTCCTAATGCTGGACGAGGCACTTGATCCCGTATGAAAGAGGACGGCGGATGAACACGTATTAAGTTAATCGCTCCGGTACTAACCTGGATAGCTAGGAAAGGGTGGATAGGCAACCTCGCTCCGACCAGTGACCAACTACCACGGATAGCTAGTGGGAGAATGTGCCAAGCATATGCGCGCTGGTTGAGCGTATCTCAATAACTTCCTTCTGGAAGGAACGTGGGGATCAAGTCTAACGACAGGTGCTCCACGTAAAACATTACAACACAAAACCACCTGAATAAACTAACGCTGCTCGAACTAAGCTTTAGTGGTTATGAAGTGCGACCACTTCACTGGTAATAGTCCGTAGAGCCATTTCTAGAACAGCAATGAATTTACAGTAGTCTATACATTTGGTTTTTGGAATTACCAAATGCGCAATAACCCTAGTAATGTGCTTGTGCGTGCGCAAAGCAGGGATCGGCAACCTTTTTTATGGCGCGGATCGCATTCATCAATAAATTCTTTCGACAATTCAAAAAATAACCAAGCCGGAATGACCAAACCATCAAGATGTTCAGTCCGACGGACTGTACAAGAAAAATCCAAAAATAACAGTATAAGTCCCCGGTCTTTGAAGGACACGAGCAGGGTGCGCGCTCTTAGAATATGTGATTCACAAAAATAGACTCATCTAGGTCGTCTTTGATTGGCTAAAAGTTGCTCGATGTTCTGTGTGTCGTTCGATTGGTATCCGAGTGTCGAATGACTATCAATACTATGATGATGATAGTAAGTGCCCTACAATAGAAGCTAGTCAGAGCAAACAATTAAGCACGAAAGAACAAAAATTATTATTGCTAGCGATCCATTGGAGTAAGTTCCTTCAACTTTTGATACTTTGTAACTGCTAATATTTTCATATTTCACAAATCTATTTTTCAAATCGATTGAAGTCACATCAAGGTTTGTGTATCAGACTGTCAGCATTTGACAAAATATGACGAGGAGAGTCATAAACTTTATCCGCACCGATTGGCATTTCTTTTATGTTTGTCATAAAGTTGTAAACCAAAAAATTTGACCCTAAACAAGTCTTTCGCCTGAAACGAGAATTTTGACCATCGTGATGCTACCTTCGTCGCCTATCCCTGTCGTCTGAATCGACGATCGGAGATTTTGATTGGTCTTTTCTAATTCAGCCCGACGAACTGAGCATTTTAAAACCAAGTTTGGCCCGATCGGGCGGTCACGTCTTCTGATGCCCGTAAGAAGAACATTCACGCGCACTAACCTCCAAAGCGGCTCTGGTCATCAACCGTTCCCTTCTACTTCTGTTTATCTAAACACTATTGTGCTCTTCCATGGTAGTTCGAGTATTTCGCCAGTGAGTGGCCTTCCTCGCTGGTTATGCAACCATGGCCTTCTAAGTTAAAAAAGAAAATTTAAGATTGAACAATTTTTTTGAGAAAAATGAAAATTTGATAACCTGATCGTGTGTAATTTCACTCGTAGATTACAAAAGAGTGTAAAATATACAGGGTGTTACATTTAACAGGTCCAAGTTATTGGCGTTTCCGACGGAATCAGAAGTTTCCTGTAAATCAGTAAATCCAAAACTGTATCTAGTAATATTTCTGTACCGAATCTCACATAAATCGGTACCTAAAGAAAGGATATATCAAATTGCTTCTAGTTGCAATGCCACCCGGTATATCAGAATTCGAAATATATTCTGGCAAGATTAGTGAAGAATATAATAAATAAATAATTGATCGATTTTATAGTACACTCTATCTACATTGAAACATTTAATCAATACTTTTTAAAAATGGGATGGTTTCAGGTAAGTGGATGAGGAAGTAGTAGGGAAGCAGGGGACACCCTGTATGAAAAACTTAGAAAGATCACTTTTAATTCACAACATTCACAAAATTACATAAATTTCGAATTAAATTAACACTAATAACAAGTATATGTAAATGTCTGGGGTTCAAACTATTCGAATCGTGAATCGATTTTGTAATATCCAAGCTAACAACATAAGAAACGTTCGCATGGAGAGCTACTTTTTAGTACACGATAAAATCTGAAATTTCAACATAGAAACCGTTAAATTTAACTTTAAAATGTTTATTGAAACGTTAGTCGATTTTGCGAACGCAAGAAGAGAAAAAGTATTCGAGAAGATTCATTGCGTCATCTTTGCAATTATCGCCACCATTCCAATACTTCAAGTGTTTCCTTTTATAGAAAATTGTAATCCCATTGGGAAATGCGACACCGCTGCACTTCTGGTACAATCGTAAATCATTTTATTTAAAGAGTTTTACTAAAATATTGAGATACGCAGTATTCGAAACGGTAAATGGTTGTTACAATTTTAATTAATCAATAATGAAAACACAAACATGCGATATCGTTTTAATTGAGTCGATTGGTAAGTACGTAACGGATTTTATCGGGATTATTAGATATATGCCATGCAATTAGGTGTGCATACTTTCATAATAAATGTAAATTAGATTAACATTATTACACGATTTTAAGTTTTTCATTAACATTAATTAATTTGATGAAAATTTTAAGCATAGTTACAGTAATTAAGAAGAAGTCTCTAATTAAATCTTTGTCAGTTAATGAGAAAAGGACTGCATAGATTTACATTTTATATAAAATATTAACTGTTTACGATTAATCTATACCATACAAGACTATAACGTAGAATTTAAAATCCTACCCTCCTACTGCGCCACTGCGTATATAACGTTTCCATAAGAGCTAGTATGGCAGAAAAATTAAGAATTTGCGAGTGCACAAGTTTTGCTTTGGGAGGAGGAGGGAGAAAAACCCACTTTTCCCAATTATCCCAAAAACTATCGGGTTTTAGGAAAAAGTGATTAGAATGAAAATTGTTGCTCGTAAAATATCCAGAAAAGGTCTTATGATTTTTCTGCCAAGGTAGAGTATTAAGCGTGCTGTTACGTATTTACAGTAGGCCTAAGCCACATATTATTTGGAATGTAAAACAATAATTCCAGTTCCTCCTCAAGTTGTAGATCATTTTCGACTTCCTCTTAATCTTCCTGCTATATCTAGAATATTTTGGACTTTGTATCCGTTGACACTTTTGATCTACACATTACGGACTAGCATTTGCCAAAATTTGAAAAAAAATTGGCCGAGAGCCATTTCCTATAAGGATTCTGCAGGGTGCATAAATTGTCAACTTCAAACGGCTGAATTATAAAACTATAATTCATTTTTTGATTTTTTGTCAAGAGGTTAACCACTCCTTAAAAACTGTACAGTGATTTCCAGTTTTTGGGAATACTTTAAAAAAACAAAAGGTCTTTCCAAGTATTCCCAGGTATTTCCAAGCATTTCTAGTAATTTCCAAATATTACCAGGTATTTGAAGCATTCCCAGATAATTTCCAAAATATTCCCGACAGGTATTTCCAAAGTATTCCCATCAAACTGTACAGTGATTTCCCAGAAAATGTACAGTCATTTCCAGCTTTTAGGAGTACTTTTAAAAAACGTTGGATATTTCAAAGTATTCCCAAGTATTTCTAAGTATCCACAGGTATTTCCAAGGTATTTCTAAGTATTCCAAGGTATTTCTAAGTATTCCAAGGTATCTCCAAGTATTCCCAGATATTTCAAAATAATCTCAGGTACTTCCAAGTATTCCCAGGTATTTCTAAGTATCTCAAAGTATACCCAGGTATTTCGAAAATAATTCCCAACAAAGTGTACAGTGATTTCCAGCAGTGGTTGGCCACTCTTTTTTGCCCATTAATACTTTTGAGCTACACATTAGGGACTATGATTTACCAAAATTTTAGCCGAGAGCCATTTCCCATAAGGATTCTACGGGTTCTTCTTTATATTACTGAATGAGTTAGTTATATGAAGAAAAAGCATGGGACCTTTTTTTAGTGCATTTTATGAGCAACAATTTTTTTAATAGTCACTTTTTCAATAGATAGTTTTCGAGATAAGTGAAAAAAAGTAAGTTTTTTCCCTTTCCCTCCATATAGAAAATGTTGCACACGCGATATGCATCAGACTTTTGAGAGCTTGTTTACAACCTCAAAATAAAAAAATTTGAGTTGTTGAGAATTTTTGCGAAGTTTCGTCATTTTTCGACACTTTTCCTGCTCTTATATTACTTTCCAAATACATCCTTTGTCTGCCTTTTTTGTTCGCAAGATTTTTTCATTATTCTTTTTCAGTACGTGTATAAAGATGAAGGAGCGTAAACAAAATATTTTTATTTGGCAAAGTTGGTAAAAATTTGCTTTTGGAGATGCTAACTCAACAGACCTCTGACCGATTGTTTTCCGGTATAGCTTGAAGCTCACAAACGTCTTCATAACTCCAAAATCCGAAGGTTTTAAAGTTCTAATACTTGATTAGCTTACCAGATTTGCGTCGTTTGAACTTTTAAGCTTTCGAACTTACAAAAGTTCAAAATGTCCGATTCTCAGGGTTTCAGGAATCTTGCAGAAAGTTTAATAGGTACGCATGTCAATACTTGTAGTCTAGATATTTCCTCAATCTTCGAATTCGAAAACCTCGTGTTTATATCTACATATAATTATGGCGAAGGTAGTACCTATAATTAAGTACAAGTATGTGCACTAGTGAGGTATCGACTACAAGTACCAACAAGGAATTAAAATTATTTGGCTTGCAAATGTACAGATTTCCATAAATTTTTACTAATCTTTTCACAGGTTCAAAGTACCAACGATTCAAGGAATTAAATTATTAAAGGATTCTAAAGTTCTTGTTTCAGGTAGATGTTTCAAGTTTCATAAGCGTCATGTGCACAACTTTTATTATTATTAGCTGAAGTTTGCATACCTTTAAAATTGTATAATTCTAAGGTTTCAAAGTTTTAAAGCTTTAGGTACCAAGCTTTAACGCTCTTTAAAATGATATCGAAGTTTCAGAGATTCAGACTTTCCATGCTAATATTGAACATTTACGACTTTTATCGTTTTAGTGTTATGAAACAGGCGAGAGGCATCTCACTAAACAAATTTTGTACACCTATTCCCGGAATTCGGAAATATCTGCGGTTATTTCCGTATTCCTGAATTAATTTCCGGTATTTGCGAATGTATTCCCGTATTGTCTAACCAAAACTTAATGAAATAGCATCAAAGTTCATTGTACCCCACTCAAGTACTATTACCGTGTATTCCCCAAATATTCCCTAGTATTCCCGAATATTCCCAACTATTTCTCATGCATCGCTGTGTATTCACGATTATTCTCTGTATATTTCCGTGTATTCCCGATATATCTCCGAGAATTTGTACACCTATTCCAGTAGTGAAACGAATTTTGTACACCTATTCCCGGAGATACGGACATATCTGTGGTTATCTCCGTATTCCTGAATAATTTCCGATATTCCCGAATGTATTACCGTATTTCCTAACTAAAACTTTATAAAATAGCATCAGAATTCGTTGTACCCCACTCCCGAATTTTCATGTATTTCCGTAATATTCCTGAGTATTCCTCAAGTATTTCTGTTATTCCCGTATATTCCTCAAATATTTCCGAGTATTCCCTAGTATTCCTGAGTATTTCTCAGGTATTGCCTGCGATTTGGTATCATAATAAGCAGAAGGTGGCTTGATTATGGGACAACCTTCACAAGCGAAACCTACTAAACTTTGTACACAACATTTTTAAGACTGCTGGGCCAAAGTGAGCTTTCAAATTTCAGCTAAAGGTCAGAGAAAAGTCAAGTGGTTCGACCATACAAACATGAGTAAGTAGCATATAGTTTGAAAACTCTCGACATGCTGATGAACGTTGGCCAATAAATCGAATAAATCTATGGCCATAGCAGATCCACCCATCCATCTACGTCTGCAGTTTGCATAGACAACTACTTGGCCTTTCGTGACCTCTAGAGCTGCTGCAACCTAAAGCGCCTCTTGTGTGAGAAAATTCATCCCGAATTATTCCTCATGCGATGTCTATTCCATAAGCGACTCACCTTTTACTTTAATGTATAAGAGTACACAATAAAAACAGATCAATGAGACAATAAAAAAGGCTTGCAGACTGAAACAGTTCTGATCTGTAAGAATTAACTACGACTTATAGACGGGAATTAAAAAATTGATTTTGAATTGTTGGTTTCAGAAACATGGGAATGTTGGAATTGTTTCTAAAGTCTAATTGGTCCAGAATTGATAACTATTTCTGATTTCATTAAATAGATTTCTGATCAAAATGTATGTGGGTACGTCATAATATGTAATCTCATTTACACCCACCTGGTAAGCTATCCGATGCTTCAATTTACCGACTTTTTACCCGCGTATTGATAGTGATAGTGTTTTGGCTTACTAACAATTGAATAATCTAAATATATTAAAGGTATTATTGTGCTGGGAAAACTCAAAAATACGTTTTTCTTATTGCTAAGTCGGAATCTGAAACTATAAGACTTGTGCAAAGACAGAAGCAGTGAAGCCCGCTACAAAGTTCCCAGTTCAATGATATGATAAAAGATGAAAATCAGAAATCAGATCAGTAAAACCAGAAGTGTCTTGGAATGAAGTACTCTTTCGCATTGATCATGTTCAAAAGAGGCTGGCGGATTCTAATATGAACTTTCACAATGCCACAATACTTTCTTAGATATTAAAGCCCTCGGAGATCATTTTTATGATGAAAAAGAAGTGTAGGTCAGTGAGTCGCAAGTTACTCTAAGAAGGATTCGGTGTAGCTGTCAAAAGAACAATGTTGCAGTTGGGAAGCAAAAGACACTAAGGAGGAAATAGGAAGAGTCATGAAACGGACACAAATAAAAATAGGCAAAAGGTTCGCTCATTTGCATGACATTAACGCCAAGTTTGGGTTCCTTGTTAGGATGATAACGGTAACGATCTAAAAAAAATGGGAAAAAAAATCGAAAACAAATTTTGTATTGCAGAATAAAATAGGGCCAACATGAAAATATTTAGATTTGAAAAGACATTGTTTATTTTATTGTCGGTATGGAGATGAAGTGTCTTTCTTAATCTTCACATTGTTAATATTTAGGTAATGTTAACCATCGCAAGCTGTGAGAGATCATTCAGCAAACGTATTTGAGAACCTCCTTGGGTTAGGATGGAGGATAGACTTGTGATCTTGCTCTGCTGAGCGTAGAAAGGGAAGAGATTAATAGAACTGACTTTGATCCGCTATGCGCATTATCATAAACCAATTTGCCTGAGTGAAAGCAAGCAAGGTGCAATTATTGACTGTGTGAAGTTTTGCCAACTTCAACCCTCATATAAGAATTTCGAGAAAAAAACTATTGCATAATTTTGCCCAAGTTATGCCCAGTTTTGACCAATAGTTGTTTTATTTTGCCCAGCCTCCCTCAACTCCCCATAAGCCTATACGACTAAGCTAATACTACAATATTCGCTTATGGGGGTGCCACACCATAGAAATTGGGCTCTTGACTCACGAGTTAAGAGGGGCTGGACAAAATAAAACAACTATTGGTCAAAACTGGGCATAACTTGGGCAAAATTATGCAACAGTTTTTTCTCGAAATTCTTACATGGGGGTGCCAACTTCACATAGCTGAATTATTGTAATCTTCATGTAGCAAATGTTGATTAAATAAAAGACTGTATAACGAGCTTTACGTGTATTCTTGAGCTGGTAATGAAACAAGATGCGAAAAGTAGGTGTTGGGTAGACTACCTTCACGCAGCCTGTAGAAAACTCATTTTTCACAAGTGCTGCTGCATACAAGATTTTTTCTCCAACTATTTAAATAATAGTTTGATCATTTGCCAATATGACAGCATTATTTATGATTTATAGCTCTCAAAATATTGGTCACATTTGTTTTTAAGTACTAGTGCTTAAAAGTAGTATTTCACTTTTAGACACTAGTGTGTTTTAAAGTTTATCATTTCAAAAATGTTGCCATTTTAAAATGGCTGTATAACATGAATCATGAAAACAGTAACTTGTATTTTGTATATAAGGGTCTTATTTCAGAACAGGGGGGTAATTTCAGTGCTCGCCTTAGATACGCCACTGTATCCACAAGATTTATCAATTCAAAGAAACAGTGACAACAGTTTTTGATATGCATTTATTTAGGAGTTCGACATTGACAATGCATTTAATTATAAATGGGTTTGTTAATATTGTAACACCCGATAATACTAGAGTTCCTAAATACATATTGAGCTGTGTTATTTAATGCATAAAAATAAACATGACATAAAGCATAACCTAAAATTTATAACTGACAGATGCTGAATTTTGCCACTAAATTAAAAAAAAAGACAAAAAAATGCTTAGTTTTGGCCTAGAAAGAGATAGATTTTGACATCGTGTCCTAACTCTAAAATAACACATTTAAAGTTTTCATTAAGGAACTCTAGGTAATACCTATTAATATGTAGGACTAAATGAGCTGGATTTTCTGTTAATAAAGAACAGAAAATATTACCCTTTATAACTATTAAGAGAAAGATAGATATAAGAGCATTTATTGCATTTTATGCATTGAATAAATTGCAACAAGACTAAAAATGTGTTAGCTTCCATTAATAAAAAATAGAAGATACGATTTCCCATTAATAAGAGAAAGATAAACTTTGCGATAGCAAAAGCACTGACTGCATTTGTTTCATACGGCCGACCTGTTATATCCCATTGGACGGTAGCAGTTGTTCCAAAAATTTGAGCATCCCTGACCTATTATGAGGAATGTTTTAACAGAAACAATCTTTTTTACGTTAATTAACAACATTTGAATTGTTTTCAAACTTTCATATTTATAAATATTTCATTATTTAATTTGGTGCTTTTTCCCCTTAAGGCAAAATTAAATTATTTCTGGAAATTCCAGAACGTTTCACATGTTTGAATGATATTAAAAACCTAGTAGTTAAAACAAAAAAGTAACACAATTTCATTTATTTCTTGGAAATTCAAATTAAAAGAATATATAACTATTCGGATATTAATAGAAAAACAAGGATGCAAGAAGCACTTTCACTGTTTGTTCTATCATCCCCCTTAATGATATGACCGTTGCTAATTCCTACTTCTTCACATCTTGAATAATTAATGAAATCCCTTTAGAATGGTAACAACCACCCCGACTTCCTCTTATAAAGAGTATTAAAACTTTCTAATTAAATTTAGGGAAAACCGAACTAGTTTTTGAAACTTCGGTAAATTACAACCCCAAAAACGTCCTCATAGTTTCCAATTAGTAGCGACATCATTCTTAATGAAAAATAACTGAACAATTTCCCATTTGGTTACAAATTTAAGCAAGAAGAAAGTCCATTCATAGGATTAATATTGCTTAATATTATATTAAAAGGGTGAACAACCTTTTAATAGATTCACATTAAAAGGTGTGTGTGAGTGAGTGCGGGGGTTTTGGTTGAACTATTTTATTAAACTAATTTTTGAATAACCTGTGCCTATCGAACCATTCAAGTGATTGATAGATTACAATAATACAATAAATAGAAAATTATTTTAAAATAGAGCTGGATTCAGAATGTAAAACGATAATAAACGCCACGTCTATTGGTTTTCTTCTTTTAACGATTCCAAAACTGGATTTTACTGTTAATTTGTAAATTCAAAGAAACGCAAGAGTGAGACAGAAGTGAACACGTCGGCAGAAAGCATCAACAATAAAAAAAAGTCGAACACACTCGATTAATAAATTAATTATTGAAAAATAATAAATCGTAAACCCACCTGATTGTCCTCGTGTTTCCGCAAGCACCTGCAGCGCAATCCAACAGGATATAGCAAGGACGACGAAGGGTCCCCATAATGTAGGGCCACCCCCTATACACTTCATGTCAACAACAACACCAATAACACACAACACACAAGAACATAAAACAAATCAATTAACAAAAAAATATTTAAATAAAAAAGAAACACAAAAACTTAATAAAACATGTTTTTTCTTCGGATTATCTTAAACACACTATTTTTAGGGGACGATTCGCGTAAATTCGAAATTTTACTTTCTATTGTTAAACATCACTGCGGGAATGTTTTTGTATATATAAAGGGTGATAATTTTTTGTTGGTGGAATATTCGCGACTAGCGATTTTATTAGGGATATTAGTATACACCTCCCTTAACCATAGCCACTCGGCAACTGAAAGCGTGTACTGCCGGTTGCCTGATGGTGATCACCGCACGAACTGGCGCTTGCCCTCTTACCTCAAAAACTCAGGTGTTCTACTCAGTCAGCAAGTTCGTAATACTTTTTCTAAATGTACATTATTTGTTGCATATTCTAGAAGAGTGCATTTATTTGCTCTATTTTTAAATTTTCTATAATAGTGTACAGATTTTATTTATTCTTAATAAAATAAAAATGTCTAAAATTTTTCTTGATTTTATTAAACATGGCTCGTGCCAAAATTCTTGTTTGGGTTTCAAGGTCACCAGGTATAAAAATAGTTTTTTATTTCGTAATTTATACTTTTTAAGGATGGAATTGTTCAAAGCAGATTTACTGAAAGCAATAGTGAATTTAAACATTAGCGATAGCTTCCCCTTATAGATTAAAGAACGTACAACATCTACTTGAATTACTGAAGGGACACACCATATAAAGGGTGAATTACTGGCAGTGGCGTGCGGTGAGAATCTAAGCAAAGGAAGCAACTATGATTTTATCACTATCATAATTATTGTAGGTATAGGATTTCTATGCATTTGCATGTTTTTTCTGCTTATAGCAAACATATGCAGAGTTATATTTCTACATGTTTAAGCCACATATGAATCACATATGTCAATTTGAAAGTACATATAAATGCATATTTAGGTGTTTTTTATAAATGCATGCATATTTTAGCATTTTTGAACGAGTGTGCATATTTTACCACTTTTTGAGCGTTTTACATGCTTTAATTATGAAATTATTTTTTAAATAATTTTAGCATTTTAGACAACCAACCAAGGGCGGCTTAGTTGAGTCTAGGGGAAACCCATCATTTAAGCTTATTGTTAAATACTAGGCTTTAAAATATTTTACTGCCTTAACCATCTGTGTACTTGTTAATATTTTCTAAGAAAAAGTTTCAACTAAAATTTAAATACTTACATCCTGCGGTATTGTGATAAATAGGTATTAGGAAATT
This sequence comes from Agrypnus murinus, assembly GCA_929113105.1. Lineage (NCBI taxonomy): Eukaryota > Metazoa > Arthropoda > Insecta > Coleoptera > Elateridae > Agrypnus > Agrypnus murinus. Next base: position 70,976,978 of record OV816031.1, on the reverse strand, counting down.
CCAAAGACCCTTTGACAACTTCCTGTTCATAGAAAAATTTTCCTGTACTTTTGTTTACTAATTTTGTAATCTTTCAATGAAGACAGTTCAGAAATTGCAAACTGCATTTCAGTTTGAAATGAGTGTAAGATGGGTAAAGAAAAACGGTCTGTGTCTGTTACACTTCAAAGTTATGTTAAGGAATTCAGTGTTCTTACAACTGACTATAAGGTGTTGTATTGTACAGTGTGCGACGATAAAGTGACTGCAACGAAACGCTTTCAAGTTACACAACATCTGAACACGGTTCGACATCAAAAGTGTGTTGCCCTGAAATCAAAAAAACAAACATTGTTACCTTAATAATTCGCGCGGTGAGTCCAGCAAATCGATCGAATTTAATAAAAAACTATGTAGTGCATTAGTGGCTGCAGATATCCCGTTAAGTAAAATTAATCACTCAGCATGTCGTAATTTTCTGGAAGAAATTTCAAAAATGCCAATACCCGACGAGTCTACACTCAGGAAAAATTATTTACCTCGTTTATACGAAGAGACAATAAAATCAATTAGAAAACATGTAGCGAATAACTACATATGGGTTTCCATTGACGAATCTACTGACACTACTGGAAGATGCATAGAAACTTCATTTCCTTCGTTTTGTTAGTAAAATTTAACTAATCAAAAACAGCAGAGCAATTTACGGATGTTTTATTATGTAGTTCGATAAAATAAAAATCAAATTTTTGTTTTCAGATACGTGGCTAACGTTATAATTGGAGTTTTAAATTCGGAGAACAATCCCAAATCTTATCTATTAGCAATGGACGTTTTCAAGAGCACCAATCATTGTTCTGTAGCAATTTAATGATTCGATGGCTATTTTGTGGCCGGACGGCATACAGTACAACAAAGTACTCCTGTTCGTCACCGACGCGGCACCGTACATGATCAAGGATGGAGCAGGCTTACAAGTTTCAGTACGAAAAAATGATCCACTTAACTTGTCTTGCCCATGCAATGCATAGAGTTGCGGAAAAAGTGCGGGAAATATATCCTAACGTAAACTCTATAATTTCAGATGTAAGAAAATGTTTGTAAAGCTCCATATCGCACACAAATATTTAGGGAAACTGCTCAAGAAGTGCCTCTCCCACCTGAGCCTGTAATAACAAGGTCGGGTACTTGGCTTTCTGCAGCAGAATATTATGCAACTTATTTTGATATTATTAAAACATTTGTAAATAAACTTAATAAACACGATGCACTATGCATACAAAGCGCACAGGATGCTTTTAATACTAAGGAGGTGAGGGCAGAATTACTGTTTGTTTTGACAAATTTTGTGCGTTTACCTAAAGTAATTCAGAAATTAGAAAGTCAGGGAAATTCATTAGATGAATCTCTTGAGCATGTGAAATTGTTAGGTGTTTCTTTGAATAAAGTAAAAGGGCCAAAGGGTTTGACTATAAAACAAAAATTTAAATCCGTTATAGACAAAAATCCTGGTTTTCACTTAATTAAAAGCATAAACGATGCATTATCTGGCCAAGACATTTTAGACGAGCTAAAACATTATTCGCTTGTAGAATTAAACAATTTATGCCCCAATTACGTCTTGCGATGTGGAACGGAGTTTCTCAAAATATAAAACAATATTTAGGGATAATAGGCATATGTTTACTTTTGAAAATTTAAAAATGTACGTCATTGTGAACTGTAATGCTCTATGTTTAGAAAATATAATTAATTAAATTATTGCATAGGATGTCTAATTAAAATAATTTCTGTAAATAAAATGTAAATAACGCTAAACAGGTGTTTTTTTTAATAATGAAAGTGCATATATTT